>RRZL01000034.1:469899-498261 GCA_006782975.1 Chlorella sp. Dachan
CGTCTCCGCCACCCGACTCCCCTCCTCCTCCCCCAGACTCCCCGCCACCTGCTCCCGACTACTCGCCCCCTCCTCCCGACTCCACCCAATACGCGCCGCCCCCACCCTACTATTTCCCGCCGCCGGGGGCCCTCTACTCGCCCCCGCCGCCGCCTTGTGAGCCGCTCTGCTGCTGCTGTTGTGGGGCGTGGTTGGGCTGGGGCAAGGGCAAGGACATCACAGATATGCCTGCAATTTGTTGTGGCGCCTCACCGACTGTTGGCGCGCTGCAGTTTGTGGCGGTCTTGCAAACAGTGCCAACTGGGCAGGGGCTGGCGCACCCCTAACCTCGCATCGCCCTGCGGCTAAACAGCACATGCTTCAACCTACCCTGCCATTGCCCGCCTGTGTGCAGACGGCGGCGGCGGGCTTGTTCCGTCGCCCTACATCATCCCTAATAACCCCCTCCCCAATCCAATCCCAATCCCTGGTAAGCCGTGGTGCCGTTCGCCCGCTGCCGCTCGCTCACTGCCGCTCGTCCACTGCCTCGCGCCCGCTGCCGTTGTTGGGAGATGCCTCAGCTTGCAAGACGCAGCGGTTAATGGTTGGGGCACGCAAGCAATACACGTTGCTGCTTCCAGCTACACGCGATGATTGGCTTGCACCCTCAGCCCCCAGTCAGCCGCCGTCCGCCGTCACCCTCGTCTCACATTGCCTCCTGTGCCGCACGTGTCGCCCCTCGCAGTGCCGTCCCCAAGCCCTATCTTCTCCCCAAGCCCGGGCCTCATCCAGCCGCCCATCGGTGCCCCGCCGCCGTATGCCCTTGGACTCCCGCCCACCGGTCTGCCCCCTGACACTGCGGCACTGCCCCCTGTGGCGGAGCCGCCCCTCGCACGTGCGTTCTGGCGGGAGGGCTGTGTGCTAGCGAGGTGCTTCCAGGCGTGCGCACATGGCAGCAATCTCGTCTGCCAACCCGCCCGTGTGCCTGGATCGTGTAGCATTCTGCCCACCCAAGCTGCTTGTCGCTTGCTCCCTTCCTCGCCGCAGCGGGGCCCCAGCCGCCAGCGATCCCCACCTGCATGGCGGAGTGAGTGCCACTGTGTGCTTGTTCCTGCTTTCTTTTTGCCTGGGGAGCAGCTGTTGCCAGCAGAGCAGAGCTGCCTTTATGCTGCACTGCGGCTTGCCGCTGTGCCTGCCATGCATGCGGCCTTGCAGTAACGACTGCTGCTGCTGGGCTGGTGCTCGTCTGTTGTCGCCTCCTGTCGCCGGCTTGCATCACGCCTGGCTCACCACCCTCCTCACCACCCCCCCTCACCTGCCCTGCTTCACTGCCGCAGGCCCGCCTGTCGCGTGTTTGTGGCCAACAGCCTGTGCTGCATGGACTTCGGCATTGTGCAGCACGCCAGCGTGCGGCTGTGGGTGGTCTGCAACGCAGACGTGTACCTGCCCGAACCCAAGTGCCTGACAAGTGAGTTGTGGCGAAGGTGTGGTAGCGGTGGTTGGGCGGCGCGTTTGGCAGGTAGGCAGCACTGGCCAGCACGGCAGCCCGACTCCATGTATTGTGGCATTGGAGCAGACCAAGCAGCACGCATTTGCACTGAGCGCCGGCTGCACTGCCCGCACTGCCCGCATTCGTTTGTGCAGTCACGGACCAGCGCAGCGGGCTGCCCATCCCCCGCCTGGACGAAACAAATCCGGATGCATTCACGTCCATTAACATAACTGTGCTGGCCACGCCCAATGCGCGCTCCAGAGGTGGCTTATCTCGCTTTGAGCCGAGGCAACGCTGCTGTTGAACTGCGAGATGCTGTTGTTCAAAGCAGCAGCTCAGTTGGTGCTGTGGTAGTGCCACATTCGCATTTCGCAGAACAGGTTGCTGAGCCTTGTTGGCAGCAGCTTGTTGGCAGCAGCTTGTTGGCAGCAGTTGTGTGACCTTAACTGCTCCCACTTCATGCCGCAGAGATGCTGCTGGACCTGCCCCTCGCCTACTTCCTTCCGCCCAATGCCACCACCCCCGGCCAGCTGCCCATGGCGCTAGACTTTGAGCAGACCCGGTGGGTGGGTGGCTGCGCCTGAATGGAATGAAATTGCTCATAACACACAGGCCTGGCTGACAGAAATGGCTGCGCAGTTGTCTTGGAGGCTGCAATGTTGACGCTGCACGCACATCGGTATCTCACCTCACTGCTGCGCTCCCACCCGCCTGCCGCAGGGCGGCCGAGTCCGACGGTCTGTGCAGCCTGGTGCTGCGCAGCCCCTGCCAATGGGATGGCGCCCTGTACAACGCAGTGGGGCCAGTCCTGCCTGTCAACCTCACCTCCGTGCTGAGCGCCAACGAAACACTGGAAGCCTGGGAGGCTGTGGCGACATACTTTGGCTGGGCACCGCCCCCACCCCCGCCCTCGCCGCCGCCAGTCTCGCCCCCACCGCCCTCCCCTTTGCCACCGGTGGCCCAGTTCCCGCCGCCCTCAAGCTCTCCAGCAGCCAAGGCCCCGCCGCCCAGGGCCAACTCGTCAGCTGGCTCGCCGCCGCCACAGCCCTACACAGGCGCCCCGGTTGTGACAATTGGCCGGCGGCTGCAAGCGCTGGCGCAGCGGCTGGGGAGCCTGCTGGGCGGCGGCAGCAGCAGTGGCAGCAGCGCTGATGAAGCTAGCAGCAATGGAGATGCAGCAGGCAGCACCGGTGTGCTAAGCGGCAGCACCGGCAGCACTGGCGCGCCGAGCGGCAGCAGCGGCAGCAGGCGCCAGCTGCAGCAGGACCTGCTGACTGGGGACCCCTACACATTTGAGTCCATGAGCGATGCCTGGTCAGGTGCGATGAGCGGGGTTGGTGATCGATTGATTGACGGTGGATTGACAGCCCACCTGCATGTGTGTGGACAGGGGACAGATGTGCAGCCTGTGCTTCGGCAATGATTTGATATGTTTAGATGCTTGATCTGGCCAGGACGACCTACTCTTGATGCTAGCCTTGATCCCCTGCGGTGCCCATCTGCAGGCATGGATACGCTTGTGGACCCCTCTTCCCTTGTGGACCCCGTCGGGCTCTCGGCAGGTGTGCAGTTTCAACTCGTACAGGCATACCCACGCGCACGCTGGTTGCTGCAGGCTCACTACTTCTCTCCTGACACTCCACAGTTTTTCTCCTAGAGCGTCACTAGCTCAGCCGGCGCTCTTCCACCACTTTACCACCTAAATGTGCATCCGCTGTCGTTTCCTTGCTGCAGGCATGTCGGCACGCATGCTGATTGAGGCCAACTTGACCCAAGTTGGCGCCGACCTGCCGGTGCCCCAAGTCAACGAGAGTGAGTGCCACACAGCGCACATTACCGGGTGTTGGGCTGCACTGCATGCTCTTGGAACAAGGCGGCTGCAGGGACAGGCTGCCCCTCTGCTGCTTGCAGCCATGTGCACGAACTAACTGGCAAGCCACCTTGCCGTGCAGCCGACTGGCCACCACCGACCGTTTTGCTCTCCTCCGCGCACTCGTGTTTTTGCGCCTGATTGCCTGATTGCCTGGCTGCGCCCTCCACCGTGCAGCCGACCTGCCACCGCTGACGGATGTGACGGCGCCGGTGCAGAGCCTGCAGGCGGAAGACGTGTTTATCAGGTGAGAGGCAGGATGGCCTTTTTGGCTGGAGCGTGGCGCTGTGCAGCAATCCGGCCCGCTGCATGGCAGGCAGAGGGCGTGCTCATCAGCTGAGAGGCAGGATGGTCATTTTTGCTGGAGCGCGACGCTGTGCAGCAACCCAATAACCCAGCCCACCACCTCTCAGCTCGATTTGGCTGGCCTTGAGTAGTGCGATTCACAGCGTTGCACCTGGGTCTCATGCGCCAGCAACCGTCCGCCCCGCTGCCCGCTGCAGCTGGCGGCCGATCAACGCCACATCAGGCATGCTGTGCGAAATGACCAACTCAGCGGACCTGCCAGAGGCCTTCCTGCTGGTGCGTGCATATCCATGCCACACTGCTGCTTTATTACGGGTGTTGGCTTGTCACCACCTGCGAGCTGCCGGCGCTGGCCGACACTGCCGGAGGCCTCCCTGCTGGTGCGTGTTGTTGCGCTGTGCTATGCACGTCTGGCATAGCAGGCACAACAGCTGGCGTGGCGTGGTGAACCAGACCCGGCAAAAACCCGACTGCTGCCGGTTGCTTTAACGAACCACCCTGCTGCTTGAGCTGCCTGAAACTGCGGGACAAGCCCATACCTGAGCATCACCTGCCGCCTGCCTTGGTAGGGGGGGGCCTGGCGCTTGGCCATCTCGCCGTGCTCGCTCCCTTAATCCACGCCCAAACATTCGTAAACTTTCTTGCTTTTCTTCACCTTGCCCAGGGTGACTTCGAGGAGCTCGTGGGGTACGAGGAGGACTGCACGCCAGCCAGCCTGCCAGAAGTGAACGGCGAAATATTGGAGGCGCTGTAACGAGGCGGCACCGCCTGCCCTCCTTTGGTGCCGTCCTACCTGTTGTGTGTGTTTATCGATCAATGGCCCGAGGCCGTGAGCCGTTGGCCGCTGAAGCGGCCAAACATCCTCCCAAGCGCGAACCCCCTTGTGTGCTATGCTCCAGTCCCTGCTTGCCCCCTCTTCTTTGCTGTTCCTTTCGAATCCACTCAATCCACCCGCCGCGCTGCTGCCGCTGATTTGGCGCACAGCGAGGCACGCTTTACTGTTGCCTGCGCCGTTCCGTTTGATCTGCTGCCCCCCGATTGCTCCACCCCATTCTTCCGTGCCGCCGCTGCCGCCATTGCGCCCACGGCGGCCTGCCTATCTGTCCCGTGCACGCATGCATCCACCGCCCCAATCCCTACCGTCGTCCCACCTCGCTACTGTATCGCGCACTGCCACTCTGCCCCAGCTGCCTGCCGGTGCGACGCCTGCACAGCGCAGCTTTCGTATCTAGTCTCGAGGCGTGTGCAACCAGAGAGTTACAGATCAGCAGAAGGCGGGGCAGCAGGTATGGCAATGCCGGCAGGCAGCGCAGGCGCTCAACAGGCATCAGAATCGGGGCATGCAATGGCTAGCCTCTGCTGTGCACATGCCAGTTGAGAGCGGTGTCCACCCCCTGCGCAGCGTGCAGAAGCTCAGAGGCACGCCAAACTACAGCGACCGCTCGAGATATAGCTACGTCCGGCCCCGCTGCCGCCCATGCCACCGCTGTTGACATGGGCGCACACAGTGAGCCTGCCACCGTCCTTCTTCCATTCCCGTGCCCCTGCCATGCCTACAGTCCCTCATTACAAGCGGGCGTATCGATGCAGCGGAACAGACGGATCAGGATGAGGCGTCCCTCTTGATGAGCGGCAGTGTGGAGCTGGCTCCCTTGCTGAGCGGCAGGCTGCCGCTGCCGCCGCTGGCCGCCTTGATGAGTGCCAAAGAATCGTCTTGCTCCAGGCTGCCGCCTTTGCCAAGCTCCAGAGAGTCATCCTGCGCCAACTGGCCTGCAGCTGACTCGGTTGGCACACCCGCCACAGTGCCATTCCCGTTGCCGCTGACTCTGCCGCTGCTGGCCTGCTGTGCGCCAGCCGGCTTCACGCCGCCACCGTCTGGCTTGCTGCCGCTGCTGGCGCTATCCAGCATGCCTGCCACTCTGCCGCTGCCGGCGGGCTGCACCAACAGAGCTGTGTCATGCAAACTCCCTCACGCTCGTACCACCCCAGTTGCTTTGCACCTCTTGTTCCACGCATGCGCACTGATTCGTGCTCCATCATGCACTAAACCGGGGCGCGACAGCATCGAAATAGATGAAGGTGGCAGGCAGACCGGAAGCTTGGGAAGGCGCTAACACGGGTTGGGCGCAGAGCGAAGGTGTACAGGCGCAGGGCACAAGCGTGATCAGAGGCGCTGGATAAGGAGGGAGGCTGCGGGCATAGGCGCGGCAGCATGCAGCAAGCGTGTCGTGATGCAAGCGAGCGACGGGCGCAGCGCCTGACATGCGTGTCATTCAAGCTGTGTGCTCAAAGGTGAAAGTTGGGCTCATACTGCAGCTGCAGCCCTGGCTTTTCGGAGCGTAGCAGATCAAGGACTGGCTGCTCCTGAGGGGAAAGCTTACGCCATCCAAAAGGCGCCCTGTTCTGGTCGAGGTAACCAAGCAGCAGCCGCTCCAGCCGCGGCAAGCGGGCTAGCACTAGGTGCACATCGCTCTCGATCACAACTAGGCGTTGTGATTCTCTGAGGTCAAGGCAGGTGAGCTGCGTGGCGGCAGCCAGCACTGGCGGCACCTGCTTAAACCAGTTGCCAGGCAAAACCAGCTCCAGCAGGCCTGGCAGACAGACAGACCGAGGCAATCGAATATTCGGGGTAGCTGCAAGGAATGGGCTGGTCAACCATCAGAGGCACATAGACGTGAGGGAGCAAATCGCCGAGCAAAGTCTGCCCCAAGCAGCGTGTCATTGCAGCGATACACGGAAGCTCAGCTGCCTCGTCTCCCACAGCGTGCACATCGGGCTCGCTTACCCTGGCAGCACCCACCCACCTTCAAGGTACGGGCCGGGCGGCAAGTCGCCATCCAGCAGGTCATGCCTCAGCCCATGCAGCTCCAGTCGGGTAAGGCAGAGGAGCTGCGCAATGGCGCTCAGACCCACTGCATCTAAAGATTGTGTGGATCTGATGGTGAGGGACTGGAGGCCGGGCGCTTGCCACGTCAGGTCTGCCAATGTTGCGGCCTCTCCGTCGAACTGGCAGTCGTCAAGGCTCAGGCTGGCGAGCGCTGACAGGTGGGGGCAGGGCACCTCGGGTGCCAGCTGGCACTTGCTGAGAGCCAGGCTGGCCAGCTGGCAGGTGGGCGGGAGCAGGGCGCTGAGCAGGTGTGGCAGCTGGGGGCCGCTCCGCATGCCCTCGAGCGTGACAGCCGCATACTCGCCATCGCTGCTGCCATCGCCGCTGGTAAAGCTGAGCACGGCAGCACCCAACGGCATGTCTTCCAGTCTCTCGAACTGCACGCTCATTGCATGCCATGGAAGGCCGAGCGTGAGCGGTAGGGCCTGCCATTGAGCGCCGCTCGGCAGCAGTGCAGTCAACCGCAGGGCTCGCCCTAAAAGGAAGGCCCAGGCCGCCATGCAATGCTCCGCACAGCTCAGTTTGCCAGCCACCAGCTTTACCTTGCAGCCCACCTGAATGTTGCGCAGGTCGCAGAGGCGCAGGCGCGGGAAGCGGGCGCGTAGCGGGACCACTGCCGACTGTGGGTTGCCTTCTGGAGCGCCATAGACTGAAAAGGACAGCTCCAGCCGCTCCAGCTGAGAGAGGCAGCGCAGTGCAAGCGCTGCCCCAGTGCCGGCCGGCACGCGCACCACACTCAGGCACAGCGCCGTCATGTGTGTGTGCAGGGCAGCTGCGGAGAGCAGCTGTTCTGGCACAACGAGCGCCCTGGCCGACAGCTGCCTGAGCTGCCGCATGTGGGTGACTGCGTCGGCATAGCTGGCCGGCAGGCTATAGGTGCCGTTTTAACCCAGGCAAGTCAGGCCAGTGAAGCGGCGCAGCGCCGGTAGGTCTGGTTGTGGCTGCGGTGGGTACGACCGGTTCCAGATGAGGCGCAAGCTCTGCAGCACGCTGGGCCGCAGGTGGCACAGCAGCTGCTCCGGCTCATCATCCGCGCAAGCACGGAACTGCAGCGCTTCAACCGCCGGCGCCACTCGCTGCACCAGCCGGCGCACGTTGCGCCACCACAGGTCCAGCTGTGGCTGCAGGCTGGCACCAGCTGGCAGGGGGGCATCCCAGGGCGCCTCTGTGATGCGCAGCGAGCGCCACAGCGAGCGCTTAGAGTAGAAGGCGGCGTGCCAGCGCTTGGCGACCAGTGTGGCTGAGGGTCTGCGGGCGAGGAGAGGTGGCGGTGGCGGCGGTCTTGGAGCAGCCGTGGCGGCGGCGGGGTTGATGAGCAGGAGCCTTGCATGCCCCTGCCCTCCTGGGCTCCAGTGCTGCTGCACAGGCACTGACTGAGCCCCCAGTGGGCCTCACCCCGAGTCCAGGCCGCACAGCCCCAGGATGCGGCCCAGCAGGGCGTCTGGGAGGTCGTGGATGGTGGCAGACATGGCAGCAATCGGGTTCGAATGAGGCAAGGGTTTGCGGGTGAGGCAACAATTCAAGCAGAGCAGCATGGGTGGAAGCTCCATGCGCAGCCCCAGCCCTGCTGCCCTCACTTCCCTGCTGCCCACGATCGATTAGCAGCCGGATCAGCCACCTGCAGGCACCCCCCTGCGTCCCCCTGCGCCGCCATGCCGCCCAAGCGTGACGCAGGCGCCGCCCGCACCGTGGCCGATGTCCAGACCAAGCTGGACGCCCAGGCAGGCTGCTGAAGGGCGCTGGGCTGCCGCCTCGACTGCCGCCGCCGCCGCCTGGCCGCACTTCCGCCGCTTCGCCTCTTCACCAGCGCACAGTGCAACCCACTGCCCGCTGCAGGTGCAGCAGCTGGAGACGCTGCTGTCCACAGGCGAGAAGAAGGTGAAGAACATGGGGCTCAGCTTCAGCAACGGCATCTTCAAGCGCGCGCAGGTGGGGCTGGGGCTGGAGGCAGGGGGGCGGCGGCGTTGCGTTGCAGCAGAGGGTCCGACCCTCTGCCACGAGTCGGCGGGTGCGAGGTTGTGTTGCAGCGGCAGCAGAGCAGCACTGATCCCTTGTGCGCCTTGTAAGCTGCTGCTTCCCATTTGTCAATTGTGCAGGAGGCGTTTGAAAAGTGCGAGCAGATCAACCAGGTACGGCATGGCTGCAGCATGGGAGGAGCCCTCTGCACTGCTGCCGGCCTCCCTGCCCCTGCCTCGCTGCCATCGCTGGAGGCCTCATTGCATGCCCGTCCCCTTCCTGGCTGGAAGCTTAAGCCTTGTGTCGCTGCACCGCTCGATTTCCCGATCCGCTTTGACTGCCACTCCTGCCGACCCTGCGGGCGACCTGCACCCTGTGCCAACCGGCAGGAGAGCGACCAGATGCGGGACAAGGCCGCCGCCGGCCACGCTCAGAAGAAGAAGGACCTGGCGACACGCAAGCAGGTGCTCCGGCTGCAAAAGCGGTTACCTAGGCTGCCGCGTTGACCGTGACATGCATGCATCTGTAGCGGCTGTGGTGCATGCCGGCGCTTCACCCGGTTGCGGGATGTAGCGGGATGCCTCAACATGCATCAAAGGGGCCCGCAGGTGTGCGCGACCGCTGCGGCACCGCGCTGACACATGCCTGCCGTTAGGTTGTAGTGAGGGTGGGCATCTGTGCTCTCCCCTTGCCCGCAGGCGCTGGTGCGCAAGGTGGCCACCACCGGCAGCGCTCTGGCAGAGTGAGCAGACGGGTGGCGGCGGGGCAGGAAGGCGGAGCAGCAAGCGGGATGCTGCCGCCGCTGCCGCTGCCGCCGCTGCTGCCGCCCATGGTTGCGTGAATTGCACACCCGGCCTGGTTGCCCTGCCGCTGAGCTGCGGGCATGCAAAGCGGCACCCTGCTGAATGCACTCCCACTGCCGCCGCTCCCATGCACCCCAGGCTGCGGGCGGTGCAGGAGGAGGCGGCACACATGTTCGCTCAGGTGTGTGTTCATGTGAGCGCCTCGGCTCCAAGCAGACTTCTCCTCAAGCGTCATTGGTTGGAACAAGGTTGATGGCAGCTGGGATGGGCAGGTTTCCCATGGCAGCAGCGGCCGCCAAGGGCAGATTGGGGAGAGGGTGCCCGCCCGACTTCCCCTGCTGCCGCCCCAACATGGTGCAGTTGAATGCAGCAACCGCCACTGGTGCCTGTCGCCATGCAAGCCAGCCGTCCGCCTAGTATGTCAATCATAGTTGCCCTGATTCAACTGAATCACTCACTGGCAACCTCCTCCTGTCCTGATGTCCCCATCCCAGCTGCGTGCCAAGATGGCCGGCGGCGACAGCGGCGAGGACGAGGCCGGGCCGGCGGCCAAGCGCCGCAAGCAGGTGGGAGGGCAGGCTGGCTTGGGCTAGCTTGAGGAACTCTTCACTGTGAACAGCTGGCACATGTGATTGCATGTTCCCGCTGAAATGGAGCGGGGCGGGAGGGTAGCTCGGCAAGTCGGTGGACGCCACCGTTCCTCAAGCTTGCTCAGCCTCCCTTGACCAGGCTGCCTTGCGTTTGCCAGCCACTTGTTGCTCATCACATCACCCACTCGTGTGAATGTGCAGGTCGCCTTCCAACCCAAGCAGCAGAAGCAGAAGCAGCGGGCAGCATGAGGCGCAGGCAGCAGGCGGGCTCCGCGGCCTGAGCAAGCGGGGGGAGCAGGGCCCAGCTGAAATGCAGTGGCCACACGGAGTGCAGAAACAAAGGGGGCGGAGACCCCTTCTGCTGCTGGCTGCTGTTTGCCACCAATGCATGTAAAGACCGACAGAAATCTCAAGGCTGTGGGGGTGCCGTGGCGGCAGCGGCTGGCCGGCTTCCTGCACCTGCTGCACTGCCGTGTGACGCGCTTGTTGCCGACCGCTTGTTACTGCGCACTGTGTTGGCAGCCTAGGAGGCCATGCGGGCTTTCAAGGCGGCTGCTTTGCTCCTGGCGCTGCTGGCCTTGAGCGGGGCGGCCGGTCGAGCTCTTACCCGCTCACGGGCCTTGGAACAGGAGCCTGATGGCAGCACGACAGAGGCAGCGGAGCAGCAGGCGTCCCCTTCGCCCTCGCCGCCGCGGCCGCCGCCGCCGCCGCCGGCCGCCGATGCACAGGGAGGCAGCAGCGGCAGCAGCAGCATCTCCCAAGCCCTGCCACCTTCAGAGTGCTTCGTGACTGTCGGTGGCGGTGAGTTATTTGTGCTTGGCCTAGTCCGGTGCACAGTGAGAAGCTGCCCTCACAGTGTTCCACCCGCACTGCCCTGCAGCCACCCTCTGTAACTGCTCTGTGGGGCAGCAGTGCCGCCCGCCCTCGCCGCCAACCAGCTGCGAGGGTGGCGCCTCCAACCCGTGCAACGGCAGCATCGCATCACCGGCTGCTCCTCTGTGCTGCGCCGTCCTCAATGTGGAGTGCTCGCAGTACTGCTTCGGGCAAGCACATGTGGCACTCGCTCCCGCAAAGGTGCGGTGGGAACGGGCACGCTCGAAAGTGCAGGCCAACAATGCATGCAAACCCGCACTTGCTGAATGGGATTCCGTCCAACCCAACTGCCCAGCAGCTGACGCTGCCTCTCGTTCCCGAGAACGTGGGCGGCCAGTCGGGCGGCCAACCCTCTCTAGGCAGCAACCCTCAAAGCAGTGGCGGCGGCAGCAGTGGAGCCGGCGGGCAGGGCAGCCCTGCTGTGCCAAGCAGCCCCGGTGGGAGCACTGGTGGAGGCAGCACTGGTGGCAGCAGCATCGGCAGCCTGATCCCCACATTCGCAGTCTCGCTGCTGCGCACACCACCCGTAGTGGCGCCGCTGCCGGCTGCCTGCAAGGCTGACCAGGGCTGCAACGGGGAGGTGTGCCAGCGGCGAATGGCCTGCGGCCCAGACGCGCACTGCCAGGCGCTGCGGTGCAGCGGCGGCTGCTTCGAGGCGTGCATACTGAACTTACCAGACGCGCCGCCTACCGCCTGCCCTGCGAGTGAGCTGAGCGGGTTTGGGTGCGGATGGGTGGCTTGGCTTGCACACGGCACACACTCTACTTGAACATGCCATGCGGTGCACCCCGCCTGCTCTTCTGACACGGTTTGATTAGAGTTGGCTTGCCGCAGATGCATCGTCTGACGACGGCAGCTGCGACCCCTGCTCGGCACACAAGTGAGCTTGGGGAGCGGCCGCTGCCCTGCGTGATGAAATGTGGCTTGCTGCTGGCATTTTGCAACGTGCGTGCATCGTTGCAAGCTGCAGGTGCGCTGGTGCCGCGCTTGAGGTCAAATCAACTGCACTGAGTCACACTGCAGTACAGCTGGCCACCTGCTACTCCCTCGCTGCCTCCGCCCAGGTGCCTGGCCGACTCCACAGCGTGCAAGCCATTCCAAGCAGACAACACCACCTTCTTCTGTGGCGACCGCTGCGCGTTCACGTGTGAGCCGAAGCAGTGACAGCTGGCGGGGCAGGCCTAGGGCTTTAATGTCGCTCCGCGGCACGGCAAACTTGCCCTTAAGGGCAGCTGGCTGCATGCTTTGACAGCGACTCCACGTGCTTGACGCCCTATCTGTGTGACATGACCTTGCGTGACACCTTGACTGTTTTGCAACAGATGGTTATGATGGCTTAACACATGCAAAGTGAAGGCCGGGTGGAAGCAGACACGGTGCCAGGGTGCAGCTCAGCACCGATACTATATATCTGCGGGTGCATGCAATCACCCTGCTGAGGGCTGCAGTGCCATGCTCCGCGGCAGCGGCGGCGCAGCTGTCGAGGGCGCCTCAGCTGCTGGGGCAGCGGCGTGGTGGCTCGGATTGAGCGGCAGCGCATTGCAGAGCAGCAGCAGGGCAAACACCAGCAGCTCCAGTGCGAAGATCAGGCTCAGGATGAAGTTGCGCCGCCACCACAGGGCCTCACTGCAGGCAAGCGATGGCAGGAGGCAACGCTATATGTAGTTGAATCGTCTTGGCAAGTGGTCGGGCAAGAGTCACAGGCTGCTACAGCGGAAGGCGCAGGGCGGTGATCCGGGCAGACACTCTGTGTACGGACAGATCAGTACGTGCCGCCGGCCGCGGCGTCCCGTTGCTCCCTGCCAACCCTCGCACCGTGTGATGAGTGCCCCGTCTCTGCGGATGAGGCAGGGGTAGGCGGCAGCGGCGGCGAACCAGCAGGGCGGGCAGATCCAGCCCAGCAGGAACCTGCGATGGGGGAGGCTGGAAGACGGGACTCAATGAGGGCAGGTGCACAGACAGGCATGAGTGATCGTAACGGCTGGCCGCATTTACACATCTGTCTTGACAACAAGACTTACTCACTCACATGGCTACCTGGAAGGGCGCCCAGCCGGTGCCGCCCTGCCCGCAGCCGCCGGCAGCTGGAGCGGCGGCGGCTGAGGTTACAGCTGCCCCCTCGCCCAAGCCGTCCTCAATTGACGGCTCGTCCTTCAGGCTGCCGAAGCTGTAGCCGCCGCTGTGGCGATCGCAGTCAGTGGAGTCGAGGTAAAGCAGGGAGTAGGGCGAGGGCGGCACGCATTCGAGCGCCGCTGGCGCTGCCGCCGCGGTGCCGTCAGATGGCAGCTCAGCAGGGGGAACGACCAGCATGTTTGTTTTAATGGGGTTAACACGCAGACGGAAGGGAAGAGTCAATCCGGCCAGGTAGGGGGCTTGCCTCCGCAGAACGCTGCCGGGCACGCTGGCTCGAACGCTGGGCGGCGGCGGCAGGGCGGCGCCTCCACCCCCCCTCCGCCCGCCACTCACCGAGCTCTCGCCGTGATTACAAGCTCTGTAGAAGGATCAACACGTCCTGAGCAGCTCAGCGCACGGCCGACATGATCAACGCGGCAGGGGCGCTGCTGGCCGGCTGCCTGGGGCTGCTTGCTGCGGCGGCAGGGCAGAGCACAACCAACTCGACGGAGGGCAAGCTCGCCTACGTGAGCGGGCAGGGGCTGGGTTGGGTGGCTGCTGCCGCCGCTGCCGCCGCCCGTTGCTGCAGGTCCGCCGGTAGCAGATCAGCGCTCTCATAAGCTGCTGCGCCTGCTCATCTGCAGAACGGGGTGGGCACGGGCTACACTCAAGTCATCATCACGCCCAGCAGCGGCTACGGCGGCGCCCCGCTGGCCATGCGCATCCAGCTCACGGTGCGCAGCTAGGGTTGTTCAGTTTCAGACTTGAATGCCACGGCAAGCAGTGTGATGCGCAACTTGCTGCCACGCTGCTGCCAAGCGCATCCAGCTTACGGCGGGATTTGGCACGCAGCGGCACTGCCGCAGTGCATGCGCAGATGCTGCAGGCGGCAAACTGGGCCACCGCTGCGCTTTTGCCGGCTTGCGACCATGCCCGCCCAGCTTCTCGCTGCCCCAGTTTCTTTCCTCCACTGCAGTACAACAGCACCAAGGACGCCGACCTTGACTTGGTGAGCAGAGAAGGGCAGCGGAGTGATGATCGTGCAGCTAGCCTGACTTGCACCATGTCCAAACTTGCCATTGCCCAGCGCTTGCTGCTGCTGCTGCCGCTGGGGACTCGCCCTTTGGCATGCGCGTTCCCTTGCTCCATGCCGTCCATCCCGGCCCACCCGTTTCGTTCAACCACGCCCGCCGGCTTCATCTTTCTTCTTTCCGTTTTTCTTTCCGTGCAGTACTGCAACTTTCCGCGAGTCCAGGGCAGCCCGCAGTGGGACTCACGTAAGCAGCGACACTCCTGCAGTGCAGATCCGGCAGCCGCCACTTTGCTGCTGCTGCTTGTGCTGAGCCGCTGCTACTGCTGCGCAGAGTCATCTGAGACGCCGCTGCTCAGCAGCTGTCTAGGCCGTGTTTGCAGCCACTCCAGCATGGCATGCCTTGGCTTGAGACCCATTGGCGGTTGACGCACCATTGCATATATTGCCGCAGGGCGGCCGCCGGGCATACCCGAGGAAATCTTCATCCCCGCCGCCCAAATGGCCACGTACCCAAACGAAGCTGTGGCATGGTGGGCGTGCGTGTGGGTGTGGATGGCGGGGCAGGTGTGGGGCCTTCGATTGGCAGGCAATCAGAAGGAGTGCCTTGTTCTGCCACAGTGTTGGGCTGGCTGCATTCAGCACCACCGACCTACGTTGCCTGCCGCCCCGCGCCTGCCGTGCAGCACCGTCTTCAACTACGGCGGTTCCGGCGGGCGGGGCGAGGTGGTGCCGTGGCGGCTCAGCTGGCAGGTGGGTGCTGCGCTGGGCGCTGCTTACTGTGCACGGCGTCCTGGGGTGGCACTCTCTGGGCGCAGCTGGACTCAGCAGCTGCCACAGGTGCCACTGCTGCTATTATGCTTGCTCGATGCTCAAGCCTTTAGTTTAGCTTGAAGCTGTCTCAAGGTTTTGCGCCTGGTTCTCTTCCCCCCACCAGGAGCTGGACTCGCCGCCGCACCTGAGCCTGTCGGAGCAGGCGCTCATGCAGCAGCTGTTCGCCACGTGAGGCGCCCGCCCGCTGGGTGGTTGCAGCTGGATGCGGCAGCTTGCGCTGCCTGCTCCTTGCCTGCCCTGTCGGCTTAAATGGCTGCTCTTGCCACAGGCCGCACCGATCAACGGTGTGCCTTGCCCCTGCCGCAGCTGCTGCACTGCGCCAGACAGCTGCCTGGAGCTGCGGCAGCAAACGGTCAACGGGCAGGTGGGATGGCGCTCAGCTGGATGTTGCGGGAGTGGCGTGGGCAGTGTTCCTCAGTGCATGCCATCTGGACAGCACAGTATGGTTTGTGGCCAGCGCTCAGCGCTGTCTGTGGCCACGAGCCCGCCCATACCATCGCATACAGAACTCGGAGCTTCTCCGTTCTCCTGCAGCCCAGCCCACTTCCTTGATCCACGCCCAAGGGCGTCATTTTCCTTTTTCCTGCAGCCCAGCATGGATCTGTGCTCCTCCTGCCGCGAGTGCATCTGCAACCAGCAGGGGCAGCTGGTGCAGGCAAGCTGTGGGGAAACAGCTGCTGATCCGGGTACTGGCTGGACTTGCACTCGGCTTGTAAAGTAGCGTGGCAGCTGGGGCGAGCAGCGCCTCATCCACCCATTCCCACCCTGCCGTATTCCTTTATCCGCACCCAAGGGCGTCTTCGCAGATACACTGGGAGGGGTACCTCCTTGACTGCGCCTTCCCCGGCGCCATGCTGGGAGGCTTCCCTCGCCTACAGTTCCTGCGCCTGCGCGGCAACCCGGGCCTGACGGTAAGAGCTGCGCTGAGCTGCCGGGTAGGGGCAGCGATGAGCCGTCGGGTAGGGGCAGCGCTACGCCGCCGTAGCGCGCGCTAGCGTTTGTGTCTGAATCCACGGCGACCAACTTGGCTTGAAGCCTGTTTGCCCGGTTCTCTTGCTTGTCGCCCCTTTGCAGGGAGAGTACCAGACCTTTGCTCAAGCCTTCACCAACCGCAGCCTGATCATGTTTGAGATCGAGGGCTCGCAAAACGTCACCGGCCTGCTGACCACAAATGAGACCGACGGAGCTTGCCTGATGGCGGAGGTAAGACTGCATTGGTGGGCCACCCTTGCCAAGTGTGCGTGGCTTTGCGGGTGGGCAGGCCAACTTTGCGTCCATCATGGATGATCCACCATGCTCCGCTCTGAGGTGCACTGCGTGTGCGTGCTCTCCCGCGTGGTTTGGCGTCATGCCACTGCAGTCACAGCCGTTTTCCACACTCCTTCAACTTCAACAGAGGGGGCTGGGCACGTTGACGGTGAAGCACACAGGCGTCTCGGGCCCGCTACCGCCTTGCATCATGTCGCCCCGAATGGCTCAGGTGGGTTTGCCGGCAAGGCATTTAAATGCAAATTTGAGCGCCGAGCTCTGCAGCCGAGCTCAGCTGTGCTGCCTCGGCAGCGCTGAGCGAGCCGTCTGCCATGTGACAGCCAGCGAGTCTCGCCTCAAAGCTCGGCATTCATGCTGCAATTGCGAGCTGCCCACCACTTGTATCCCGTCGCAGCTGTATCTGGATCACAACGCACTCAACGGCACCATTCCCGATGCCTTTGACGGCGCCCCGCTGCTCAACCTGTTCCAAGCCGACCACGTGAGCAGGGGCAGGGAGCTCAGTTGCCTCTGCAGTTGTGCATCCGCGTCCATGCCGTTGCACCCGCCAGCTGCCAGCAGTGCCCCTGGACAGTCCCCAGCGAAGAACACGCACTGCTCCCTGCAATGCCCGTTGTCTGCCCGTTCATCGCAGAACCAGCTGAGCGGCAGCGTGCCGCCCTCGCTGGCCGCCGCCCGAGTGATGCAGGAGCTGTACATCAACAGCAACCGCTTGTGAGTGGGCCGGCGGCGCATGGCATTGTTCGTTATGCCTGACAGCTGGTGCATCCGCCGTAGATTGCTGCTGTTCAGTGCCCTGCTGCTGCAACCCCTGTCTTGACTGCCTCTGACTTGCCCCGCTCAGGTCGGGGACCTTACCTGACCTGTTCAACCGCAACGAAGCGCTGGCGTTCCTTGACGTGACCAACAACAGCCTGTCGGGTGAGCCATTGGGTTGCAGCCCAGCTGGCCCCCTCAACCCAAGCCCAAGGCGTACTCTTTCTTTCTTTCTTTCATGGGTTGCAGCCCGGTCTGTCGGGTGAGCCACTGGGTGCGCAACCGGGGGGCCGGGCAGCGCAGACTGGTGGCCCCCACGGCGTGGCAGGGCGATGGCCCTGCGCTGTGGTGCGGGACGCCTGCGCAACGCAACACAGGTTCAAGCTCTGCTGCGCTCTCCTCAACTGCCCACCACACTCCCCTTGGCTGCCAAGCAGGCCCCTGGCCGGAAAGCCTGGCTAACCACAGCACAGCCGCCGTGGTGCGAGCGGGCTTGAACCGCTTTGACTCGCTGCCGCCTCAGCTTACAGAGCTGCCGGGCGGCGGCGGCAGCGGAGGCATTGACGCGGAGGGGCTGCTGCTCCGAGAGCTGGACTTGTCGTACAACAACCTTACAGTGGGTGCTCGGTTTGCCCACAGTGTGGGTGCTCTGTTTGCCTGCAGTAATGCCAGCCCAGTTCACCTGTTTACGGCAGCTGGCTTGCGCCACGCTTGCCGCACACTAAAGCAGGGATCTGGCAATGCAGAAATACAAGCGGCTCATGCTGCACTCTGCCGAACTCTGCAGGGGGACTTCCCCACGGCTCTCGCTTTTGTGCCCAATCTGGAGCGCCTCAACCTCACCGGAAACCACCTGAGGTGATGCGCATGCACATGCGTGGTTCGGCTCCAGGTGGTGCACATGTGTATGCATGCAGCACGGCACGGACGTCGACGTCGCATACTCGCTGCTTTGGCGGTGCCGCCAGCTGCCAAGCAACCAACCAGCTGGTGCCCTGCAACCCGCCGTGCTCATCCGCAGCGGCCCTCTGCCGGACGAGGCGGACATGTTCCCTTGGGCGCAGCGCCTGCTAATGGGCACCAACAACTTCAGCGGTGGGCTGCTTCAAATTGCCATTGACAATTTGGGGGGAGTTCAAACAGGACGGTTTGCCTGTGCAGCCAGTCCGCTCGTTGCTTTAAGTGGTGCAGTGCACTGCTTCCCTGGGAGGCTTGGTTTGAAGCAGGCATCCCCTCCCACCGCTGATCGCAGGCCCTCTACCCGACAGCTGGAACGAGACCAACGTGATCAGTGGAGTGAGCGACCTCCGCAAACCGTACACTGCACTATCGCTGTCCAGTGCACGCAGCCGACCCATGTATGGTGAGACGTGCCCGGACAGACCGGCCTGACCATCACCACCCCGCTGCACTCTGTTGCAGAGGGTGCGCAGCACCAGCGGCGAGCAGCTGCTGTTCAACGCCAGCTGGAACCAGCTGACCGGCCCTGTGCCCGCCTGGCTGGCGGCCGCTGCCACTCACGAGGCCATCGATGTGTCGGTGCGTGTATCGCAGCTTCATGCATCTTTGTGAGCAGACCTATGGGTGCCGTACCGCTGCCGGGCGCACCCCTGGGGCCTGGCATGGCATGCTCTGCCCCTGCCAACCGGTGCTCCTCCCTGTGCTCACCACCCTCCATCTGAACACCCCTTCCTCCTCGAATCGCAGAACAACAGCTTCTCGGATGCCTGCACCAACCCAGCCTACGTGGATACTCCAGGCATCTGCCTGCCGCCCCCTTCAGCAGACAGTTACACCGGCCCGCAGCCCGCCCTGGCAGCGCCCTCCGGCATTTCACCCTCCGGCACAGCCGTCCTGGCGTGGCTGGCGCTCATCGTCATTCCAGTGATTGCGCTGGGAGGGTTCGCTGCTTGGCTCTACCGCAGGAGGGAGCAGCGGCGCATCCTGAGGAGCCTGGCCGCCGCACACCAGGAGGACGGTGGGTGGGCGGAGGGAGGGCGCAGCCTGTGGCACTTCCAGCCTGTTGCAGGCATCGCTATCTTGGGCAGCAGGTGCTGCACTGGAAGGTGACTTGTACGGTGCACCTGGAAGGTGACCCACCTCCCGGTCTTGAGCGTGGCGGCCGAGTCCATCCCAGCTGTCCCGTCACACCGCAGGCCCCGTCTCCCCAGCCAGCTCGGGCTCACATGAGACACTTGTGGCGGCGCCCTGGTCCGACACAATGCTTCCCCGCAGGTGAGTGTTGCGCTTCAGCAAGTGACCGATGCATCGTGAGCTCAGTGCGGCGAGCGGCGCCACTGCGCACATTGCGTAAGGCGAGGCTGCCCACACGTTCTTCGGCAGTGGCTGTGTGTGCCCACAGCACTTCAGCTGCCACCAGGCAGCAGCCTGAGGAAGCCTGTGCTCCAACGCACATGCTCCTGCAGCGCCATCTCCCTGACCAAGGGGCCGGGCGGCAAGCCGGTGGTGCTGGGGCAGGGCGGCTTTGGCACAGTGAGCCTGCTGTGCTTGGCTTGCATGTTGTCCTGTCCTGCAGGCAATGCTCCTGCCTGCGCATCTGGCTCGCTGGGCGCCCCAGGCCCAGCAGGGATGGCAGGAACATGAGGGCTCGCTGTTCCAATTGCTGCCGCGACCATGGCAGGTGTATCGCGGCACGCTGTTCAGCGAGCCTGTGGCCGTCAAGGTCATCAAGACCGGGTCAGCGCTGGTCAACACAGGTGCGCTCAGCGCTGTCATGGGGCCCTGTTCGCAGCATGCGCGGCCACCAATAAGCTCTTTGCAGTGCACACGCCTCAGCTGCACTGCCAGGATGCTCCGCCTGCTGTTGCTGTCAATGACTGTGGTGCTTGCTTGCTTGCAACTGCTTACGTGTTCCCTCCTCTTGTTCCTTCCTGCAGAGGCCATTCTGCGGGAGGTGGCCATCCTGAAGGCATGCCACAGCACTTACATTGTGGGCTTCCGAGGTGTGATAGCCTCAGCACCGCTGCTTCCGCCTTAATGTGGCGCTCGAGGCCCGCAATGCCACGGCGCACATGCCATGTGCTCGCGCCTTGCAGACGTGCGGCTGCCCAACTGCCCCGCACAATCGCATTGCAGGCGCCTGCGTGCACGAGGGTGATCTGTACCTCGTGACAGAGCTGATGCAGGCAAGCTGCTGCTGCTGCTGCTGCTGCTGCTGCTGCTGCACCACCTGTTACTAGGCAAAGCGGCGCCAGCCAGTCAGGGGAGTTGCGGTGCTCAGCGGCACACAGCCGTGTCCACCCGCTTCTGAGCCGCCTGCCCCCGTATGTGCAGGGCGGGGACGTGTGGACGGCGCTGCACAGCGGCAAGATCACCTGGTACAACAGGTGGGCTGGGCTCAAGGTCGCAAGTTGGTTGCATGTCCATGCTCAGCCAGCGGCGATCGGGGTTGCAGCGCTCACGAGCGCAGCGGGAGATCCTGCCAACCTACTGAGCGTCTATCTCCGCAGAGGGCACCAGATTGCGCTGGATGTTGCACGTGGCCTGGCCTACTTGCATGAGCATCGGGTCATTCACATGGTGAGGCGGGTTACTGCAAGCTCAGGGCTGGCGTGCTGATGCTCATGCGCTGCTGCTGCAGCACAGCAAACACGGTGGCGCAAACCAAACAGCTAGTAAGCTCTGAATGAAGTCACAACCAAACAGCTAGTAAGCTCTGAATGGAGTCACAACCGTGAAGTCTGTTGACCCATTTTCCCGCGCTGCTCCCGCCCTTCGTGCCTGCAGGACCTCAAGAGCCCGGTGGGTGGCAGTGTGCAACATTCGTGGGTGGCAGTGTACAACATTTGTCTGCATGAGTGCGGGTTGCACGCTGCGTTCAGCGCGCGTGCTATGCTGCAATGCTGACTAACACGGTGCTGCTGTTCAGCCTGCGACAACTGCCCCTCCTGTCACTGCCCCTGCACGCAGAACGTGCTGCTGACCGCGCAGGGCGTGGCCCGCATTGCCGACATCGGCCTTGCGGGCATTTTGTCCACCACCCGCTCCTACATCGCCAGCAGCGGTGGGTTGGTGGGTTACGGGACGCCAGCAGCGGTGGGTTGGCGGATGCCATGTCGCCAGCAGCGCTGGCTTCAGCCGCTCAGCAGGCATGCTTGCATCGGCTGATCTTCGCATTGCGCCTGCTTCTGGATGCTTTGAGAGCTGGGCCTGCAGCCTTCCACCAGCAGCGCTGAATCCCGCTCATGTCCTGCCCTTGGTGCAGCCGTGGCCGTGGGCACGATCGCCTACTGCTCCCCCGAGCAGCTGCTGGGCCTGAAGTGCGGCTTCGCCAGCGACATTTATAGCTTCGGAGTGGTGAATGAGGCGCCCTAGGACGTGCAGTTTGCAATTGCCATGAAATCAATCGACTGGCGGTTTGCCAGGGAGGCATCGGCATGCGTGGCAGTCAGCCGTGTTTGTAGACACCCAGCGTTGCTGCCCTCAGCCGCCTTCGCACCGGGCGTTTCATACCGCAAGAGCCTGCTGCCCCTCTGCAACCCGTGCAGCTGCTGCACGAGATTGCAACGCAGGCCACACCCGTGCGTGGCAGGATGCGGCCCATTCAGGTGAGCTTTGTGGCTCGGTCAGCTGCTGTCAGCATCCGGCCCGTCATGATGATCATGTGCCATGCCCCTGATCAACCACGCGGCAGAAAGTAAGCGCTTGCCTGCAACATGTGTAGCCGAGACCTTGCTGCTCGTTCGCAGGTGCCAGAGGAGGCGCCCGCTGAAGTTGTTGGGCTCATAAACCTGTGCATGCGCTCAGGTGGGTGCCCAGCGCTGTGGCAAAGGCAACACGGATGTGATGTGGGACCAGTGGAGCAACAGTACTAGTGATGTGAGCAGAGCCAGCAGACGTGCCAGCTCCGCCATGCATGTGTGTCACACCCGCATTGCCGCTGATGCCCCCTGCCCAAGCCGCTCGTCCTTGCAGACCCAAAGGAGCGCCCAACCGCCCCTCAAGTGGTGTCCCAGCTGAAGCTGATCCGGCGCCGCATGCTGCGGACCGCAGACACAGCTAAGCTCATGCAGGCCGCCGACAGCGGCAGCGTGGCAGGCACGCTGGGCAGCGCCAGCAGCGGCAGCAAGCCCGACGGCGGGGCCGGGAAGACGGCTGGTGCGCAGCAGGCCAGCGGCGGCAGCGGCAACGGCGGCGGGAATGGCACACGGGCAGTTGTGCCAACCGAGTCAGCTGCAGGCCAGTTGGCGCAGGATGACTCTCTAGAGCTTGGCAAAGGCGGCAGCCTGGAGCAAGCTGACTCTCTGGCACTCAGCAAAGAGGCCAGCGGCGGCAGCGGCAGCCTGCCGCTCAGCAAGGACGCAAGCTCCACACTGCCGCTCATCAAGAGCGACGCCTCATCCTGATCTGCCTGTTTCTCATTCGCATCGATCTGCCCGCTTGTAATGAGAGACTGTAGGCCCCGCAGGGGCATGGGAATGGAGGGAGGACGGTGGCAGGCTCACTGTGTGCACCCATGTCAGCGACGGTTGCAAGGACGGCGGCAGGGCTGGAAGGAGCCGAAGAGCCCAGACGTCGGCAACCTCCCCAGTGACCCAACAGCTAGCAGCGAGGAGGCGAGTCTGCTGGGCGCAGTCTGGTCAGGGCGGGTCAAACAGGCGGCCATTGCCTTTTCCCCGCCGCCGCTGGCACCGCCCCCGCAACACACATGGGCGTGCACCCAAAGCCCAGTGCGCTGCCAATGTTGTGAAGCGCAAGCTATGCTGCTAATGTCCCACCTGCCCTTTACCGACCGCCTCCGCCTGCGCGCCTTTGCCCTCTGCCTGGCCTGCACCCCGCGCCAGCTGGGGTTGGAGTTGCCATCGCCGCTTCTGGGCCGCATCCTGTCCGTGTGACGCCGCCTGATGCACATGTGCCTCCAAGGGCGGCCATTGCCGCAAGCTCCATTGTGGTCTGATGCTAAACAATGTTAAACTCGTGCATGTTTTTCGGTTGCACTGGTCGACGGTAGGTAGGCAACCGTCTTAGTGCCCCTGACGAGCGTGCTGCGGGGCGGCGTCAGCGGCAGCGGCGGCGGCAGCACACAGGGGCGCCTCGGCAGCTTAAGGCGCCTTCTCCCCGTGACTGCTCGGCTTCCGCAAGGTGTCAGGCGACCTCGCAGCAAAGCAGCGCTGCCTGCAGCCGGCAAGCAAGGCGGGCGAGGCCGGACAGGGCAGAGAGGCTCGCTGGCCTTCCTGCAGGTGAGCGTATAGCTGAGTGACAACAATTGTGACGGCGCCATCGCTGCTGTTGCTGCTGCTGCCGCCGCCGCCTCTCGGCCGCTGCGCAGCCCAACTTGGTCTGACCAGGCGCTCGGCGGCTGCTGAGGAACCGCTCAGCACGGTTGCAACCTCGACGCGGTGTGAGTGCCCCCCCTTGCAGGCCTTTGCAGACGTGATGGATATTGATGCAGCCTTGTGTGACGCTGCGGCTGTTGGCGACACGGCTGAAGTGCGTCGCCTGCTGGCCGCCGGCGCAGCGACAGATTCATTCAATGAGAGCGGCTGGAGCGCCCTGAGTTGGGCAGCCTGGGGCGGGCATACTGACGTGATCGCTTCCCTGCTGGGCGTCGGCGCCTGGCCCACCCTGGCTGATGCAATCAGCCGGCTGTCAATTCATGTGGCAGCCGGTCGAGGGCACTTGGCGGCGGTGCGGCTCCTGTTGCAGGCAGCTCCAGCCACAGCAGCAGCCAGAGCACAATTCGAGTGGACACCGCTCCTGATTGCATGTGCACAGCAGAGACTAGACATAGCACGCCTGCTGCTGGTTGCGGCACCGGCGACAGCAAACGTGGCAGCAGAAAATGGCGATATGCCAATCCACATCGCAGCCCGCAACTTGGCCGATGGACACATAGCTGCTCTGGCGTGAGGGGCTCGAGGCCGCTGTCGCTGCCGCTGACGATGCCGCTGCCGCTGGCATCGTCAGCGCTACTGTTCTCCTCGCTCTCCATGCCTTCCTGCGAGAGAGCGATGACACGACCGAGGCGTCAGAGGGTCCGCGAAGAAGCAATATGGCCAGCACGGGCATCCCTGTGCCACCCTGCAAGGCCACCGCCGGCAGGCGGCAAGTCCCAAGTCCCAAGTCCAGGTGGGCTGGTGCCTCAACCGCGCAACCCGACGACCTGAACATCCCGGTTGACGTGCTGGAGGGGAGCCGGCCGCTTGCAATCCCCAAGGGTGCAGACACAAGGCAGGCGCGCCGAAAAACTCGACGCGCTCCGATGCAGCCCAACAGACACGCTTACGCACCTTGTAAGCCGAGGTCGGTCTGCGCTAGGCGCGCGGCGCCATGTTCGCCGACCCTGCGCCGGTCAGCGACCACCCTCGGCAGATACGGATGCTGAGCTGCCTGATGATGCTTTCAATTACACAAATCTTGGGTGTTCAGCAGGCGCTGTGATGATGGACGGCCTCGGGGGAGCGGGGCGGCGGCACGGCCCAGAGCATGTGTTCGGACTGGCACTGAGTTGGCATGGAACATGCATGCGAACATACGTCGCTGCATTCTCTGTCGATGTTGACATCATACGGCCTCACGACTTGTTAAGCTGTCGTGTGCCATCCATCAATGCACCGCAATCACGTGCAAGGCAGCTGCCACTGCGGAGGCATGCATGCGTCTAGCACAAGCGCAGCCGCAGCTGCAGCCTCCCCAGCTGAAGGAGGCTCCTGCACAAGAAACCTGATAAGTGCCGACCTTGAAACTGCAGACATCTTCGGCATGCTATGGCCTTACCAATGTGTCGAGCATTTACAGCAGTGTATATGTCAAGCCACGCTCTATCGAAAACTGGACAGCCGGCCGGCACATGTAACAGGCAGGGGGAATGGATGAGGAGGGGGCAAGCCAAAGGCGCCACTCTCAAGCGCTACAAGGCTACAAAGCGAGCTAAACACATGGCATGCATTGGCGCTAGGTTTGGGTGGGAGATCGAGATGTGATGAGAAGAAATCAGGGAGGGATGCAGAGGCAGGGCAGGCTATTGAACAGAAGGACGCATGCAAGGGACAGGCAAAACATGCATGCATGGTGAATTCGGGTGGGGAAGATACTTGAGTCGAAACACCAAGGTGCGGGGTGAAAGAAAGCAATCCTGCAGTCTCAAGACAAGCAGCGATGACAGCGCAGGTCTGTAGCGCGTGGCCTGCATCCGCGGCTGCTGCACTGCCGTCCAAGCAAGCGCCTCAGCTGCGCGATTGCATGGCAATGATGAGTGGTGGGGCAAGGCGCCAATCAGCAGCATTGCACCCAGCTGCTGCCGCTGCCGCCGCCACCGGTGCTACTGCTGCGTTGGCGGCGCGGTGCATTGGGCGCCATTTGCCTGCACCACAGCTGGATGCTGCTGCTCGCTTGCCGGCTGGTGCAAGCTGAGCTGTACCCCGCTCAAGGCCGCCGCAGCAATGGCGGCACTCAGGCTCCATTGGCCTGCGCCCCAGCTTGCTGCCGCTGCTGCTCGCTTGCGGGCTGGTCCAAGCCGGCCACAAAGCGCTGCACCGTCTCCACGAACTGCTCAGGGCACTCCTCTTGGGGCATGTGGCCGCAGGCGTCAAACACCACCAGCTGCAGAGCAGGGCAGGCAGCAGCAAGGTCAGAGGGCGGGCAACGAGCTGCATGTGGCCGCAGGCGTCAAACACCACCAGCTGCAGAGGAGAGCAGGCCACAGCGAGGTCAAGAGGGGGGCAGGCAAGGCCGGCAGACAAGGCAACGAGCTGCATGGAGCAGAGCATGAGGACGGACTGACTGACTCCCATTGCTAGGCACCTCCCGCCCGTCGCACAAACCTCTGTGTTGGGCAGCAGCGCGGCCCGCACCAGAGGACCGTCACTGCCAACCGACAACACCCTATCTGAAACACGTCCTCACCTCTGTGTTAGGCAGCAGTGCAGCCAGGCGGCGCGAGTTGGCGGCGGGCACCAGCGCGTCGCTGCTGCCGTGCACAATCAGCACTCGGATGTTGTGGCGGCGCAGCACCCGGGCCAGCCGCTCGGCTTGGGTCAGGTGGCCGGAGCCCTGCAGAATAGGTGATAGAAGCGGCGGGCCAGTTTGGAAAACAGGAAGTGAGGCCGCGGTGGAAGCGGCAGGACACAAAGTGAGGCAGCAGCAGCAGTAGCAGCAGCGGCAGCAGCAGCAGCGGCAGCAGCAGCAGCAGCGGCACAACACTATACTGACCTGCATTGCTTCACGGATGGAGCCCCAGAAGCCGTGCTTTTCAGCCGAGCGGCAACAAGTTGTAGCACAGCTCAAAAGCCAACAGAACCGACCTGCACCGCCTCGCGGATGGAGCCCCAGAAGCCGTGCTTCTCGGCAAAGCGGGCGGCAGCAACGAGTTGTAGCACAGCTCAAAAGCCAACAGAACCGACCTGCACCGCCTCGTGGATGGAGCCTCAGAAGCAGTGCTTCTCGCAAATCGTGCAGACGCCCACCCAAAGTGTAGCAAAGCTCTCAAGCTCCCCACCACCAACCTGAATGGCCTCGCGGATGGAGCCCCAGAAGCCGTGCTTCTCGGCAAAGCGGGCGGCCAGGAAGCGCAGGATGCCGCCCTCCCAGCCCCGCACCAGCTGGCCGCTCCTGCACGTTGGAAAGCCGGGGCAAATCTTGCAGCTTGTAAAATGAAGGGGGGAGGTCGACAAGAAGTGTGGCATGCTGCCCTCCCAGCCCCGCACCAGCTGGCCGCTCCTGTGAGGGGTGTGGGGCAGGCTCAGTCAATCAGACATGCCAAGATGCTGGCGGCCACGCAGGTCAAACAGCCATGCAGGTCGCAAACCGTCATGCCGGCCAACTACAGCTGATGTTCATGGCTAGTCTCCTCCAAGCCATTCGCGGACCCTGCTCCACCCCAGTTCCAATCATGACCCTTAGCCCCCACGCACCTGTAGGAATCCACATACTCGCGAGTGACCCGCTGGCCGTTGTGCCAGGCAGACGCCAGGCCTCGCTCCCAGAAGCGGCGCTGGCGGATCAGGCGGCGCAACAGCACCACCAGCAAGGGGCCGGCGGCCGCCAGCAGCACGCGCGCAAACAGGAACCAGCTGGCCTTGAGCACGGCAGCCGCAATGCGCAGCAGGCGGCGGCCGCGGGCCGCAAGCCCAGCCGTCACGCCGCTGCCACTGCCGCCGCTGCCGCCGTTGGCGCTCCTGCCGCTGCTGCCGCTGCCTTCACCCACGTCATCAGCGGAGCCTGCTGCGCTTGCTGTGCTGGCGCTGCGGCCCATGCTGGGCACGCTGGGGCCCATGCTGGGCACGCTGGGCATGCTGGGCGAGGAGGGCAGGCGGCGCAGCTCTCCAGGGGCATCGTCTGCTGAAACAAGCTCCTCCACAACCGCCAGGCCTGCAAGTTGTGGCAGCACATCATGGCATGGCAAGTCAGAGACGACATCTGAGAAGCAAGATCAAGCTGCCACACAGCTAGTCTGGCTGGCAGCAGGCTGGGCACTCATCAAGCAAGCACCAAGCCGTTCCCTGCCAAAGCCAGCCCCCCAAGCCCACCTGTGGCCATCACATCTCCTGAAGACTCCTCCGGCGGCCCAAACCACAGGGCCACAATGGCGGGGGCCACAAGCACCACTGCCTCCACGCCCTCAGGATTGCTGATCAGGCCCTCTGCTGTGGCCGCTGCACCCATGCTGTGGCCGATCAGGATGCGCCGAGCCTGCTGCGCCTGCTGTGCTGCTGCCAGACTGCTGCTGCGCTGGCTGTCGCTGGCCGAGCCAGTGGCAAACGGAGAGGCCTGGCCGATGCCGCCGCCGATACCACCTGCAGGCTCGTCCCCCAAGCTCTCCAGGCTGCTGCTGCTGCTGCTGGCTGGAATGGGATACGACCGCAGCTCCCGCAGCTCCCGCTGCTCCCGCTGCTGCCGCTGCTGCCCCTGCTGCCCCTGCTGCCCCTGCTGCCCCTGCTGCCCCTGCTGCCCCTGCTGCCCCTGCTGCCCCTGCTGCTCGGCCCTGGCGCCCGCCAGCCAGCTGCTGCTGATGCCGCCCTGCTGAGCCTGCTGTGCTGCCAGCTCAGCATCCAAGATGCTGCGTGCGGCATCCCCATTGAAGTGCAGGGTGTAGTAGGCGGGGCTGTGAGGCCTGCACCAGCGGGGGTGGGAGGGCACTGGGGGATCTGCCGGGGGTGCGCTGCCAATGCCAAGCACCTTCAACGGGCGGAACCAAGCAGCCATCAAGACGGACACACGGGAGAAAAGCAACGTCGCTCGCTACTTGCAAAGCAGGCCATGGGACACAGGCCCACTGCTGGCTGAGACCAACGCGCGGCATGTCGTGCGCTGCGACCATAGCACAGCATGCAGAGCAGGCCAGCCACTTCAGGAGGAACACTCGTGCTCACCGCTTGCTGAGACCAAAGCCCGGCATGTCGTGCGCTGTGACCACAGCGCCCAGAGCGTCCGCCAGGTCCTGCTGCACAAAGCTCCAGCTGCAGAGGGAGGGGCAGGCGGCGTGTGGGCGGGTTTGGTTGGAGAGCAGCCCGCAGCCGGCGCTCTGCCTGCAGTGGCACGCTGTCCGGCAGGTTGCGACGGCTTTGCACCCAAGGTACACGCGATCCCCCCTCACTCGACCCCACCCCACCCCACCCCACCCCTCACCCCACCTCACCCCACCTCA
>RRZL01000034.1:504159-532059 GCA_006782975.1 Chlorella sp. Dachan
GGCCAGCTGAAGCGCTCCCCGGTGGTGAGGGTGCGCCACAGCGCGCGCAGCACGGCGCGGAAGGTGCCGGGGGCGAACAGGTTGCGCCACACCTCCCTGCGGCAGTGGGGCGAGGCGGGAGGGCGGGAAGTGGGGCAGGCGGTGGGCAGGTGCGCGCCAGATAGCGGCGGCTGCTGGGCGGTGGGCTGGCGCAGCAGCTGCGGGGTGGCTGGGAGCCGGCTGGCAGGGCCAGGGGCCGAGGAGGCCAGCTGCCTTGAGGAGCTGCAGAAAACAGGCCTGCCAGCTCGAGCCGCACCTGACGATGAGGGAGAGGTGCGCCGCGACGGCGACGCGGCGGAACCAGAGGCCGGGCGGCGAGCTCATGAGCAGCGCCTTGGCCTTGAGGCCGCGGTCCACCCATTTGGGCTTGGGCAGCTGCGGGGCAGGGGGCGGCGGAAGAGTGTAGAACGCGTGAGTAGCTGGCGCGGCGCCGCGCTGAAGGTGGCGGGCCCCGCCTCCGGCGGTCGGCGCAACAACGGCCACTCGGGACGCGCCCGGGCGACCGCAACGCCTTGCACAAGCAAGCAGGCTCCTGCACGGGGCCGCGCGACGCCAATTGCGGCTCCCCGGCTCAGCTCACCAGCCAGCCCAGGACCAGGCCCACGAGCCAGACGGCCAGCCACTGCCACGCCCAGGCCTGGGCCTCGGCCCAGTCCCACGCCCGCGGGGCCTCCCAGAGCGCGCCCATGACGAGACTGCCGCGGGGCTGCCTCCTGGAGCGCTGCCTGCTCGCGCGGGGCTGCCCAGGCAGCCGACGCGGGAGCGGGGGAGCGCGCAAGCAAACGGGCGCGTGGAAAGGCGGCGGTCACGGCAAAGCTCACACTTTGATGCGCGGGTCAGGATGGCTCATGCGCCGCTGGCAAGCCTGATCAGGCCCCAGCTCGCGTTGTTACCCCTCTGCAGCAGCTGCTGCAGGCTCTGGAGGCCGCGGCGAGGCGCGGGGAGGGCTGCAGGGCGGCCCCCCGTTTCGGCACTCTGCCGTGCCGCAAGCTTTCGGAACTCCGAAACCCCAGGGAGAAGGGCAGCCCCCTCCCATGATCGATGGTGCAGGCTGCTCCCGCTTGCAAGGGGTTGCGTCCAGCAGGCGAGGGCGGCGGCAGTCCGGCAAGTGCAGCTCGGTCGGCTGGTGGATGGTCCGGCCCTGGCAGACTGGGCGCGTGAGGTTATTTGTTGGCTCCTCTGCCGACTGCTCTCCATGCCCCGCATCTCGCGCGCAGGGCCCGTGGCCGACCATGGTCCTGTGCCGAGGTCGTGACAGCCGCCTGTGCATTTGAGCACAGGCGGCTGCGCTGCCTGTGCTCAAATGCAAAGCATCCGCTCATGTTCTAGCCGGGGGCGCGCTGCAGGAAGCGCAAACAGCCCAGCCACAGGGCAGCAGCGGCAGGCATGGCAGCCGCTGCTGTTGCCTGGCGCTGCCGCTGCCTCGCCAGAGCTCCATGTGCATCACATGGCAGGATTGGCAGTGCAGAGGCAGAGCACGGAACAATGAAATGCAGGGCAGGGGCTGGGCGCTTTGCATCAGGCAGGGCTGGAGCCAACTTGAGTGCAAGCAAGCAAGCAGCGCTAAAGCTGCAGCAGCGTCCTCACCGCACCGCTGCCGTCACAGCTGCATGCCCCTGCACGTTCATGCCCCTCCCTCAGCGGTGCTGGGGTCAGGCCGCTCCGCTGCCGACCAGTCTGCTGCGTCCAGCGTGGCCAGCAGCAGCGCTGCAGTGTGGGCGCAGGCGCCGCTTTGGCGGGCAGCCGGGCAGGTGCACTCCAGTTCCGCCCAGTCCCAGCAGATGCCCTCCAAGCTCTCGCACAGCACCCGCAGCTCGACTGCCTCCTCGCCATCACCCTCGCTGCCCGCACACTTGGCAGCGAACCCCTCCATCAGGCCCCCGCGGGCGCCAAACAGCCGCCGCCCCGTCAGCAGCGCCTCTGCGGCACGCAGCAGGCGGCGGGCGGCGTGGTGGCTGCCCAGCTTCAGAGCCAGAAAGTCGCGCACGCCCGCAGCTGTGGTCAGGTCTACGCCAGCCAGCGCTTCCGGCTGTAGTTGGGGGGGAGTGAAGGCAAGGCCGCAGCGGGGCGTTGGAGAGTGAGCCTGGGAACCGGCAGATGTGTTGAAATGACAGGCACGGGTGGCTCATGCTGCGGCAGCCCAGCCAGCGCTCCCGAAGCATGCACCCACGCACCCGTTCATCCAGGTCTGCCGTCTCAGTGCGGCCCAGAACGGCGTCCCCAATGGGGATGCTCATGTGAAAGCAGGCAGTTGACGAGGCCTGCAAAATACAGTCCCAGCGAGCAAGGTTTCGTCACGCGGCCGGCAAACGAAAGGGCGTGGGATCGGCGGCGGCTACCGGCAGCCGCAGCGGCCGCGGCGGGGCCGCTAGCTGGCCGCAGTGTGGCTGTGGCTGCTGCTGAGGGCGGTTCCTCACTCCTCTCCCCGCACACCAACGCAGGCACGCTGGTTTATGCTCGCACCCGGGCCAGCCTTGGACGGCTGTGTCGCCTTCCAGGGTCCCAATGCAACCAGGCGGTGCTCAAAGTCCCCCCAGGAGCAGCCGGGCGGGGCCAGGATGTTGGAGTGCGGCAGAATGTGCGACCGATGCCACAGAAGCGACAGCGCGGAGAGCTGCCACAACCCTCCCCCATGCCTTTCGTTCCGTGGTTGGCCTGGTTCTTACAGCAGGCGTGGGCAAACAAAATGGGGCCAGGCTCAAGGGCTTGAGGCCGAGGCGCGATGAAATAAAAGGGGCAGGCCGGTAGCGCGGCCAAATGGGGATGAGGTGAGCGGTGGTCCAGCGCACAAGAGCAGGCAAGGGCGCCCAATGGGTGCCTGTGCGGCACGAAAAGGGGCGCCAGCAGGGGGGCCAGGGGGGCAAGAAACGGCAAGGGTAGAATACGATCGGGGCGGTGAATCGTGGGATTAGTGCGGGCCGGCAGGGGATGCGCTGTCCGCCTGCAGCAAAACAGCCCTGAAAAACGCAGGGAGAGCCAAGGTGTGGGGAAGGCAGGGTGAGGAGTGGCTACGTGCTCTCAAAGGTTGACCCACGCACTCGTGCGGCGCTCGCACACATGGAAAAGTCCAGAGGCAAAATGCTCGGGGCGGAAGTAATCAGTAGGAGGGGACGGCGCGCAATGCATGTTCGTTTCTGTTTGAGAGTGGCGTGGCTCAAAGTTGGGTCAGGGCCGCCAGTCGAGGGGCGGTCCGCGGGATGAAAGTGGGCGTTTGACGTGAGGTGTGGATGGGGTTTGCGGCATGAGCCTAATGCTCATCGCTAGCGTAGTGGCTGGGGCCGGTTGGCCATGGTATTAGGGCTGACAGAGCTGCCGTGTGCTGGGATGGGATGGACTGGACTGGCTGGGCTGCAGACCGGTGTGATGCCATGTGCAAGCGGTTGGCTTGCTGGGGCTGCAGCTGCTGCTTAAATGCTACCTGACTGCTATGCATGCCTTTGTGGCTGGTATCATGGGGGGGCCGGTATTACTGAGGGCTGCTGGCCTCACTGCTGAGGGGGTTGCTTGGGCAGCCGGCTTGGGCTGATGTTCCTGTGCTGAGAGGGGCGGTGGCGGCGGCTTGTGCAGCCGCCGTGCTGTGCTGTGCTGTGCAGGGTGCTGTGTGCTGCCTGCCGCCTGTTGGCGCTGGGCTGGTGGCCGGCGGCAGTGCTGAAAGGCAGGCCTTCAGCTGCTGCGCTGCACGCGGCGGGACGGCACCAGTGTGCGAGCTCCCTCGCGCGTGCCGGCAGCCGGCTTGTGCTGCCCGGCATGCGCGGCGCGCTGNAGCTCGAGGACGAGGAGCTCATCGCGGCTCCGCACACCTCCTCCGGCAGGGTTCCCACCGACAAGGGGTACCGCGTCTTCGTCGACCATCTGGCCGAACTCCGCCCCCTGAGCACCGCTCAGCGGAGCGCCATCGCCTCCTTCCTGGAGGGGTCGAGCGACCTGGACGACGTCCTCACGCGCACGGTGCGGGCGCTGACCAGCCTCACCGGGCAGGTCGCGATCGTGCAGTATCCCTCGTTCGCCCGGGCACGCGTCACCCATGTGGAGCTCGTGCAGCTCGGCGGCGGACGGATGCTGGTCATCGTCGTCACCGACACCGGACGGGTGTCGCAGCGCGTCGCCTCCGTGCGCGACGAGTTCGACGACAGCGAGCTCGGCCGGATCCGGGCGGAGCTGGGAACCCTCCTCGTCGGCAGGCCCGTCCGGGAGGGGCTCGAGCGCATCGCCGCGCGGATCGCGACACCCGATGAACCCACGGTCCCGCGGGAGACGGCCACGATCCTCATCGCGAAGGCCGTGGCGGAGGAGCTCGAGCACTTCCGGCAGGACCGCCTCGTCATGGCCGGCAGTGCCAACCTCGCCCGCAGCGAAGCGGACTTCCGCGGGAGCATCTATCCGCTCCTCGAGGCGATCGAAGAGCAGGTGACCATCCTCCGGCTGATGGGCGAGATGGTCGCGGACGATCAGGGCCTCGCGGCGAGCATCGGACGCGAGAACGAGCCGTTCGGCCTCGCCGAAGCATCCGTCCTGGCCAGCGATTACGACGTGACCGGTGCGCGCACCCGTGCGCGGGTCGGCCTCCTCGGTCCGACGCGGATGGATTACCCGACCAATCTCGCGGCGGTGCGGGCCGTGGCCCGATACCTCACGCGGATCCTCGAAGAAGACGAGAGCGGCCGCTGACGCCGCTCACCCGACCCCGCGTTCCCCGCGGGCAGAAAGGCCACCGTGACTGACCACTACGAGGTCCTCGGCGTCGCGCGCGACGCCAGTCCGGATGAGATCAAGAAGGCGTACCGGCGCCTGGCCCGCCAGCTGCACCCGGATGTGAATCCGGGAGACGACGCGGCCGAGCGCTTCAAGCTCGTCACCCACGCGTACGACGTGCTGAGCGACCCCGATCAGCGGGCCCGCTACGACATTGGCGGCGACGGCGGCGGACTCGGCGGTGCCGGGTTCGGCGGCTTCGGAGACATCTTCGAGACCTTCTTCGGCGGCGGCGGAGCCCGCGCGGGGCGTCCGCGCTCGCGTCGGGAACGCGGGCAGGACGCCCTCGTGAAGGTCTCCCTCGAACTCGGCGACGTCGTCTTCGGCGTGCACCGCGACATCGAGGTCGACACCGCCGTCGCGTGCGAGACCTGCGAGGGCTCGTGCTGCCAGCCGGGCACCGCACCGGTGACATGCGACATCTGCCACGGATCGGGGCACGTCCAGCGCCAGGTCCGCAGCCTGCTCGGGAACGTCGTCACGAGCCAGCCCTGCTCGGTCTGCCAGGGATACGGCACGACCATCCCGTACCCGTGCGCCACCTGCCAGGGACAGGGACGGGTCCGTTCCCGCCGAACGGTCTCCCTCGACATCCCCGCCGGCGTCGAGACCGGTCTCCGCCTCCAGCTTCCGGGCTCGGGAGAGGTGGGGCCCGCCGGCGGCCCGAACGGCGACCTGTACATCGAGATCTCCGTCGCCCCGCACGACGCGTTCAGCCGCGAGGGGGACGATCTGCTCGCCACCCTCGAGGTGTCGATGCCCGACGCGATCCTCGGGACGACCACCACCATCACGTCGTTGGACGGCCCGGTCGATCTCGAGATCCGTCCCGGCGTGCAGGCGGGCGACGTGCTGACCATCAAGGGACGGGGCATCACTCCGTTGCGCGGTTCTCAGCGCGGCGACCTGCGCGTGGGAGTCCACGTCGTGACCCCCACGCGACTCGACGCGAAGGAACGCGCGCTGATCGAGGAGTTCGCCCGACGCACGAAGGCGCCCGCGCCGCGGCTCTCCGAGTTCCATCAGGGGCTGTTCGCGAAGCTCCGCGATCGGTTCCGCCACTGATATGGCTCTGCATTTCGTGACGGATGCCGTCTCCGACGCCGCCGTCGGCGACGACCTCGTCCTCACCGGCACCGAGGCGCACCACGCCGCGACGGTGCGCCGGGTGAGGGCAGGGGAGTCCGTGACGATCGGGGACGGCCAGGGCGTCTGGGCAGAGGGCACCTGCACGGAGGTCGGGCCCGGGCGCGTGGTGGTCGAGGTCACCGCGCGCCGCGAGGTTCCCCCTCCCCGCCCGCGCGTGGTGCTGGTCCAGGCGCTGGCGAAGGGCGATCGGGACGAGCTCGCCGTTCAGGCGTCGACGGAACTCGGCGTCGACGAGATCGTCCCGTGGCAGGCCGAGCGCAGCGTGTCTCGTTGGGATGCGGCAAAGGCTGCGACGCAGGCGTCACCGGCGCGGCGGGCGTGGCTGGCAGGCTGCTGGCTGACTGGCTGACGCGCGGGCTGGTGAGGCAGGTCTGCGCGAGTGGAGGGCAGGCGGGCCGGGAAGGTGAGACGGCGGTGCAGGCGCAAGGCGGCGGTGTACCGGCGGCGAGCACAAACTGGCCCCCTGAATATTCGAACTGCGGCGCTCCCGCCGCCTGCAACGTGCCCTGTGCAAGCCTGTGGCCTCACCAGCTGGGCGGGAGGGCCCTGGAGCTCGATGGGCCAGGGAACCCTAGTTTCGGTTCGTGGGCTGCTCAGGGCCCGCGGGGATGCCGGAACGGGCTCGCAACTAGCGGTGACCGCGAGGCGCATGGCTGCGGGGGGACAGGAGGCGAAAGTATGTTAGCAGAAGGCGACAGAAATGGGAGCCCGCCTGGCGAGTCGCGGCAGCCTGGCGCCTGCAGCGTGACTGCAGGCGCCAAGCTACCTGTGGGTGTGCGTATGGTGGCACAGCGGAGCGCAGGGGAGGTCGCCATTCGTTTGGCGGGTCGCAGGCTCGGGCGCAGGGGGTGTGGAAGGGCGTGCGACAAGGCTATGGACGTATGAAAGCGCTTTGGGGATAGAATGAATGCGAGAATGGGCAGAATTGGTGGGTGCCAGCAATTGGTGGATGCTCGGCTGGTGCCTCATGCCGAGCCGACATAGGCATCCTCGCGCCGCGGAGACGGTCGCGATGCTTGCAGGCTGTTTCCCCATGCCGCCCAACCCGCGCGCCGGCCTTCAGCGCCCACCGCCGGCGCCGGCGCCCACCCGACAACCGCTCGTGCCGGCGGAGGCTACTGCGCTTCCAAGAGCCATGCAAGTCAGAGCAGGGACAGCTCTGGCCCTGCCATTGCATGCCACACCGGGGAGCTGCAACTCCTGGCAGCCCACTGCCGAGCACCGTGCGGCGCGTGCGACGAGCGTGGGCGGCACGGTGCGGGTCACAACGGCAGGAAGCACACAGGCCGAAGCACACAGACACGCTGACAAAACGCATGCATGCAACAGGCAAGGCTTTATCAAATTGGCATGCTGGTCTGTGCAGCTGAGGCAGATGGGGACACCAAGGGCTGGGCATGCCGGTCCAGCCTGACTGGTGCTGGTTCATGCAAGCACGCTGGCAGGCACGCCATGCTCAGAGGCATGGCGTGTCACCGCCGGGCCGCTCATGTGCTTTCCCCCCGCGGCCACTCGTTCGTGCTGCTCATAATCTGGCCCGGGCCACCTCACATTGTGGCTGCCGCCAGCCGGGCTGCTCACACGCTGCCCCGCCCGCTTCAAGCTGCGGCTTGAGCCTCAGCCTTGGCGGCACGCCCGCTCTTGGACGTCCCAGCGCAGCAGGTGCAGGCCTGGGAGGCATGGGGCGGGGTTGGAGCGGTGCAGCAGGCAGCGTTGAGAGCTGCACGAGAAACATGGTGAGAAGGAGCAGGGGTAGATCTCCAGAGGCCGGGCAAGCCTAACTGCTGGGCTCAGCGTGCATGCCCTCACAGCCCGCAAGCATGGCCCTGCACGAGGGAGAGTGAGCCAGCACACTGAAAGGAGGGAGTCCCTCCCCCGGTGTACAGCACAAGCAACTTACGATGCCACAGTCGCACTCATCGGCGCAGGTGCAGGACTCCTTCTCGCCGAAACGGCTGCACGGCAGCACGAGGGGGCAGGGTGGGCGGGGCGGGGTTGCGATGCAGCGCAGCGCAGCGAGCGGCACAGCGGGGCGAGCAACAGCCATTGGAGACCACCGAACAGAAGTACAACTGCATTGCGCACCAACTGCACAACTGGCTGGATTGCTGGCTTTGCTGGCTCGCCACCCTGCCCTCCCACACGCCTGCAGGGCTCGCAGCGCTCTCCCGCAGGTGAGGGGCAGCAGCCGCACTGCTTGCCGCAATTGCAGTACTCCTGCGGTGGTGGTGTGATGTATTCGGGGAGCCGGTTGGAGGGCTCAGCAGCACCTAGGTCGAGCGACCAGGCACAGCTGGCGTGGAAACCGGCAGCACGGCAGGGCCAGCCGGCAGCGGCGGGCGCCTGGGCATCACCCTTGGTCTCTTGAGTGGCTGGGCTAGAGTGTTTCGCCCCCTGCCCAGCCATGGTGCCTCACCTTGCACTGGCATCCTGCATGGCGAGCCGGGGGAAGGGAAGGCTGCTGAAGGCAAGACAGGAGGGCGAGGCAGCCAGCGGCGGCACGGCGGCGCGCTCAAGGCGGGGCACTCCCCAGCCTTGGACGCTGTGCACAGCAGCAGGCGCCCTTCCCTGACCCTGCCAGGCCTCTGCTGCCCAAACACTCACCTCCGGTGGCGCAGCGGGGGCAGTCGGCGTGCTGACCCATGGCGGAGGGCTTGCAGGGAGGTAGTTGAGGGCAAGAGGTGCGGGCAGGTGGGAGCAGCGAGGACAAGGAGAGGAGGCTTGGGTCAGTGTGCATCAAAGACGGCGGCGGCGCTGACGGTGCAGCCTGCGGAAGATGGCAGCCGGTGTCTGCCTACCTGCTCGCTTGAAATCATACTGGGCACCACACGGCAAGGGGCTGTTGAGCTGCGCTGGGTTCAGGACTGCGGGGAGACGCCGCAGTAGCCGGGCAGCTGCAGCCGCCCGTCTGGCGGCGGCGTCAGCTTGGCGCTGCATCTGGCGACCGTGAAGTGAAGTTACGCACCTCATAAAAATAGGTTTAAGGCCCCTGCAGTCTCGCACCGGCCTCCCTCCACAACCCTTGAGAATCGAGCACAACGCTGGGAGCACCGGTTAGCCCACCGCCCAGGTGCCGCCGCCACCGAGGCTGTGCACGCATGCTTTATATGCTGGCTTGCACATGCGGGACAGTTGCCACCGGTGTGCGTCCTTTGCAGGCCCTTCTGCAATTGCAAGAGACTGCCCGGCAGCTGATTGGGCTGTGTGCATAGATATGGTCGCAACCGCAAGGGGTTGCCATGCACGGATGCTCATTCTGTGAGGCCATAACGCTTTGATGGCCAGTGAATCAGGTGGTGGGGTGATTTTTCATGCATATGGATGGGAGCGCAGAGCTTGGGAAAGAGCAGGTCCATCTCAAGTGCTGTCGGCTGGTGATGGTCAAAACACTCTTGCATATGCAGGTGTGAGGTGCGTGGCATTTGGCTGGGAGCATGCATTATGGGAGCAGGGCAAGACGGAAGGATGCATGTGCAGGGGCACGCGGGTGCAAATTAAGGGGAGGCAAGATGTATCTGTCGCATATGTGCATGTTTGTGAGTTAGGGCGCGTGTGCAAGAGTGGCTTGTGCAGGGTGTGCTTGCCAACAGTCGGTAGCAGGCCAAGGCCACGGGCATGCGTGGGTTAGCAACATGCAATGTGCACCATGATGGCGTAATCACTGCAAGTGTAGAGCAGCCGAAGAGGCGGCGCCTAGTGGCAGGCATGAAAGAAAGAAGGAAAGAGTACGCCTTGGGCGTGGCTTGAGGGGGCCAACTGGGTGTTAAGCCCAGAGGCCCTAGGGCACCAGCCAGCCACCGTAGTGGCAGGCATGCGGTGTGTCTGATTGATGGAAGTGCGTTTAAATGCCCGGCAAGTAGTACCCAGGGAAATACTGCATAATGTTCTTTGCTGAGCCAGTTGCTTGGATCAGCGTGTTGACGTAATGGCAGCAGTTGTGGCTGGCAGCTTTGTAGTCGGCTGGATCCCAGTTGCCCGTAGCATCTTGCCTAACCTTTTCAGACTGAAGCATGCTGGCCACCTTCACCAGGTTGGTTTGGATCTTCTTGCAGTTGCGGCTGGATGTGTAGCGGCTCACCTCCGCACACACGCCAGCATCCTGGTAATACGCAGCGCTCCAGGTGCCCGACTCGACCCAGCAATGCCAAAACAGCAAACCGAGTACGGGGTCGTGCATCCTTCTGATGCAGACGTAGGCAGTGGCTGCACCACAGTGGGCCGGAAAATCATTAAGTCGTACACTGCAACAGCTCCAGTTGTGTGCGGCCATTGTTCATCATTCAACTCCCCAGCCCCAGCCCCTTACTCCGTGTGCTCAGGTCGGGCAAGCCGGACACCGCACTGGTGGCTGTGCTTCGGGTGCTACGGTCACTTTTTAGATAGCACATGTGGTTGTTCGTGTTGTATGTCCAACGCCTGGGAGAAATCAAGAGAGGACAGTGTGCACCTGTCATGCTACAGCATTCCGCACAACCGTGCTGGTGTCAACATACCATGGCCATTGCATGGCATGGCCCAATGCCAACCGGGCTGCTCTGCTCGGCAGCCATGCCGCCACTACATGTGCCGTTGCTCTCCCCAACTTACAGGCAGTCGGTCGTTTTCGTGCACTTGTCGCCGCAGGCTTGAGCCGAGGCCATGACTGCCGACTTATTGGGAATGTCACCATAGGCATAATCTACTCCATCCTCCATCGCGTACAGGTCTGCACCAAACAAGGCGGCAGGCATGGGTGACGCCCCAGCTGGACCACTTGAAGGGACGGCAACCTGCACTGACAGACTCATCGCATGCAGCCAGAGAGCTGGAGAGTTGAGCAAGCCAGGCGTTGCTTGCTGGTGCACGCAGCATGCCGCGTGGCAGTGGACGCACCTTTGGCTTTGCACAAGAACTGCACGGAGTACCCAGCCGTGCCCTGGGTCACTGTGTTGACCCAGGCGCCGTTCGGACCGTAAGGGAAAGAGCCGCTTCTGCACTTTTTGCCGTCCGTGGACCAGCCCATCACCCAGGCCTGGGGAGAGGGGGAGCAAGTCGCGCAAGGACCGATCACACGTTGTGTGTGCACCAAACATTTCTCTCCCTCCCCTCGAAAACGGATGCATATGTTGGTTATCTCAGATAACTGGGATCAACCACCAGCTATTTCAGATAACCAGCAGACGATGGCGCAATAGCCATACGGCGCCACTGGAAACACCAGCACTGCGCCATCGCATGTATGCCATGCCAGCAGCCACCGCCATGCTCAAGTGAGTGCACCTGGGTGGTTCCGTGCTTGGAGAAGCGGCAGACACCAGGCCTGGTTGCGGCGCCATAGGTAGTGGAGGTGGCGCAGGCAGCGGTGGTTGACCAGGTCAGGGTGAAGGAGGACTGGTAGCAGGCGCAAAGGTACGGCCCTGTGTTGTAGAACAGCTTGCCTCCCAGCTGGTAGAAGCAGGCAGTGACGGCTGGCTTGGAGGGTCCAGGTTTGAACTTTCCCCAGGTGCCTGGCAGTGGGGTAGGGTGGGATGCGCGCATTTAGGTGCTGAAAATGCGGCGCAGGCTACACACTGGTGCATTTGTGGTCCGGATCCGCGGGGATCGGCTGCTGCCCCCTCAAGCGACACGCAGTGGGAGCACCGACACACCATAGACGTTTGCACCCGCAGCATCCTTCCGGGCACACAGCGCCTGGCCGAGGTTGCCGCCATTGATAGCGACCAAGCCTCGCTTGGAGCAGGTGGTGAGGCAGTTGGCCCCGGATTGGGTCCACATGGAAACTGCAAGGAGGGAGGTCAGCAATCGCGCAGCCAAGTGGGGTGCCGCCGCCCTCGCCCGACAGACACACTGCCAAGCTCCTGCCTCGACTGGCGCTGGCACTGCTAAGCCATCGGGGCAGCGCAAAATGGGCCGGGGTGTGGCGTGCTGCCTATTTGCAGGCTGACTGCCAGATCTGTTTTGGGCGGCTTTGCAACGTTTGCGGCGTCATACTGCAGTTGCGCTCACTAGCGGTTTCGGACAGCATCCGCCTGTCAGTCCCTGCATTGGCGACATCTGCGACATGGCAAGAGCACACTCACAATGTTGCAACATGCCGAGGAGCAGCGTGAGTGACGCAACTTGAAATCAAGTGCATCTCAAGCAGGCACGGCAAGGATGGCGTTTGCTTTCAGTTGAAATCCATGCCCGCGGCCGGTGCCTATGCGGACCTGCATCTAGCTCACTGTCAGGTCCGGTAGGATCGCTTCCGTCAGGCGGGGGGCGACAGGCCACCCGCACGATAACACACATGGCCATGACCAAGGCCACAAGGGTAAGAGACCGCATCCCGTCCTGCGGGTGGGCATAGACAGTGAGAGTAAAACACATGTGTCCACATTCGGCACCGAAGGGGGATATGTTGCAGCCTGCGGCAGCAGGCTGCGCAGCCCGGGTGCCACTCGTCGTTTGAGCGGTCATATAAGTGCCTCTAAACTGCACCCTTCTGTGCATGCCACCTACTGCGTTTGAACACCACCTGTCACTCTTCGGCACGCTGCGGTCCCGCCGCAGCGTGCTCTTCATAACTCAAACCACGTCTTGCACCAGACAGATGCTCTCCCCGTCTACCCGTGTGAGCGGCGCAGCCCTCTGTGAAACACCCGGCACCACCCTCATTTCGGCAGAGGCACAAGTGCGTCCCGCGGGCAGGCCACCAGGCGCCGCCGCGGCAGTGAGCCGGCTGGGCAGCGGCGCGCACTCAAGTGAGGGCGCCGGCGTTTCTCTGCCACCCTTTTGGGGAGGACTGCGTGCGCCCGCAACAAGCTGTGACCCTGGCCCCGCGTTTCCATGACATGAGTGAGCATGCCGGGCAGCGCAGCCGGGCTGTGGGATACTGGGGCGCCGCTCGGCTGCCGTCTGCTCATGAGGTTGAACGCCCCGCAACTAGCATCCCAAGCCCGGCCTCGTCTCCCTCGTTTGCACACACCGTTAGGCAGACAACTTGGAGAAGACTGCAGCCCCAGCTGGGGAACACGAAGGGCTGGAGAGCTGTGCAAGGGTGCAGTGGCCACTGAGTGCCTGCAGGCTTAGTGGAGAGCAGAGTCTTTGGATCGCGTTAAACAGGTGAATTTTGGTTTGATGCGAGCCAAGTCCATGACTGAGGGTGCTGCAAATGCAGCTGCATGGCAGCACCGCTGCAGCTGCAGCGGCAGCGGCAGCTGCAGCGGCAGCCCGGGACTGCATGCTGCCCAGGCTCTTCTTCTGCTGCGTAGGCAACAATTTGCTATTTATACGTCCAACAGGAGCTGCGTGTGCACAGCTGCCGGCTTCTCTAGAAGCTCATGAGCTTCTAGAGGCAGTCATGAATGACTGCCTGCAGGACGGTCGACCGCCCGGGTTACCTTCGATACTCCTCGCTGCCTGCCATGCTTGTGCGGTTTGGTGCCACCCGTCTGCATCCGGGGGGGCGGGCGAGGGGGCGAGATGGAATCCGGCTGCCGGCGGCGGTCTCCATCTTCGTTGATGTAGCAGACGCGATATGCAAGCCGAAATGGGGCTCCACTCCCCACCTCTGTGATGTAGGGCAGCTGGGTGGTCCCAGCCCATGCCCTGGGAAGGCATGGCTTTGGCGCTGCTTCAATTGACTGGTACAGGCGCGCGGTCCACTGGAACCTGCTTTCGTCTCGGCAGGCTATCAAATTGCATAACGCTGCCAGCGAGATATGCCGGCGGTAATCACACTTCTGGCTGGCCGTGCAGAAACGAGGCGTGGCACCTGCAGCATGCATGCGTGCCCTGTGCCCCGCTGCCTCCGCAGCTGCCGCTGCTACCAATCTCAACCTTGTTGCGGAGGCTGGAGTCACCGCTGCACAACATGCTGCCTCCCGCCCTGCTGCTGCTGCAAGCCGTGTGGGCTCACTGTGCCCCTGCCACTGCCACCGCCGCCGCTTCTAATCTCCCTGCAGCTGGACTGCCTCCGGCAGTGGCAGCAGCTGTGGCCGCGTAGGGGCGGGCGGCAACATGCAGACAGGTAGGGAGGCTGCTGACGCGCGGGCAGCACGGCACGAAGGCAGCGCTGGCTGCGGCCGCTTGGTCTCTTGACTGGCTGGGACCATGCTGCCACAGCTTGACTGATTCGAACATCAGCACTGCAAAGGGGCTCTGTCGAGCTGCAGCTGGGCCCAGGGACCCACCGCGCCCAACTTTGCAGGGAAGCGGCACCCGTGCCCGCGTGGCGGCGGTGCCAGCCTGCAGCGCTGCATCCGACGAGACATCTTGTGGCGCTGCGAACCACACCACGACAGTTTTAGGGCGCCTGCACCCTCCCTCCACAACCCTTGAGCATCGAGCACAGCGCAGGGAGCACCGGGGAGCCCGCCAGCTGAATTAAGACCCTCAAGTACTAGCGGAAGTCCCGAACAGCCGCCGTCCAGGCGAGCCGCAGCTGTCTCTGCGCCGCGGTGCTGGTGCCCGCGTTCGCCGTCGCCGCCCAGGTGCTGCCGCCGCCACCGAGGCTGCTGCCCCTCTCCCTCACCTCGGTCCGCAGATGTGCTTCATTCCCATATTCTTCGTCTGCGGCGACATGGAGCGCACGCGGGCCCTGGGCCAGGCGCGGTTCTGCGCCAACTGCCAAACCAAGGTGGCCATGGCAGTATTGCATCCTTTGAGCGGCCGCTGCTACATGCAGCTGCCAACCCACCACAGACCACCGCACGCGCCAGGCTGTTTGCGAACCTTGATTGCTGCTGTAGCTCACCGTCAGGCACCTCGCCCAGCAGCAGCCCCCTTCCACCCCTCGCTGCCTGTCGCCACCGCTATATGGCAGGACGGGGCGCAGCTATTTGAGTCGTACACTCGCTTCCACTTCTGCTTCATCCCGCTCTGCAAGGTAGGCTGTGCCGCTGCATACCTTGCCTTGAACCCCGCCGAGAAAAGCTGAGGCAGTGTGTGCAATCAGGGGTTGCCGTTGCCAGCACCCAAGCAGGCTTGCTTCTCTGGCCGGCCACAAGCAGCTGCCACCACGGGCAGCGCTGCTTGAGACACCGCCTCCTCAACCCTCCATCCCTGCAGACGGGCGGCGAGCGGCGCTTCTACCGTTGCACAAACTGCGGCGCCATGTACCCGGCATGATTGAACAAGCTTTGCTGAACAAGCCAAGCTGAACTGGCTGTGCTTCTGCTACCTGCGCTGAGACCATTCCGGTGTGCCGTTCCAGCCAGCGGCAGCTGTGCGCTGCGGCTGGTTTTGCTGGCGTTGTTGCCCTGCTTTCTGCTGCTGTTGAAAATCGCAACTCCTGGTGTACGATAGACCCACAGTCAATGTATAGATCAGCTGATGCTGTGGCCTACCATGCTCACGCTCGTCCCGCGCAGAATGCTCACGTAATGCATAACCAATGTAAAATGGATGCCACTGCACTCACAAGGCACGGGATGCACGTCTACAAGACATAAGAATGAGATGCTTAGGATAGCAGGCATTCAGGCCTACAACCGACTTGTGTGTACGGCAAGCACTAAGTAAAAGGGGCGTACCATTCGGGCGAGGCAACGTCAAGTGGGCAGACTCACAAGCAGCCACAAGGAAAGCAGGAAAGCTCTCACGCAGTCGAGCTTGCTGCCTACCTCACAAGCTAAAACGGGCTGGATGCACAGAAGCACGGCCCGTGTGGCTGGGTGCAGGCGCGGTGCTGCCGCGCTCACTTGCGGTGGTGCGGCGGCGGCGGGTAATGCTGCGGGGCCACATACACTGGCTGCTGCACAACGACGACAGGCGTCGGCTGCTCAGACGACGTCTGCGGGCAGCCGCAGCAGCAGCGGCTGCCGGTGGGGAGGGGCGGGGAACAGCCCAGCCGTGACAAACACAGTGAGATGTTGTGGGTGACTGTGGCGTGGCATGGGCAGCTGCAGGCGGCAAGCTAGCCTGATGAAGTTGATTTCTGATGGGCAGGCGTTGACCTGGCAAACTACACTGGACTACACGGCACTTCTGAAAGGCAGCAACTGCAGCGGCATGTCCTCCGCACATGAACACATGCAAAGAGCAGAGCCTACGCACCAGGGGCAGCAGAAGATTACCACAAACGCATCGCAGCAGGCCTGCAGAATTTTGCAGGGGAAGCTGCAGGAAGCGGGGAGGGGGCGGAGCCTCAGGGTGCAGCTTGACGTTGCCTGGTGGCGGCTGCCCCTGCAGCGGCGCCGCCGGCGGCGGGAACAGGGGTGCTGCCTGCAAGATCCCAGCAGCAACCTCGTCGCCTTGCTCACCAGCAGACGTCCGTGCAGCAGCCCATGGCGGCGTGTAAGCCTTCGCAGGGCCGGCGCGCGTTTGGGCCACACCCTGTGAACGGGTGCTAGGGTCGCTGCAAGCTTGTGGAGACGAGTGTCAATGCCACGACGCGAGCCGATGCCCTGCAAGCAGGCTCACAAGTGCATCTGCAGCTGAGGGAGCCGACAATGTGGCGACCCCTGGGGCAGCCCCTTGCCGCGGTCCTGCGATCGAGGTGAACGTCAGGGTCTGCGACACACGGTTGCCGCGCTGCTGGAGGCCGATGATGTTCAGAGTGGCCGTCGCCACTGCTGTGAACGCCACTTGCTCTCCGCAGTGCACTGCGGTTGGGCTTACATATCTTTCCCAAACCAGATGAGAAGCGTACAATGGAGGGATGTATACAGACGTGTAGAGGCGTCATATCACATGGGGTCAGGGGTACCGAGCAGCAAATCAGCTGCGCTCACTTGCGCTTGCCGCCGCCGCCGCCGCCCTTGAATCTACTGCCGGGCATGGCAGGGCGCTTGCCGTGCTGCGCCGCCGCCCGCCGCTTGGCCGCCACCTGCTGCTGCTTCTTTTTGGCCTTCTTGGCCTGCTCAGGCGAGTCCAAAAATTCGACCACTCCATCGTGCACCACCACGCCGCTCTCAGGTGCCGCCGCCGCCGCCGCCGCCGGCTTGCCGCCTGCCTTCCCAGGCTTGCCCGCTTTCGCTGGCTTGCCCTTGCCAGGCTGCTGCTGCTGCTGCTGCTGAGCGGGAGGAGCGGCACCCTGCTGCTTGCCCTGCTGCTTCGCCTTCTTTGCTGGACGCTGCTGCTGCTCCTCGGCCTCGCCTGCCCGCCGCTGCTTAGGCGCTTTGCCGCCCGCCGCCGCCTGCTTGCGCTTCTTGCCTCCCTCTCCCTCTCCCTCCTGCTGCTGCTGCTGGGCCGCCGCGGCGGCGGCCTTCTGCCGCGCCCGCGCCGCCTGCTGCAGCCGCTGCTGCATGACGGCCGGCAAGTCGGCGGTGGCCAGGCAGGTGAGCCGCGCTCGCGTCTGCGCTTCTGCCAAGCACGCGCCGCCGCTGCTGCCGGGTGCTGCTGCCGCCGCCTTGCTCAGATCCCACAACTTGATGCTGCCATCTGAGGAGGCGGTGGCAACCAGCAGCGGTTCCTCTTCCTCCTCTTCCGCTGCCTCGCCGCCTGGGCTGCTGCTGCTGCTGCTGGGGACCAGCGCTAGGGCGCGGATGCGGCTGGCGTGCGCCCGGTTGATGCACAGCAGCTCGTTGCCCGTCTGCAGCGGAGGAAGGAGCCAGCGGGGGGCTGGTCAGAAGTGAGGAAGGCTGGGAGGTCCACAGAGAGGTGGGTGAGGTAGCGCGGAGCCAGGTGTGGGCTGGGCAGGGATGGCAGGCCTGGAAGCAGGTCAAGGCATGTGTGCAGAGATGCAAGCTCGGGCGGACCCATGCAGTGCGCGTGTAGCGTGGAGTGCAGAGTGTGTGGTCAAAGCCCCTCAAACTTGCAGAATACCATTGTGTCATCACTGAACAGTCAGTCCAAGTGTTGAATGTGTGAATGGTGTTTCTTTCACTGGGGCGCCGGTGCAGTGCAGGCGGCGCGCGCGTGCATGCGGCGGGCAGCAGCAGCAGGGCTGCAGCAGCAGCAGAGGCTGCCAGCTGGGGCCACGGCAGCAGCAGCCAGACACAGCTGCATGCGGTGCAACCCGTCCGGCAGGGTCCAGCACACAGCCCAGGGAGCCAAACCAGCAGCTGCAAGGGCCCAGCCCAGCAACGCAAACCAGCAGCCACAAGGGCCAGCACAGCCCTGCGGCACAACCCAGTAGCACAACCCCAGCAGCCCAGCAGCAAAACAACAGCAGCCAAACATCCCAGCCAGCGCACCTGAGAGTCCCAGAGCCGCAGGCTGCCGTCCTCGCTGCCGGTGACAATGCGGTGGCCGGGCGCCCACGCCATGCACAGCACGCGGCGGGGGTGCGCCAGCGCGCGCAGCGTGCCCTCCTCCCCCACGCTGTGCAGCGTGAGCAGCGTGCCGCACAGCAGGGCGTAGCGGGCGCCGCCGTCCTCGCCGGAAAAGTGCACTGCCTCGGCCTCGGCTTCCAGGCGAGCGGTGTATGTGCAGCGGCCCTTTACTAGGTCCCACATCTTCAGGAAGCCGTCCCTGAGGGGTAGAGGGATACGAGGGGAGCAGGGGGGGGGTTGGTTGGATTGGCGGGGCGCAGGTGCTGCAGCGTGGCGCTGAGCCAGCGGTGAGCAGCTGGTGTGGCATGCCTGGCAGCTGCAACACGAGGCGGCCCCGGCAGCAGCTCGCAACGTGGCTTTCGCTGGACATTCCCGCCCAGCAGCACCCCACGCAAGCGTCAGCGGCCGCCCCAGCCTGGGCGGGCACACCCACCTGCTGACGGACAGGCCCAGCAGGCCGCTAGGGTGCACAGCAATGCCGTACACTTCCTTGCGGTGGCCCCGCATCGTCTTCATGCACTCCCAGCCGCCGCCCACGCTCCACACAGAGATAGAGCCGTCGGCGGAGCCGGAGAGGAGGTGGGTGGGGGCGTAGCCGCCGGCAGGTGTGAAGAAGGCCAGAGCAGTGACCGCCCCCTCCCCGGGGCTCATCAGGAAGCCCAGGTCCTTGTCGTTCTGCGTCGATGACGAGAAACCGCTTTGCAGTAATGAACAAACGCACAGCGGGGCGGTGGGCAGGCAGGCCCGCGGCGGTGCGCAGCAACGGCCTGCAGGCACGGCTTGAGGCACGGCTCAACGCGGCCGCCTCCAAACGCTGCAGACCCAGCTGCGGCAGCGCAGGCAACAGCGCTTCAAAGTGCAAGATGCAGGGCCCAGCTGCTGCTGCTGACCAGCAGTCCTGTTCCTTAACTGTGCTGGTTCACCACGCTCTTGTTCTAAAAGCTGGCCCTGAGCGCACCTTGAGGTCATAGAGGTGGATCAAGTCGTCGGCGCCGCCCGTGGCGGCAAACTGCCCGGCCGCCGCAATGCACTTGACCACCCCCTTGTGCGCCGCGTGCGTAAAAGAGCGCTTGAGCTGAGGCAGGCGGGGTGCGGTTTGGGGCGGGTGCAGCGGGTCAGGGTCAGCAGCCCCAACACGCCAAGCTGCTGGGTCGGGGCGGCAGTCGAGCGGCGGCCGGGTGCAGCGAGCGGCGGCGGCACTGCTGCATGCATACCACTCGGCGGCTGGCCGCATGCATGCCACCCTCACCTCATCGCCGTTGCCCTGAACAGCGTAGCCGAACAGGAAGCGCTCGTAGGAGCCCGCCAGGATGCTCATCGCGGCCCTGGGGCCCTCTTGGCTGGTTGGCACGGGCTCGACGGCTGTTGCACTACCGATCCAATATGTGGTGCGCCGGGCAGGGGCTCAATTGGCCTAGCAAGGCGGGGCGCCGCTCGACAGGGCGGGAGGGGCCACCGACGCTGCTTGCAAGCTGATGGGCTGGTGATATGGATGTTGAGGGTAGCGGGCCCCCTGCACTCGCCAAGGAGCTCGCCCTGCTGGGTGCATGGCCGGGGAGGCGCAGCATGGCGGCTCTTGCCGCGCGCTGGAGCCCGCCATGGTCCCTTCCCAACCATCCCCTCGTCGGCCCAGGTCAAGGTGCGTGCCTGGCAGGCGTCTGGGCGCCGCTGGCCGCCGCTGGGGGGTGCTCGCGCTCGAGCGCGCTGCGCTGCCGGGCATTGGCGCGCTGCATCCGCCTCCTGACATTACTGGAGCTTGTTGGGTGCGCCGCTGAGCCGCTGCGCGCCGCCCCTCGCCCCCGCCCCGCAGGAGTGGCAACCATGAAGAACGACGAGGTGCGCTCCGGGTGCAGCAGGACCCCTGGACCGAGTGGGCGCAGCGGCGGGGTGCCAGCGGGCGGCAGGCCATCATGCGGCATGACCGGCCGTGGCTGCACGCCCTGGGCGCGGCTGGGCTGCCAATCGGCAGTGCAGTGGGCGCCGATGGTCCAGCTGGAGGCCGCCAGCGAGCAGAGGCCAGCGGGGGGAGCGGCGCAGGCTCTCGCTGCGGCGACCCGGCGGCGGCAAGCCAGCGCTGCCGTCGGATCCGTGTTGGTGTGTTCGTGTGTTCGGCTGCTGACTGGCTTGCTGCCTCCTCTGTCCCGACTGCTGCAGGGCGAGATTGTCGATCTGTACATCCCCCGCAAGTGGTACGTGCCACAGCCGGGCTTTATCGCAGCCGCTAGGCGCAGCCGGCAGCAGTCGTGTGGAGTGGAGCGGCATGCAGCGCGATGAGCAGCAGCGGCACCTGCAGCAGCAGGCGGCAGCATGCCGAACATCGCTGTGCCGCAGCCGCGGTCAGCTGCACGGGCACTTGGCAGTGCAGGCAGTGCTCGCTGGCCTGCCGACCGCCCGGTGCGCACCCGATGATGCAGCCTAAAGCCTCACCCTGCCTGCCCCCGCCCTCGTTGTTTTTGTGTGCGTTGCAGCTCGTGGACCAACAAGCTGATCACGGCCAAGGACCACGGCAGCGTGCAGATCAACATCGGCCACCTGGACGAGGTGCGGGACTGCTGCTGCTGCTGCTAGTGGCACGAGTTGCTGCTGGTGGCACCAGTCTCCAGCTGGTTTGCTGGCTGGTTGGGGACGGATGTGCAGGCTCGACGTCAGCCACCTGGACGAGGCCTGGGGGCTGACTGGCGGCCGCAGGCTGTGCAGAGAGAAGCAGCCCGGGCAGGGCGACCAGCCGCGGCCACGCCGGCGCATGCCGCACGCCGCGTCGCCCCGAAGTCTGCCCCCCTGTGTCGCACCCCGCTTCGCACCGCCCTGCTTCAGAGTTGGGGCCTCCTGTTCCATGTGCCCCCCTGTGTCGCACCTTGTTAAAAGTCGTTGCCTCCTGTTCCATGTGCCCCCCTGTGTCGCACCTTGTTAACAGTCGTTGCCTCCTGTTCCATGTGCCCCCCTGTGTCGCACCTTGTTAAAAGTCGTTGCCTCCTGTTGTGCCCATGCGCAGAGCGGCGTGTACACCAACTCTTTCTCCACCTTTGCGCTCTGCGGCCAGGTCCGCGTCAAGGTGAGGAAACAAGCTCTTTGCTTTCTGAGCTGTTTGCTGCCTGAGCTTTTTCATGTTCTACCCGAGTTCTGCTTGCTGCTCTGCTGGTTGCCAGCTTGAGCCAGCGCATGCGTGAATGCGTAAATGTGGGCATGCCTGCATGGCGCCCTCCTGGCCAGAGCCTGCTGCGCCAGCTGTGCGCTGCAGCAGGGCGCAGCGCAGCACAGCAGGCGTGTCGCAGCAGGCCGGCGGCGCGCGCTCGTGGCGCAGGTGAAGCGCGGCTGCCTGGCGCACTCTTGTGGCAGCCCTCCTTTGCGACCGTTTGCGCAGCTGGGGCAGCCCGCTTCAGCAGCGGCAGGCAGCAGCAGTGGCACCCGTCGGCATGGACGGTCATGGCAGCATGGTAGCCAGCAGCGGATGCCGCCAGTGCAGGTTTCCGCTGCCCTGCTGCCCTGCTGCCCTTGCGTTTTGCCGTCGGCTGGGCTCACACCGCCGCTGCGGGCTGCCGTCTTCTGTCTGTGCAGGGCGAGGCCGACAGCGCTCTGGACCACCTGTGGACCAAGAAGCGGGCCGAGATTGGCCAGTGATGCGCTGCTAAGCAGACACAGCTAGCTGGCCGGCCAGCCCCGGTTGGGCCAGCGATGCACCGCTACCTAGTTGCTGAGCGGGCGGGCGGGTGCGCCTCGCGCCCGCCAGCGCAGCAGTGCAAGCTGTAATGCGCCTCCTTGAGACTCAAGCAAAGGTGACACTCAGTTGGGAGTCAGACTGAGATAAAGGCAGCACCGAGTCGAGGGGCAGGCAAGACGAGCAGAAGAGGAGGGGTGGGCGGGAAGCGGAAGTGGGGCATGCAGAGAAGCAGGCAGGAACCAGCCGCTGGTTCGTGTGCACAGCCAGCCAAACATTGTTTGGGTGAGGTTGAGGGGACACGCAACACAGCTTAATTAATGCCAGAGAGGTGATATGTGTCAAGGGGAGAAAGAAGTGCCAACTGTGCCTGCCCGCATCCTGCCGCTCTGTTGACCGCAACCTGGGTCGCCCGCAGCATGCGCTTGACGGCTCCACACCAGCGTGTTTGACAGGGGCAGCGGTTGTGTCACATCGAAGTGCAAATTCACAATAACAATCTGGTGCCACAAGGCCGCAGCAAGCACCACAAGATAGCGGCAGGCATGGCGGCACAAAGAATCACAGCGGCACGCTAGCAATCGTCTGGTCCCAGCCGCCGCGCCACAGCTGCTGCTGCGTGCCGCTGCCCCATGCCATCGCCCGCACGTAGCAGGGCGCCTCTCCCTCCTGCTTAGCTGGCACCAGCTGGCGAGAGGCTGCTAGGTTGGCGGTGTCCAGCAGCAGAATAGAGCCATCATCGCTGCCAGATGCCACAGGCGCGCTGCCACTGCTGCCGGGTGCTGCCGCTGCCGCCAGAGCGTGCACAGCGTCGCCGTGCAGTGCGCGCTGCTGCAGGGGCTGGGCCAGGCTGCGTGCATCGAAGACAGACACCCGCCCCAGTGCATCGCCTGCCACCAGCAGCTGCTGGCCGCCTGCCCCCGCAGTGGCTGCAAGGGACAGTGCACGGGCACCCAGGGCCGCCGCCGCCGCCGCTGCAGCGCCGGACTGCCGCACATCCCACAGGCTGATCCCCGCATCGCCTGCTGCCGCAAGCAAGTCGGGCCCCGCCCAGGCGGCCGCAGCCAGAGCCGTGCCGACGCCACCGCTGCCCAGCTGGGCAGTGCAGGTCAGCAGTTGAGCTGTGTCCCAGAGCCGCAGGGTGCCGTCGGCAGAGGCCGAGGCCAGGGAGGTGGCCGCTGGGCGGGGCGCCAGGGCTGTCACCGCAGCGTCGTGCAGCACCCGTGCCTGCAGAGGGAGGAGGGGGGAAGCTTGCGGATTATTTACTTCTGGGTGTGGATTAATTGCTTCGAGGCGCAAAACAGCTGCAGGCACAGATGCAGGAACAGCTGCAGGTGCCCGCAGATGCATGCGCTGGGAAAGGCGGCCCTCGCCGCCGCACCGCGGCAGGGGAATGAGCCCGGAACAGCCACCTGGCATCGATTCCGCACACCTGACCATGCTCCAGCAGGGCGCCATTGCCGCCGCCAGACAGGTACCACAGGTCCACTGAGCATCGAAGAGGAGCAACCACCCCTTGCAATAAATCGAACCCTTCCACGCACCTGGGCATGCTCCAGCACGGCGCCATCGCCGCCACCAGACAGGTACCACAGATCAACTGAGCCGCTGTCATCGCCGCTTGCCACCACGCGCCGGCCTGCAGGGTGGCGCCATGCCATCACATGGCACAGGATCAGATAGCTAGGCAGGTGTCAATGTCACCGGTGGGGGTGAGAGTAGAAAGGTGCTGTGAAGCAAGCGCCTGGGTTGGGAATCGGCGGCCGCTGCACACGCATGGGCATGGGATTGCACCAGCTCTGCCGCGCTGCCACCACCCAGCAGCGACCAGCCCCACCCACCCGTGAACTGGTCGGCTGCTGGCAGCAGCGCGATGGCAGGCACGCCGGCCCGAAGCTCTTTCAGTTCACGCAGCTTGAGCGTGCTGCCTGCCGCATCGGCGGCGAGCACCGCCACGGCTCCCGTCCAGTGCCGGCCAATGAAGTTGCTGATGCCGGCAACGAGCAGGCCGCCATCGGCTGAGGCGGCCAGGGCATCCACATTCCAGCCCTTGAGCTGGGCGGAGGCTGGGGACATGGCTGCAGACGTGCCGTCGCCGCTGGTGCTGCCGCCGCTGCCTGGTCTGAGGAGCGCGCGCCGCTTTGCGCGTCGGTGGCCCTGTTCTGCGATCACTCGGAGCGGTGCAAGCAGCTCAAGGCACAGCAGCGAGCTGGGAGGCTGCGGAAGCGCATGGCATGGGCTGCAGGGCGCTGCCGCAGGGCGCTTACCTCTAGACAATCGAATAACTCTCGCACGAGCCGCCGCGATTGCTGCTGGCAGTGTAGCCGCGCCTCATGCCGTCGCCCACGAGAGAGGCGGCAGCGGGCCGCTGCGCGGGGTGGATGATGCGCCACCCTTCGCCAGTCTGCAGGAAACTCCCAAGCCATCTCAACAATCAAACCTCTCATCAGGTTGGCCAAGGGCAGTAGAGAGCGTGCCAAACCATGGCCATGGTCGATGTCCGTTGGCCGGTGCACACGTGTCCGTTGGCTTGCACGATGGTCAGTGCCGCTTACCCACGATGCTGCATGCATCACTCAGTGCGCCCTGGCACTCACCCTACCCTACCGGGAAGGTGCCATGCCATGGAAACGTTGCTTGTGCGGCTGGGCGGCTGGGCCCCGCCCATGCGCGCAGAGGCAAAGCGCGCCCGACAGCTCACCTGTGGCCGGCTGGCAGGCTGCTCCCTGCGGTCCTGCATTCTCACCTGTGCTTGCATCGTCGCGATCGCAGCCTGCCAAGATGGTGGGAATGACAGAAATGGAGCGCCAGCGGGCGGAGCGGATGAAAGCGAACGCTGAGAAGCTCAAGGTGCGCCATCGCCGGCAGCCCCGCTGCTGAAGAGTCGGGGGATGACGCTGACCGTTGTGCGATCGCCGCAGGGCGTGCAGCGAGCGCCTGGCCGCACGCTGCAGCTGGGCCTTCAAACTCGCTGTCGGCTGGAGCGGGCCCCGCACCTCCCCATCCCTCGCACTCGTCATGACATGGGTTTTGGGCCCGATTGCGGTCCGCCGCGAGGCGCCAGGCGCGCCCTGGAGCCGCTGCCGTTCCGCCGCCCGACCGTTTGGCCGTTGGTCCCTCGGCGCACGGCCCGCTGTTGCCCCCTGGCACCAACCGTCGATCTCCCGAACCTGGCATGCCCTGCTGGCCGCAGTCGCTGGGCATCCAGGAGGCGATGAAGGGCCTGGAGGTGGCGGCCGCAGCGGCAGCGCCCGCCCGGCCCAAGCCCGCGCCCCGCAAGCGCAAGATGTACGAGATCGAGGTGCGCCCTGTTCTTTGTTTCTGCTGCCGTTTTTCTGCTGCCGTTTTTCTGCTACCGTTACGCACTTGTGCCCAGTGCTGCTGCAGTGCTGCAGATGCAGGTCTGTCAGTCATGCTGATTTGCTGGGATGCACCTAAACATGCCTCCATGCGTTCATGCCATGGCATGCTTCCCCATGCCTGCCTGCCTGATTCATGCCTCCCTGCTTCATGCCATGCCCATGCCATGCCATGGCTCCCCATGCCATGCCTGCTTCATGCAATGCCTGCTCCATGCCGCGCCTGCTTCATGCCATACCTCCCCCCTGCCATGCACGCCTGCTCCACGCTATGCCTCCCTGCGTCCATGCCTGCCTGCTTCATGCCATGCCTTCCCATGCCATGCTTCCTCATGCCTGCCTGTGACGTGCCATACCTCGCCCTCCCAACTCCTCCTCCTGCTGCTTCCCACCACATCCTGCGACCGCAGATCGAGGTGCGGCGCAGCGGGCGGCTGCAGGGCGACAAGCCGCAGTACAACGAGGATGACCTCTTCGCCAAGGAGCTGGGCATCGACCGGTGAGCGCAAGCCCATAGCTTTTGAGTTGGCTGTGTTGATGGAGTGGGGTTGCTCAGTACAACGATGACGGCCTCTTCACCATTGGGCATCGACCGGTGAGTGGGAAGCATTTAAAGACCCCAAAACGGGCTGGAGGAGTCCCTGGCCCATGCCGCCGAGTGGACATGCAAGTTGCATGCGAGTGTGTGTGGCTGAGGGATGTGGGTTCCACTTGACCCGTCCTGCCTTGCAAGTTGCATGCGAGTGTGTGTGGCTGAGGGATGTGGGTTCCACTTGACCCGTCCTGCCTTGCAAGTTGCACGTGAGAGTGGCTGAGGCATGTGCGTTCCATGCCGGCGTAAGAGCGCCCCTCACTGTTTGACCTGATACACATGGCCCTTCCTACCACGCAGGCTGGATCTGGTGGCGGCGCCCCGGCGGCGGCGCGTGGGCATGGACCCCTCCCACCTGCACGCCATCCGCACACAGCGCATCCGGTCAGTACACTGTGGCGCAGTGGTGTGGTCCTTACCGCTCGGCTGCGTGGGGTGGGCAGCTGGTTACCACTCGCCGGCTCGCCTGCTGCCCAGCCAGTTTGTGTCAGGAACCCTCGCCCTCCCATCTCGGTCCTCCTCCCATGCCCGCCCCCCAACTCGTGCAGGGAAGTGGATGGCGAGGATGCAGAGGTGCCACGCGGCCCCTTTGACTCGGGCCTGGGCGTGCGCATCCAGGTGCGTTCGCGCTTGCAGCATTTTTTCTGGTTGCTCCATTAGGGAGGCAACTGGCTCGCCGGCTGGGTCGAGGTGGCTGTGTTGATTCCATCCCCAAACTCATGTTGCTTGCGTTGCCTTGTTTTCCCACATCGCGGCTGCAGGGCGGCCGTGTGTACGACAGCAAGTATGGTGTCGCCTGCCACTGGTGCCGCCAGAAGACGCCCTCTCCAACTTCACTTGCTCTCTGTTTCCTGCCTGTTGCAGGGCGGCCGCGTGTACGATTCCAAGTACGGCGTGACCTGCCACTGGTGCCGCCAGAAGACGCTGGAGGAGCACGTGACGTGCACCCACCCTGACTGCGGCGGCGGCCGCCGCCTCGCCGTCTCCTTCTGGTGAGCGTCTTGTTGTGCAAGCTCGTTGCTGCTGACTGAAGGGTTGCATGTGCAGCTGCAGGGGCTGCGGTGGCGGCCGCCCCCTGGCCGTGCGCCTGTGCTTCAACGCGCCTGTGCTCCTGCCCCCGTCACGATCCCGCAGCAAGCTGTGCCTGAAGAACCGGCACGGCGAGGACATCCTCCAGGTCTGTGGCGGCTGTTTACAGGCAGTTGTTGCTTCAGAAATCTCCCTGCCAACTGTTGGCGCTGGGCCGTGCAATAATATGCGCGAGTGCAATCTTGCGCCATTGCCCACCCGCCCGCTTGCATGCCAACCGCGCCTCACACCATCCCACCACAAGTGCAGGCGGAGGCCAGCGGCTGCTGGGTGTGCCCCCGCTGCCGCGGCTCCTGTGGAGAAGGCTGCACCGTGTGCTGCAACTGCGGGCCCTGCCGCAAGGCGGTGAGTGGCGCTGGACGGGGCTTGCGCTGGGTGGGCGGGCAGGTGGATGTGCTGTGAGTGCAAGGTGGGCCTGGGCTGCCATTACGGATTGGCCCCTGCTGGTTTGGCTGTTGGGAGGGCAGTTGGTTGTGGGCGGGCATCACGCCTGCCAGCACCCCTGCCCTTGGCCCACTCCCTGCCTCACTCTACTCTCTCACTCACTAACTCGCCTCACTGTGCGTGTGTCACAGGCGGGCCTGACCGCCACGGGCCAGCTGATCAACGAGGCGCGGCGCCTGGGCTTTGACAACGTGCACGACTTTTTGGTGAGCTTTTAAAGTAGCTGCTCAGGCACTGCTGAAAGGATGTTGGAAGAGTGTTTGCCGACTGGCTTATGACTGATTGCTGAGCCAGCGCCTGGGCTCTGACAACGTGCACGATTTCCTGGTGAGTTTTTTAAGTGGCTGCTCAGGCACTGCTGAATCAACTATCCCCCATCCAACTAACCCCCATCTAACTAACCCCCCCTGCAGGTGCACCGCTCCACGGGCGAAAGCCCTGAGGAGATTGCGGCCCGCAAGCAGGCGGCCCCCTGGGGCGCCTGGCTGGACGTGCCTTTCGATGCCGAGGCAGCCGCTGCCGCACGGGCCGCTGCTGCCGAGGCAGAGGAGGCAGAGGAGGAGGGTGCGCAGGGCGGCAGCAGCGGTGGCGCTGAGCCCGCGGCAGCGGCGGCGGCAGTGCAGCTGGAGGGCCGGGCGGCTGCCA
>RRZL01000034.1:532445-561483 GCA_006782975.1 Chlorella sp. Dachan
CGCCCGCAGCAGCTGCTGCTGACGCGCCCCGCCGCTCCGCCCGCGGCCAGCAGGCCAAGCTGCCTGCTAAGGTCACCGCTTTCTTCCAGCCCGCTGCCCAGGGCAAGGCTGCTGCAGCAGCGGCCAAGGCGGCGGTGGCGGTGCTGGCGGCGGCAGCCGAGCCAGCCGCAAAGCGCGCCAAGGTGGCAGCGGCGGCGGAGCCGCCCCGCCCCCGCGGCCGCCTGGGAATGCGCGCCCGCAAGTAGATGACTGCTCTGCAGGGATACCTGCCACTCATTAGGCCTGCCGGCGGGCTGCCTGCGTTGTCACTCGTGCCAGCTGGCCGCTGCTGGCCGCAACATTCTGCCGCGTGACTGACGCTGACTGGCGCACCGGCATTTGTCTTCCAGCTGCTGCCTCAAGTACTCGCCCAGTTCGTGCACCCCACCCAAACCGACTGACCGACCGTGCTGTACCATTTTTGCTGACCGCAACCTGTCTTCTGCTCCCACTGACCGACCAGACCATCCTCGAACCGTACCTGCCAACTAAACCGCCTGGCAGTCCTCCCTAGCGTTTTGCCTCCACTTTGACCACCACTGGTTTGCTGGCCCAGCCCCGCCATTCAGCAGCGGCTGCCGCACCGCACCAGCCCTTATTTGCCAGTTCCCACCGCCCCAACCATCCCACGCTGGTGCTTATCAGCCCCCTCCAATAATTGCCACAGTCTGTCGCCCTCCATTACCGCAACAGCCTGTTGCCCCCTACCATCCCTCTGGCCCTGAAAACCGCTCCTGGGCTGCTGCACACACTGCCACGGCGCTGTAACATGCGCCAATAAATCAAGCGGTGCGCAGAAGAAGCCATGCAGTTCTGGTCAGGGTTGATTGGCGTGATTGTGCTTGATAAATCAGGGGCTATTTCCGTGGCTGTGCCTGCTGCGGTGGCCGCGGCGGCTGCTGCCCCCGCTGCTGCTCCTTCTGCTGCGCTTGCTGCTGTGCCTGCTGCTGCTGCTGCGGGTAGGGCAGCTGCGGCAGGCCTAGCAAGTCGAGCAGGCGCTGCGCCTCGGCTGCCGGGATGGGCGTGGCATGCCGCTCGTAGAAGGAAAGCATCTCAGCTGCCACCTCGTGCGCCTGAGCAGAGCAAGGGAGGCGGAAGTGGAGGCAGCCGCTCATCAGCAGCAGAGATGCAGTTTAAGCTGTGGGTTGGTGTGGCATGCCACCTCGTGCGCCTGTGGGTGAGGCATGGAGAGAAGCAGCGCTGTTGACCAAACATGGGAGGGCTGAGCCATGCACCATGGGGACAGCCAGCAGTGCAGCTGGCACAAGGGCCACTCGATCCGTGACGACCCCGCAAACCAACTCACCGCTGCATTGGCTGTTGCAGCTCTGTACTGGTGTAAACCAAGCACACCACACACAGCAAGCCACACACTGAAGCTGCAGGGTACAGCAAGGCACCCACTGAAGCAGCAAGCCACAGCAAGGCACACACTGAAGCTGCAGGCCACAGCAAGGCACCCACCGCTGCAAAGTCGGCGTCCAAGCCGTTGAGCCAGGCTCGCAGGTCCAGCTGTGTGATGGTGGCGGCCAGGCACAGCGCGCCAAGCGCAACCACGTGCGGCGGGTGCATGATGTGCAGCGACGTGCGGTAGCTGTCGCTCAGCACAGACCTGCAGAGCGGAGAGTACATGCGGTGTCAAGGGCGGCTGCATTGGGGGAGGCGGGTGCAGGCCGTGGCCCGGCGACGCAAGCACAGGGACAACGCATGGTCGCAACCGCCGTTCAAAACAGCATGTGTGTCTGGAGTTGTTGCCAGAACGCCCGGACATGCCGCACGCGGTTGTGTGGACTACCAGCCCCAAGGCACGGACACAGACACAACTCTCTTTGAAATGCTAGCCCTTCACACTCACCAGGCCACCTCGCATGCCTTTGTGTGCGCCACCAGCCCCGAGTCCCGAAGGAACTTAGAGAGGGAGGGGTAGGGCGAGAAGACGAGCAGATCGCCATCCAGCGCCTCCTGCAACGATTGCAAGCGGCGGGGGGGAGTTGGTTGATGCTGCGGGGTGGCCACATTGCCGGTAGGGCGAGAAGACGAGCAGATTACCACCCAGCGCTTCCTGCGACGACAGCAACAATTGCAACGAGTGCAACGATTGATTGCAGAGATTGCAGTGATTGCAACGATTGCAGTTGTGCAAAGTGGCGTGGGGATGTTGGCTAAATGCTGCAGGGCGGCCACGTGGCCGGTTAAGGACAGCACTGCAGCGCATGTGCACACCCTGGGCTCTGGTGCACGGGCCACGTGGTGAGTTTGTGACGCAGACCATTACGGCCCTCAAACAATCGCACAGGAACAATGCTGCCCACACTACCACTCACCAGCACTACTGCCTCTGTTGTCACAAGCTGCTGCAGGTCTGGCGGCGGCAGGGTGCCAGTCTTGGTACACAGCCGGCGGGCATAGTGCAGCAGCAGCTTGGAGTGGACCGGCGTCTCCTCTGCACCAAAACGTTTGGTGGGCACGGCAGCAGCATGTGGTCTAAATGAGGTGTGCAAGGCATCACCTCATTAGGCCAGCAGCAGCAATTGTTAAGTTGGCCCAGCGGCTCCCCTGCAACGGTCACTTGCAGGGGTAGGGGGTACCCAGCATCAGCAAACATGAACCAGCTGGCCTGGAGTGCAACCACGAAACCATGGAAGCAACCCTTACCACCCACCCAACCACCGCCCCCACCTGTCTTTGCCGCCAGGAACAGGCAGGCGGGCGCAATGAGGCGCGGGTCGGCGGCGGCAAAGTCTCGGCGCAGGTAAAACTTGCGCCAGTACACTGCAGGCAGGTAGACTTTGGAGGGATTAAGAGAAGCTTTGGCAACCACCAAAACAGAGGTTGAAATGGCGCAGTTTGTGGCAGCTCCCCGAACACCCAGCAAAACCTCTATGCTGTGGGCAAACAGCGAGCCGGCAGCACAGCAAGGCAGCACATGACATGTGGCATCTGCCCCGTCAGCCCGCAAATGCATGCAGAAGCAGCGACGCATTCAATCACCTGCAGCGGTGGCCACGACTCTCTGGCGCAGCAGCGGCTCCCCGCCATCCACCACCATGCTGCGTGCCAGGGCTTGCATGTCTGCAGACGCAGAGTGGGGAATGGGCAGCTGGATTGAGTGCAGGTGTGCGTGCCTGGTTAGCAAGCCGCAGCACACACAGCATCACTCGTGCCAAACCCTAGCAAGCAGGCTGGCCGGCTCTCGAGGATGGAGGTCGCCGCACAGCAGCACAGGATCCAAAACAGCCAAGCAAGCAGTGTAGGCTCACAGGCGATGAAGTGGGCATGCAGGTCGGCTATCTGCCGGTCCGACAGCCCTGCTGCCCGGTCGCCGGCATGCGCCGCCCGCAGCTGCTCGCGGCCAACCAGAGACTTGCTGCAGCGGCAGGTTGAAGGGGAGACGATGGAGCGTATGCAGGTGAAGGCCGCAAGTCGCAGGCAGCAAGGGAACAAGTGTGCAGCTGCTTGCTGGCCGACTACAGACTTGCTGCAGGATGGGCGGTGAAGGAGGGAGGGCAGCAACGTGGGAAGTGCCTGGCGCCTTGACCAGCTTGCTGGGCTCGCATTTTCAATCACTCCCACTCGCACAAGCTGTGCACTCACGCCTGAGGCGAGGCCCAGAAGTTGGCCGCCATTGCCGCAGGTCAAGTGCCGTTGCCGGGCGGAAGCGGGGCGGCGGCAGTGGTTGCCCAGGCGCGGCGGCGCGGTGCTGTTGACAAGCAACGTCGCCGAGGCGTTGCAGTGTATGTGGGGGTGCTGCGGGGCGGCGCAGAGGCTTGATGGAGCGGAGCGGCACCGCCTCGTATTCTGCTGGGGCTTTCGGGTCTGTTTGAGCGCAGCAAAGATCGCTAATTTGGCTCAAAAACTCGAATAAACTGGATCCGGCAGGCCCGGCGCCGTCAGTGCTTCAGAGCAGGGGATGCAGGCGGCAGCGGGCAATCCGTGGTGAGGCGGGTCCCCGCCGCCCTTTGCTCCATGATGCTCCCATCAACAGTTGAAACACGGCCCCGCTCTGACATGCATGCTGCGTTGCCCAGTAAATCTGCGCGCTGCATAGTGCAGCTCGCTGTATGCCGCCGCTGTGCCGCCACCCATGCTGCCGTGTGGCTGTGTGGCATGGCGCTCCATAACACACTGCCGGATGCAAGACGCCAAGGCCTGTTGCATGTGCTTTTGATGAAAGTGCCATCAGCATCGTGTGGGCAGGCCAGGCAGCGGAGTGCAGCTCCTCTGCCCGCCAGTTTGGTTTTGCCGCCCAAAGCACGGCGAGGGTGGCGAGGGCGGCGGGCCAGCCAGCTAGCACAGGGCCCTGCATGGGGGCAGCCCTTGACTCCAGCTCGCGCATCTCTTCGACCCACTGCTCTGCAAGTTCAGCATAGGGCTGTGCAGGTTGCGGAGACAGGCCACTCCGCTGCCCCAGCTTTGCGCACCCCTCGCCCGCTTTCGGACGGGAGGTGAGATCATGCATGTAGGGTCCGCTAGGGAGCGCGGTTGTGCAGGGTTGTCAGCGCAAGTGCCGGTCGGCTGTGGCGCCTCGCTGCGCTCCGCCCCGCTCACGAGCTGCGGCGCCAGAGACACGAGCCGATCTCATCATGGCGCCGCCGCGAGAGGGGTATCTGCCCTTGGGTCCTCGCCGCCGCCCCGCCGCCACTCGCTGTCCCTGCCGGTGCAGCAATTGCGTCAGCTGGGCATGGCTGTGACTCTCATTCCAGCTGCCCTGCCTGCAGGCGTCTACTCTACTGAACGGCCGCCCAGCATGCGCCGGCCCTGCCGGCCGGCGCTTGTGGTCGTCTTGCCCGCGGCAGCGCTTCTGGCGCTAGCCAGCGCGGCCGCTGCGGTGCCGAGTGCTGTGCCCAGCGCTGCTGCTTATGCTGCTGCCGCGAGCAATGCGCTGCGCCACTTCAAGTCCTGGGAGGAGGCGTGGGCGGCCCTGTCGCCTTACGGCACCCTGTCCAGGAATGGCAGCGCACCCACCCCGGCCGCCTCTTACGACACAGTGAGTCAAGCCCCATGAGACGCGCGGCTTTGGCTCTGCTTTGCTGGCCTGCATGCTCCATATGCCTGTCCTGAGAGTGCCTGCGCTGCATGGATTGGTTGAATTGCAGGAACCCGCAATACAGGCGCTGTGGGCGCAATGGAAACGCAAGTATAATCCGAGATATGACTCGGCCATGGTGAGTGCATGCCCCGCTGCCCCATGATCAGCTGTCTCGCTGCCCGCCCACTGCGATTTGTGCTGTAGTCAGATGCTGCCAAGTTTTGCTGCGCTATAATCCGCGTCCAGCCGCTTTACTCTCTACTGCCGAACCAACTCGGACCCTCACAGCCCCGTTCAACCCAACCTGCCCACCTGCAGGACAAAAGACGGTATGGCTACTTCAAGACGAACGTGATAAAGCTGGCTGCAAAGCTGAACGCTGCTAAAAACGTGTGGGTGTTCCTCACCCTCCAAACCGACTGGAGCCCGAGCGAGCTGAGGGCAAAAAGAAAGCTCTTTGAGCCCCCTAAAATTAAGGACAAAGACGCGATTGGGCCCAAGGGCGTGGCGCTGCCGGCCCGCTGGGACTGGCAGGACCTGGACAAGGTGAGCAGCAGGGTGGGAAGAGGCCCCAGGCAACTGCGGTTGTGTTGTATGTGAAGTGGAGGGGCAGCTACTTGTGTGAACAGGGGTGGCGGAGTGGGTGCAATGTGATCAGCCTAGCGGGCAAAAACAGTTGGAAGACAGCTTACATGCATGCTGTGCTGATAGCCGTGCTAGTGGCACTGGTGGTGTTCATGATGGCAGGAGGGTGGGCGCGCGGCAGCTCACTCACTTGTTGCCCGCCTCGCTTGCAAGCCACGCCCCACACCGCCGCTTGTGATGCTTGCCTGCCCCTCAACCCCGCAGGTCACACCTCCCAAGGATCAGGGAAAGTGTGGCGCCTGCTTTGCCTTTGCAGCCATCGGCGCCATCGAGTCCAAGCTGTTGATTCAGTATGACAAAACGAATAACAGCTACCCGATTGATCTGAGCGAGCAACAGATTATCGACTGCGCCCGGGTCGGGCAGGGGAGCTACCTGAGTGAAGGGTGCCAGGGCGGGTACCTGGAGGATCCATTGGCGTTCAGTGCGAGGTAAGGGGAGTGCATTCAGTGCGAGGTAGGGGAAATGTGTGCAAGCAGGGGCGACAACAGCACCTGGTGACATGCTGTGCTGAGTTGGGGTGGCGTTCGCAGCAATGGCAGCGCTTGGTGCAGCAACATGGGCGGCAGCTTGCCGCGTTGTTGTCGCAGTTGTTGCTGCTTCTCTACCATGGCTGTTCTGCCCGCCCACTGTTGCTTCACCGCAGGTGGTTTGTGACCAAGGAAGCTCTGTACCCCTTCACCAACGGGAACGCAACCACGGCTGGGGCCTGCAACAAGGCCCGCACCGCCAACGTGGGCCTCGAAGACAAAGTGCAGCTGACTGGCTCGGGCTTCAAGCAGTTGAAGCCATGGTCGGCGGCAGCTCTGCGGGAGGTGAGGGCTTGGATGCTGTTCGCTGGATGGTTTGGAGCTGTGCGATGGGTGAATGCGCATTCACCCGCAACCCTCGATGCACTGCACCCCACCTGTGCCCCATGCCACTCGTGATGCCACTCGTGCCGCACTTAACCCAACCACAGGCAGTGCGAGTGGCGCCCGTCATGGTTGGGATCTACGTGCCTGAAGACAGCTTGTTCGACTTTTACGCCGGGGGGATTTGGCTGGCCAGCAACTGCAAGCTGCCTCCCGGCGCGCCCGACCCTGGGAAAGCGATGGTCAACCACGCGGTGCTGGTGGTGGGGTGGAACATGGAGCGAGGAGTGGCGCCATACTGGATCGTCAAGAACTCTTGGCTTGGGTGAGTGGCTGCCGCAGGCGGGAGGGCCAGCATGGCAGGGCTGGGCTGCCATACACCCCGTCCAACCGCTGCTGCCCGCCTGTGTTGCTGCTTGGAGCCGCTCACATGTTGTTGCACCAAGCACCGAAGGTATGGCATAGCTGTGCCACCCTGTGCCATGCCACCGCCCTGTTGCCCCCCTGGCCTGACTGTCCATCTGTGCCGCTGCTTCCATGCCGCTGCAGCACGGCGTGGGGCGAGGGTGGCTTTGCCCGGATCGAGATGCTGCCTGAGGGCACCTACGGGGCGTGCTCCATGTACTATGCAAGTTGCCCAACCCTAGAGCATGTTGGGGTGCCTAAGGCCCATAGTTGCATGGGCGTGCAGCGCAGGTGCCCAGCAGTTGCGCCTACTATGCCCATCCCTCCCCTTCCCCCAATCCTGCTGTTGTTGCAGTACATGGTGGCGCCCACGCCGCTGGTGCCCACTGGGCTACCCATCACTCCTGAGCCCGCTAAGAGTGAGTTGTGGGCAGGGTGGAGCAGTGCAGAGCAGGAGGGGATAACGCAGAACAAATGCCTGACATTACGAGTGCACACCACTTCTGCACCTCCACTGGCCCGCAGCCTCGGTCCGACTGGTCCACCCCTTGCGGACCAATAAGACAGCTGGACGGTTGGAAGTCAAGCACGGCACCTGGGGCACTGTGTGCTCCGACGGCTTCAACAACGCTGCTGCTGGCGTGGTTTGTCGCCAGGTGAGGTGTTAGGGAGGGCAGGTGGTGTTGCATGTTGCCACTGCCACTGCCGCCGCCGCTGCCGCCGCCGCCGTTGCTGCTCCTGCTGGTCCTGTTGAGTTGCATACCACTGCACGTCCTCACCCCTGCCTGCAGCTGGGCCTGGGCAATGTCGGCATTGCAACTCCTGGCGGGTCCTTTGGCGAGGGCATGGGCCTGCCACTTTGGCTGGACGATGTTTCGTGCCGGGGGGACGAGCCGCGGCTGGAGGCCTGTGCTAATGCAGGCTGGGGCCTCACCAACTGGTTGAGTCTTTGACTTGTTGTGCTCAAGCGTCATTAAGCTGGGGTGCAGTGTAGTGCATGGGCGTGTCTGCTTGATGTGGCATGCAATCCAGGCACGCTGCGTGCCGCACTCACGCTGCCCACTGCTGCCCAAACTTTGGTCCGTCGCCTTCCTGCACCACGTGCAGCGGCCACAAGAACGACGTGGGCGTGGTTTGCCGGACAGAGAAACCAGGTGCGGGCAGAGGAGCAAAACAAACGGTGCACAGCACGCTCGTCCAGCTCATCTGGGCGCCAACTGGCCAATTGCTTCCTGTCCCGCAGCCACCGCCCGGGTGGTCAACGCCACCAGCGTGGCTGGGCGTGTCTCTGGCCGGCTGGAGCTGTTTCACCAAGGCACCTGGAAGCCGGCATGTGCTGCCGGCTTCAGCAATTTTGCGGCAACAGTCGTGTGCAAACAGGTGGGTGGGTGGTGGGCGAATGGGGATCTTGGGTCTGAGGTTAAGTGCTGGGGCATGCATGTGCCCAGCAGTGCGGCCCAGGCTGCATGTTGGTGGGCAGCTCCCCACCGTTGGTGCTCCTGCTCACCCCTGTTGCAGCTGAAACTGGGTACTGCTGGCGCAGCGCTGCCCAACAACGCCTTTGGGCGGGGCGCCAGTGGCGCACGGCTGGCCAGCATCCAGTGCAAGGGCAACGAAGCCAACTGGGAGGCTTGCAGAGCCGCTGTGTGGGCCACCGCGCCTTGTGGTGCCCAAGGCGATGTCGCTGTATTATGCACGAGCCCTACAGGTAGGTTGCCAGCCGCGCATGGGCAGGCCTGGGTTGGTTTGGGCGTGTGTACATTGCCTGGGCAGCCGGCCTGGATGTGGTGCTTCTCAAGCCTGCCCGTTGCTGCTGCCATTGCAAGCAAAGCGGGTCGACGCCTGCCAGAGGAGATCTGCCGTTACCTCTCCTGCCATGCTGCAGCCATTGTGCGGCTGGTCAGCGGCGGCGGTGGTGCCAACAACCCGCGCGCGATGCAGGGCCGCCTGGAAGTGCGGCTGCCAAATGGAGCGTGGTCCACTGTGTGCGATGACAGCTTCACAGATGTAGCTGCCTCGGTGGTGTGTCGCCAGGCAAGTCGGAAAGCCTGCCGCTTTGGCTGCATGGGCACTGGCCTGGAGCGGGTGCGTCTTGCCAGTGTACCCGCACCGTGCTGGTCACGACGCACGCGTGGCCAGAACAGGTTGTCTTAGGTGCTCCGCTCAGCTTGCTGCACTGCCGCCATGGGATACGCCCCTCAACCCCGCTTGCCCCACCTCTGCAGCTGGGGCTGAGCGACGTGGGCTATGCAGCGTCCAACGCAGCGTATGGCGAGGGCACGGGGCCAATCGCCTTTGATGAGGTGTCGTGCAAAGGCAACGAGGCCACCATCCAGCAATGCCCCCGCTCGCCTGTGGTGGACTGGTGAGCGCATCGCCGGATTGCGATTGACACCTGTTCAACCTCGATGCAAAGTGGATGGGTTGTTAGGCACGAATAACATGAGCTGGTGCAAGGTGCACCCGCGAGCGCAGTGACATGCCAATCCGTTTCACTCTTGCCACCCGCCCGGCATGCCGTGCAGCACACACAGAGAGGATGTGGGCGTGGTATGCGGCACCGGCACGGATCCCAAGGTCGAGCCATCAGGTGCAGCCCACCTGCCCTGTCCATGCCCTGCCTGCTGATGACAGTGCTTAGCCCTCTTGGAAACCCGGAGCCAACCTGCACCCCTGTGCTGCTGCACCGCAGTTCGGCTGCGCCTGGCCGGCGGCACAGCCACGTCGGGCCGCCTGGAGGTCCAAGTCAACGGAGTGTGGGGGACAGTAAGTGGCCGTTTTGGGGGCGCGCCTTGCACTACCTCCTGAAAGAGGCGTGCCGCGCTCTACGCGCAGCTGTTCCCCACAACCGTGCTTGCAGGTCTGCAACAACCGCTTTGGCTTGGCTGAAGCAAGCGCAGCGTGTAGGCAGCTGGGCCTGCCGGGGCCTGGCACTGTTTTGGCCAGCGCCTTTGTGAAGCCCGGCAGCGGCCCCATCTTCTTTCCCAACCTCTACTGCGCGACGGGGCAGGAAAAGCGTCTCCAAGACTGCCACCACTCCACACTGGGAAACAAAAAGTGGTGGGTGCACGCGGGGCGGTCGCTGTTGCTTTTGACGGACGTGTTGCCAGCTCTTGCAATGCACCAATGCAAACGCTCTCCGAAACATACTGCCTTGAACCTGCCCGCGCAGCGAGCACTCCGAGGACGTTGGAATCATGTGCGGATTCTCACGTGAGCTAACCATGATCCTGCCTATGTTTACCATTCTTCTTTGATACCCAGCAAGTGTTGCCGGTTACCTACATGCCATGTGACTGCCCATGCTTGCAGCCAAGCTGCGCCTCGCAAACGGCAACACGCGGATGGGACGCCTGGAGCTACAAGGCCCTGACGGCCGGTGGGGTACGGTAAGGAGCGGGTGTGTCGGCTCTGCTGGGTGCACCACGTGGGCTGGGGTGGGCTAGCCAGCCCCGCTTGAAACCGAGCCCATTTGTCGTGATCGCCTCTCTGCAAACGCAGGTCTGCCGGAATGGGTTCCGTAACGGCGAGGCATCGGTGGCCTGCAAGCACATGGGCCTCCCACTGCCCGGGCTTGCCATCACCGGGCGCAGCGGCGCCGGCATGTTTGGGCCAGGGTCCGGCCCTATCTGGATGGATTGGCTGGGTTGCTGGCGCGGCCAGTCCAAGCTGGAGCAATGCAACTTTGCCGGTTGGGGCCAGTCCAGCTGCAACCACACTCTGGACGTCGGCGTGGCCTGCAACCCCGAGAGTGCGTGTGCATGATGTTGTGTCTCCTGCCACAACCCCGCATGCATGGTGCAACTGGGAGGGAGCAGTGCATTGCAGTGGTGTAACACTCAGTGCATCCTTTGCCTGCTGTTGCAGTCAAGTTCCGGCTGGTCAACGGGAGCTCCCCCAACTCTGGCCGACTGGAGGTCGCGCTGGATGGCGTGTGGGGCAAGGTGAGGCTGAATGGAGCTGGTGGGCGGGTGTTTGGGTATGGCGTGGTTGAGTTTAGGAGAGGTGCTGCCCCATACAACCACCCGAGTGGATTTGCGGAAGGCGGGAGGTTGCGCAAGGAAGAAGTGGCCCTGACTTGCGTCGCCGCTGGTGCTTGAACCTCATTTCGCATGTCGCAGGTGGCCATGCCAGGGCTCTCTTGGTTCGGCCGCGATGCCTTCGATCCAATGCTGGAAAAGGCCAATACAGCCATGGACGTGCTCTGCCGGGAGCTGAAGCTGCCGACCCCCGGCTACTTGCTGCCCCATGGAACATTTGGCGACACTCCGGGCCCCGTCTGGATCGGCGATGTCCGCTGCTTGTACGGAACGGAAACCAGGATCCACCAATGTGATGTCACATGGGGCACTGCCGACCACTTGCTCGCATACGACAAAGTTGAACAGGCCTACAGGTCCCAGCCCTACTCTGGAATCGCCCTCCAGTGCGGTGGCCCCGCAGGTAAGTGCCAGGTCAGGTCGTGCCATTCTCTGCATCCATCACCAATCTGGTGCTGGCACTCACGCAAGTCTGCTGCGTTGTGCCCCTTGAGCAGTTCAGCTGCGCCTGGCCAATGGCACAACCGTGAACAACGGACGACTGGAGGTGTTCTTCCGTGGCCGATGGGGCACGGTGCGGGAACGTCTTGGCGAAGGGCAGGGCCTTCCGCAGATTGGTGCATCATGCTCCAGTATGCCTTGCATGCCTTGCATGCCATGCTGCACACTGGCCAGGCGCAGAGCCATTGGCAAGGCGCAGAGCCATTGAGCACCACTGGTGCCAAGACACTCTATGTTGTTCCCACCTCCTGCAGGTCTGCATCTTTGACAGTTACTTCACTGATGCCACAGCCACCAACATCTGCCGGTTTATGGGCAAGCCCACCCCTGGCCGAGCGGTCCGCGGCTCCTTCTGGGGCAGCGGCGATGGCTTTGTGTGGCTAGACAGGCTGGCTTGCTCATACAACCCGGCCACGGCCACATTCACAGACTGCATCAGCCGAGGCTGGGGCATGCCTGACGTACGGTGCAACTCAGCAGGGATGGCCGGCATCGTGTGCGGTGCAGAGCCCAGTAAGTGACTGATTCTTGCATGGCTTGCAATTACATTACATGGACTTACATTTTTACATGGATGTCTTGCTTGTACTGCTCCCCCGTCATGCTCATTCATGCTCTGCGCCCTGGCTCATGCTCTGCACCCTGTATGGTGCGCACCAAATTGAGCTCACTCGCCTTGCACCTGCTAATGCAGCGCAAGTCGCCCTAGCCAACCCATCGCCTGACGGCCTGGGCGGGCTTGTGGAGTTGTTGTTCAACGGCCAATGGGGGACGGTGAGAACTGTACTGGGCTGTTGAATCCCACCTTCTAGCCTTGGGAGTGCAGTATCTGCATCCGCTGTGCTTGCAAGCATAAGTGCCACACTTTGTTGCCTGAGTGCCACACGCCTGAGTGGTTCGGCCTCAGCGTCGCACTAGCGCCCAACTCATGCCTGCAGATGTGCTGCGAGCACTGCTCATACTTTGGTGGCTCCCAGGGCGAGGTGGCCTCCGCTCTATGCAGCCAGCTCGGGCTGCCCAGGCCGGGGCGCTACGTGCATTCAAGCGTCTTCGGGCCCGGCAGCGGCCCGGTGCTGCTGTCGGACGAGATCGGCTCTTGCCGCACTCCCTACCACATCGACAACTGCCAGCGCCCTCCCTGGAGCGGCGCAAGCTGCGGGCATGATGCTGATCTAGGGCTGCTCTGCAACGCTTCGCTGGGTGAGGCGCAGTTCTGTGCATGGCGTCAGAGAGTGTCTGCGAGTTGGTTGGATGTAAGGTGCATGCCCAGTGCAGGTTGTGCAACCAGTAGCGTGGCAACTTATGCCACGCTACTGGTTGGGCTCCCAGGTCTTACTATGTTGAACGGATCTTGCGTTTTCCTGTGCAGGGGAGATGCGGTTGGTTGGCGGAGCGCCGGGGCGCTCTGGCCGCCTGGAGGTGAAGCTCAACGGCGAATGGGGCGCGGTGAGAAGGGGGTTGTGTTTTTGATACGCTTTCGGGGCTTGGTTTGGTGCGGCAGGCCGAGCACGCATGTTTGCAGGCCAGATGCCTCTTGCAAGCTGGCAAGGCTTGTGCTCTCGGGGCCCTATCCTGCAGGTGTGCAACATGGGCATGATGAATTACGACCCCGAAACTCGGCTGTTCTTCCAGGCGTACTCATTTGCGTACCGCAGCGCGAATACGGTGTGCCGCCACCTGGGCCTGCCGTTGCCGGGCCGCGTCCTGCCCCGCAGCCAGTTTGGCCCAGGCCTCAGTAGGGTGTGGTTGAATGGCGCCCAATGTCGGGGCAACGAGGCGCGGCTGGACGACTGCGCATGGGGCGCGTGGGGCAACGTGCCCTGGGAGCAACAGTTCATCTACCCGGATGGGCGCAGCTACGTGGGTACCTTCACATGCACGCGCCATGATGCGGTTGCCATCGAGTGCGGCTATGCTCCCCCAGGTGGGCTGTAAGGCGCGCTTGTTTTTTACTGCTTGCATACTGTTGAGCTGCTTGCACACTCATTCAGAGCTGTTGCATGTTGCATCACCGCCAAAGTGCAGCTGAAGCTGCATGTCACTGGCTTTGCTGCGACTGGTGCCCGCAGTTGAGCTTCGGCTGGCGGATGGTGTCCCCGGAAAGTCAGGCCGGCTGGAGATTAAATTCAACGGCGTGTGGGGCACGGTGCGAAGGGGGCTGTGCTGTGCTGTGCTGTGCTGTGCGTGCTGTGAATCTGGCGTGTGTGAGCTTGCCCGCCTCACCGAACCAGCTTTGGCTGCTCAAACACCAGCCCACCACAGCACGCATGCCACATCGGTTTGCTCTTCACGCAGATCTGCGACCATGGCTGGACTGGACCTACTGGCGTTTCCCCAACGTTCACCAATGAGGCGGCAACCATTGCCTGCAAGCAGATGGGCCTCAAGGGCCCTGGGGTTGCCTTCAATGCCAATCAATGTTTTGGCGCAGGCAAGGGGCCCGTCTGGCTGAAAGAGCTGGAGTGCACGGGCTCTGAGGCCAGGTTAGAACATTGCGCGCACGATGGGTGGGGCGCCGTGCTGGAACTAGGCTACTACGATCTTTGCAACGGCCATGCTTCGGACGTGGGCATCGTGTGCAATGCGCCGCAGCCCGTCACACGACTATGTGGGTAATCACCTCGGCCAAGGCCCGCTGTGCACTCTTCTCCTGCCTGCAATTAAATCACTGAGCCTGCACTGTGTTCTTCGCCACTCAACCGCCACCCACCCTGTTCAACTGTCGCTCATGTCACCATCACTGTGTACGTTCGCAAGTGTAACCTAATGACTGCTTGGTCAAGGTCAGTGAGTAATGCAAGCCACTGTGCGGCAGCAGCAACAGGTGTCGCAGGCCAGTTGTGAGCACATAAAAGGCTTTGCATCCCCTGCCTCCCATCGGCCTCGTTTAACAGGCATGCCCGTCATTTACACAAGTTCAAGCATCGCACCACCAACAATGCAGTGCACAGTCAATCGCATCTAACTGGGGTATGAGCTGTGCCTTCAGCTGACGACTGGGGCAGCTCAGCTGGGGTGCCTTGACAAGGCTCAGCTGGAAGGGGGATGCTGCATGCAGCCCCTGCTGGCACAGGATTGCTACCCTGAAGCGCGGCTCAGTTCTCGTCGCTGCTGATCGCCTCGTCGCCTGCGCAGGCGGAGGAGCAAGGGAGGCGCTACGCATGAGTGCATGGGCGGCAGCTTGCAATGCGTCGCATCATCATTCATCGTCACTTCTTGTGGCAAGCCATGAATCAGCGGCAAGCAGCACTGCCGGGCTGGCAGCAGCGCAACCAGCCTACACAGCCATGCACCAAACTGGCCTGCCCCACCATCTGCACATCAAACCAGGCAGCTCGCAAACACCCCACCTGACTCCCGCCAGGCCCCCAGCTGCCCGATTGATTGATCCCAGCCGCCCCTGCCCACCTGAGAGCGGCTCATCGTCATCCCCAGCAGTGGAGGCTGGGCCGGACACCGCGGCATCGCCCGTGACATCCATGCCTGCAAATGAGGAGCAACAAGTGAGCGGGCGGTGCAGGTGAGGGCGCAGCTGGGCAGGCACTACAAGCCGGGCATGGCACTGGTGGCAGCGGCGTCAATGCCTACAAGCCATGGGCGCAGGCGGGCAAGTGAAGGGCGGGCACAATGCCAGGCAAGCGAGACAGAGCACACAGAGACGGCAGCAGGACACCATGCGGACACACAACACCGACAGGAACAGCTATTGCGGAAAGCAATCAGACAGACTGCACCACTGCCGGCAGTAATGGCGGGCGGCAAGGGAAATGGGTGCAGAGACCTCAAGCACACTCAGTCACACTCACTGCCGGCGGTGGTGGCGGGCGGCAGGGAGGACGCAAACTCATCGCCCTCCTCCTCCTCCTCGCCCTCCAGCTCGCTGCCGTAGTGCTTCTCGGAGTCGGACTGCAAAATAAAAGTGAGCATTCAACATATGTTGAAGTGGATTTTAATGGGCCAATGCGCAACCCCCAGCTCGCTGCCGCAGTGCTTCTGGGAGTCAGACTGCACACAGGTGTAACACGCGTTCAGCATGGATGTGTTTTTGAGCAGGGCATTCCTCCCCAGCAACCCCAGCTCGCTGCCTGTGGGTGCCTCTCGGGAGTCGGGTTGCAAGCAAACAATGTATGCGTGGTTGGCCAGCAGGCCCATGGGTGCAGCGCAGGCGGGCCCGGAGTCCACGACAGGCGCTGCACGCGCTGGATGCCGCGCATGCAAGCTAGTCGGCCCAGCGCTTCCTGGCCAGCTCCCCCCAGTTTCATCCACCGGACAACCAAATGCCTGCACTCCCAATTCCAACTTACTCAAACTCCTTGGCCAGCGTGCTCTTCTCCACCCGCCCAACACACTGCCCCTGCTACCCGCTGCCAACAACTCAAACCCTGCTGCATGGTCCCACCCACCTTTTCAAACTCTTTTGCAAGCGCACTCTTCTCCACAAGCCCAACCGCCTTGCCCTTCTTGCCCCGCCGCTTCTTCTTGCCCACTCCCAAGCCCAGCGCCGCCGCGGCATCGCCGGCCACAGCAGAGACAGCGGGCGTGCCGCGGCCACCGCGGCCGCGCCCGCCGCGCCCACCCCTGCCAAGGAAGAAGGGAGGAGACGTAAGCAAGGTGCTGGGTGGTGGTGGCTGTGCAGGCAGTGCGCGCCTGGTGCCATTCCCCTGGTTGCCATACAGGGCCACTATCCATGTACCGATACCGAGGCAACCCTGTGCATCTCTGCAGGCTGCTGAAGAGTTGCTGAGGACCCGACCCACCACTTATGACCACACACCTGCCGCGCCCGCGGCCGCGTCCCCGCCCACCCCGCCCCGCAGTTGTGGCAATGAGGGCATCCGAGCCGGAGGCCACATCCACCTGCAAGTGTGGGAAAGGAGTGGCGAGCGGCCATGCTCAGCAGCATGTCAAGAGGGTGGGTGCCCAGATGGTTGGAGGGCGTCCGAGCCTGAGGCCACATCCATCTGCGGTACGATGCTTTGTGCCAGGCGCTTCAGCAGATGATATGAGCCGCAGGAGGGGCTTCCAGCGGCTGCATCTCATCATCTCGGACCAATTCCACCGAAACACTGCCCACCTCGAACTGCGCCTTGGGGAAAGTGAACTCGACGCGCGGGCCGTACAGCAGGCGGGCCGGCAGCGGCGGGAAGAACGACTGCTTGACGGCCCCCTGCCGGTCTGCAGCGGTGGCAGTGCGGGAGGGGCAGGCAGGTGGGAGGGGGGGTGAAGGGCGGCAGGGCCGGAAGCGCCTGAAAGTGGGCAACAGCGGCGCGCACGGCGGGCCCACTGCTGCCCGGCAAGAGCGCCCGCCACCCCAAACCCCGCCACAACTGCAACTCACCCAGCGGCTGGCCGCACACCACTCCCCGGGCAGTCGGCCGCTGGATGAACTGGTAGCCGGGCAGCGACTCGCGGGCGGCCGGCTGCGGCGGGTCGCCGTAGAGCAGGGCCGCATCCAGTGACCGCAGCCGCAGGGCAACAGCCGCCAGGGTGGCAGGCAGCCATGCAAGCGGCTCCTCTTCTGGCTCCTCCTCCTCGCCCTGCTGCTCCTCCTGCCCCTCCTGCTGCTCCCTGCCTGCCTGCGGCTCGCCGCTGGCTGGCTGCTCGGCTGCCGCGCCCTCAGCGCCGCCACCTGGGCTGCCCTCGCCTGCCGCACCAGCTGCTGCTGCACTGGGCAGCTCTGGAAGCTCCGCTAGCGTGAGCGCGTCCGCAACTTCGTGCGCTGAAGTGGGGTTGGGAGACAACAGTGTGGGCAAGCTGAGCAGCTTGCAAACTTGCAAACAGCCACTTGGCCCGACCCTCCCAACCGCTGATGCAGAAGGCGTGTGGGCACGCTGAGCAGCTTGCAAACTTGCAAACGGCCACTTGGCCCGACCCTCCCAACCGCTGATGCAGAAGGCACACAAGGCCCAGGCACAAGGGCACACTAGGCACACAAGGCCCCATCAGCGCACCTGTGGGCAGCCAGGCTCCACGCACGAGCGGCGGGCAGACGAAAAACCGGTTGTGCAGGCGCTTGTCGGCATCCACCGCCACCTCCAGCTGCAGGGCACGAATGAAGCATGAAAGTCGTGGTGAGGTTGGTGGTGCAGCAGTAGGTGCAGGCGGTTGGCGTGGCGCGCCGCCTCCAGTTACCGATGAAAGTTGAAGCATTGCAAATGGGCAGTGAACTTGCAGATGGAGCAGCAGGCGAACATGCCAACCCTTCCATTTCCCATGCTGCTGCCCAGCGGACCCATGCACTCTGTCTGATGGACAAGTCAGTCGCCTTCCAACTGCTGCTGCCCATTGCACCCCAACAAAACCGCCGCCCGCGCACCTCTCCCAGCAGGCGGCGCAGAGCGGTGGTTGAATCAGCATCCCGCACAGCTGCCGCCCAGGCCGCTCCATCGAAGCCTTCCTCCAGCGCTGCGGCCGGCAGGGCGCGCAGCACACGCAGCAGGTCCTGCGGCGTGGATCACGTAATGAAGGGCTGAGCATCCGCACCGGCATCTAGGCACTCTTCAGGCAACTGGCTGAGCTGTCAATACAGGCACACAGAGGTGGCGGCCAGCCCAGCGGCACTGCAAGCACGCTGCAGCCAAGCAAGCACTAACCAAACAAGCTCTAGCCAAGCAAGCTGCAGCCAAGCAAGCTGTTGCCGTCCACCACACGAGCAAACCCCTCCGCAAGCCGTACCGCCTTAATGCGGGTGACCTCGGGGCCGTCCCCCTCCCGCAGCGGAGCGAGCTCAGCGGCTGCCGCCGCCTCCGCCGCCCCTTCTGCTGCCGCCGCCTCCTTTGCCTTCTTGGTGGCCCGGCCGGGCAGCTCCCGGGGCTGCAGAGAATCCGCCGCCAAGTGCAGGGCCAGCAGCGCCTGCCGCCGTGCCTGCTGCGCCCGCTGCGCCCGCTGCGCTGCGTCCTCTGCGGCAGGCAGCGCCAGCGGGCCGGCAGGCATGCCCGCCTCCAACTGCGCCCTGTGGCGGATGAGGGAGGCGTAGAGGCTCGACTCGCGAGCACCCTTGCGCTCCAGCGCCGCTATGAGGGCTGCCAGCGCTGCCCGGGTGGTGATGAGATTCAGGCTGCCATCTTCCTGGGACTCCACCAGCAGCCGATCGCCAGGTGGCGGCAGCGCAGGCGTCGCCTGCGCCTGCGCCTGCGCCGCCTCGCCGCCTGCTGCGCCCTCGCCGCTGCCCTCCGCCCCCTCACCGCCCTGCTGCTGCTGCTGCTGCTGCTCTGCCGCTGCTGGCTGCTGCGCCTGCTGCGCCTTTGGGTCTGCGCCAGGAAGCCGCCAGTAGCGGTTGTATCGGCGGTCCATGCCCAGCGGCTCCAGGCGAGCTGTTGTGATGGGCAGGGAGGGAGGAGGGGGAGGCAGAGCTGACGAGCTGAAGGAGCACATCACTCGAGACGGCTTAGCAGCTTGCAACGAAGCGGCACCTTGGTACCCGGCAAGCCACCGTACCGCACAGGCATGAGCACTCGGTCCATGCTGCTGCTGCTACTCATGCACGCCAGTCAGCAAGGCAAGCCCACGCACGCGCGCGCGCGCGCACACACACACACACACACACACGCAAGCTATCTCTCTCACCAGAGTTGGCCTCGAGGTCACAACGAGCCTGCTCAGCACGCTGCCGAGCCCGCTCCGCCTCCGCCACTCGGTCCTCTCCCTCCTGTGGAACGAACATTTGGAGCAAATGTGCAGGGTATGGGCGGCAGTGAGGGTTGCACGGTTGCGCTTGCGCGGCGGTGATGAAGCTGATGCGAGGCAAGCAGCTGCGCAGAGCGAAGCCACAAGTGCCTGCAGTCTGAAGCGCAGCCGGCATGTCGTGACAGACCAGCCAACACAGACCAGCCCACCCCTGCCACGACCCACCAACACCCCGCCCACCCTGGCGGCGGCGACAGCGATGGCCGCTGCCGTGGCAGCGGCTGCAGGGTCCAGCGGAGCGCCCGAGGGAGCGCCTGCTGCCGCCCCCTCGGCCGCCTGACCAGCGGGCGATCTTGATGCGCCCTCATCTTCATTTTGCCGCGGCGTGATTGCGGGTGCGGCTGCCGCTGCTGGCGCGTCCGCCTGCCCATCAACTGCCCCGCCCGCAGTCCCGTCAACGTCCATGGGAGCTGCCCCAGTGCCGGCAGGCGCTCCAGGCTCTCTGCTGCCAGAGGGCCCTGCTGCCTGCTGCGCCTGCTGTGCCTGCTGCGCCTGCTGGAAGCGCTGCAGCGCACGCTGGGCCTCCTCGGCCGCTGCCTGCGCTTTGGCTGCCGCGTCTGCCTGCCGCCGCCGCTTCTCCGCCTGTACAAACAGAGGGTGGAGAGATGGGGTTGCAGCCCGGCTGGCAGGATTGCTGCAAGCGTGTTTATTCCAGGCATGCAGCGTCCTTGCAATATGCTGGGGCTGAGGCTGACGCCCACCCCTGCGGCACTGTTCACACGAAGGCAACGGTGTACAGGGCAGCGCACCCGCTGCTCCTCAAACGTCTGCCGCTTGATGCGCTGCTGCTCCTCCATCCGTTTCTCAAGTGTGTCCCTGCATAGGCACGTGCCAGCAATGAAATGTGAGATCCATCAGTGCAAGAGAAGCCCGGGTGCTGCGCGGCAGTGCGCTGCTCCCTCACGCCTGCAGCTTGGCACCACACAAGCAGCATGGTAGAGTTGTGGTGACCCACGAAAAATGCCACATTCCACATTGAGTCCGTGCTGGATGGGAGGGGTGAGCCCATGGCAGGTGGCACAGCGAGCACAGCAGGCAGAGCATGCTGCACAGGGTGGCCAGCACATGCAGCACCAAACTATTGCAAGCGCACCGGATGGAGGGCGAGTCCATGGCCAGGTGGCACAGCGAGCACAGCATGGCCAGGCGCTGCTCCAGCGGCAGTTCATCGTAGTCTGCAGGGGGGAGGGAGATCGAAAATAGGGGTAGAGGGAGATCGAAAATGGGCGGAGAGGGATCGAAAATGGGCGGAGAGGGATCGAAAATGGCCAACCTTGCTGGCCGGTGTGTGCAGCTCTAGTCAACCAACTGCCAAGCAGCACGTGCCAGCGCTGACTTTGGCAGCGCGTGCCTGTGCTGACTTTAGCAGGGCCCCCCACGCCCGCGTGTGGCACACTTGCACCCCAGCCATCAACGGGCAGGGAAGAGGGACATCGGCAATCAAGACGCCACTGCATCCGTGATTAAGCAGCCACTGCATCAGCAATCAGGATGCCTCTTCCTGCGACCACTCACCGCTGTGCGCGAGCGCCTCCAGCCACGGCTCTCCCAGATGCTGGCGGCGCGCCTCCTCCTCTTCCTCCTCCTCCTCTTCTCCCTTCTCCTGCAGGCAACCCACGGGAGATGAGTAGGGTTGGGTGGGTGCAACAGCACACAGTGCGACAGCACATGGCCCAGGGACCCACGCAGGCCACTTGCAAGCCCACAATCAGGTCTGATTGCTGCATGGGCGCAAACCACCCCGCGCACGCACGGCAGCGGGCAGCCGCTGGGCAGCGCAGCCGCCTGCGCTGCACCTTGCAAGCAACCAGAGCCACCCCATGCCACAGCAGAACCCACGCACCTCTTCCTCGTCTTCCTCCTCCTCCTCCTCGCCGCCCTGCTGCTCCTGCCCCTCTTCTGCTCCATCCTCTCGCTTCACCACAGTGACCTTGGTGCCCCCGGGGGAGCGCAAGCCAGCAGCCGCATCACCGCTACCGCCACCTTCCGCCGCCGCCGCCTCCCCCTCCGTCTTCACTGCACCGCCGCCCTCAGCGGCCGCGCCTTCCGCTGCGCCACCCTCGGCTGCGGCACTGCCCTCCGGCTTGCCTCCTGCTGCCGCCGCACGCCGCAGCTGGTTGTAGTGGGCAATGATGGCTTGCAGCGCGTAGGTGGCCCGCTTCACGCGGACAAACAGCACATCCTTGGACAGCGCGGCACCGACTGCGGGGAACATGGGGAGACGAGACAAGCGGCAACGCCGGCTGGTCAGTGCCTGGGGAGGAGCAGCAGCGCCGGCTAATCAGCGCCTGGAGACGAGCAGCAGCGCCGGCTAATCAGCGCCTGGAGACGAGCAGCAGCGCCGGCTGATCGGCGCCTGCGGCCCTGCTGCGCAGCTCCGCTGCGCACAGCACGGGCGAGGGCCGGGTGGTGCATGCAGTACCTGCCCAACTGTCAACAAGCGTGGACAGGTCCAGCCAGCAGAGCTGTACCCACATTCCAATCAGAAACAGCTAATCAACACACAGCAGCTCACTGGAGGACCCAATGATGCAATGATCTGGGCAATCAACAAAAAAGGGGAGAGGCAGGGATTGGTCCTTACACTACAACACAATACAGTAGCTCACTGGAGGACTCGGGTGTCTTGGAGGTGCGCAGGTCGCGGAAGCCCCGCTTCTGGATCTCCCTGCAGGTTGATTTGGGACGGGTATTAAGATTCGAAGTTAAAACATTAAGTTGATAAGAAGCGATTGGCAGGTCGCGGAAGCCCCGCTTCTGGATTTCCCTGCAGGTCACATAAAACGTGGATCATCATTCAGTGCAGGCGGCTGTTCCAGTGGCAAGCATTTGGCAGGTGGCGGAAGCCGTGCCCCTGGATCTCTCTGAGGGTTGGAAGCGGAGGTTCTGAGCTGTGCGCGGGGCTGTTGCGAGGGGCTGTGAGGCCGCCGTCAGCAGATCAGAGTCATATGAAGACTGGGCCCCTAGTCTGGGCCCCTAGATGGCTGGCGCTAAGCGTTTGGCGGTGGCTGACTCCCCACTCCTGAGCTACTTCCTTCATGGCAGTGAGAAGGCAGGCCTCACCGGCAGATGTCTTCCAGGTGCATGCCCTCTGGCCCCGACTCCGCCAGCACCTGTGGTGGCAAACAAGCGGCAACGCAAGGACAGCCAGGTGAGCGGCTGGGCATGCACGGACGAAAAGGGCATCTGCACAGCGGCTGGGGTTGCTGTTTCCCAGGGCGCAGCATGCCCAGCAGGCGGCACCGGCACACCCCCCGAAAAGGGCCCACCTGCCAGGCCGCCGCCTTGACGGTGCCAACACCCAGGCGCGAGGGCAGGCTCAGCTTCAGGTCGCCTGCACAGCAGGATGAACGCGTCATGCTCGTTTACCGGTTTACCAGGTCTCAGCGTGTGCATCGACCCAACTGCAGCACTGCCCCTTCAGAGTGTCGCCGCGGTGTGCAACCTAAAGAAAGAAACAAGCCTGTGCATCCCTGCCAGCGCTGGATGACGTGCCATCAGGTGGCGTGCCACCACAGGCGGCAGGTTCAGAGTCTCCCAAACCAGCAACCGACAACTCATGCCCACTCGTCTCGTCAGCCAAGATGCCCTCCCCCTCTGGCCCCTGCTAGGGCTGCTCCAACTCCCCATGGCACACACAACCTGTCCCGTTCCCCATCTCGCGAAGCATGAATGAGCTGGCTTACCAGTCTCGTTGGTCACGATGTCCTCGCCCTCATGCCCCAGCTTGGGCTTCTCCTGCTTCTTGGGCTTGGGCCGGCGGCGGCCCAGGCCCGCCACGGTTGCCAGCTGGCGAGCCACCTGGGTACGAGCGGGAGCGCGATTGGGACATGCTCAGATTGGGGCATGCGCACTCGTGCACACTCATGCCCATGGGCACAATGCCGCCGTGGCCACCCTCTGCCTAGCTGCATAGGCGTGCTCTGGTGGGTGATAGCCCAGCAGGCCATGCATTCCCAGCCCAACACACACCTCTTGATAGCACAGCAGGCAGCTCAAGCATTGCCAGCCCAACACGCACCTCTGGCCAGGTCAGCGAGTTGAGGTGTGCGCGCCAGCTGTCAATGTCGTAACCCCTGCGCCGATGTAGGATGATGAGATGTACGATGTAAGACACGGAGGGTCAGGCCAGCTGCTGCTTGGTAGCAGATGGGCATTGAGCTGTGGAAGCACGCAAGGACGACGGCGGTGGCGACTGTCGGGTTGAGGCCGTGGATGGCAAACCGCACCGCCCTTCAAACGCCCAGCTGGGCCATGCTTGTGCACCCCTCCTCACCAGGCCCACGCCTCCTCCAGCATGTGCGCGGCAGAGAAGTAGCGGCTGTTGGTGCGCTGCTCCGGAGGCATGGTGGCGTAGGGGCCGTACTGCGTGGCGTGAGCCTCCTCTGCGAATTGAATAAAACGGGCAGAAAGTTGGGCAGAAGCGTGAGTTGCGCGGCCAGGCAGTGTTCAAAAGAACGGGCAGCCGGGCAGCAGCACGAGTTGTGCGCCCGGGCGGCAGACCTTGCAGTGCAGAGTGGCAGGGCAGCAAGCACTGGCTGGCAAGCGAGGCAGCGCCAAGGCGGATGGACGGCAGGGAAGCAGCAGGCCGATGCAGTGCAGGCTAAAGGACGATCCCATGCCATCCATTAGCCGGCCAGAGATAGAAGGCTCGTCAAATGGCGCACCCATGTCTGCCTGGATGAGGCGCAGCAGGGTGCAGTGCAGGTCCGCCAGCAGGCCGCTGCTGCTGCCCTGGGCCAGCGTGACCAGCAGCTCGTCCGCCTGCGAGTCAGGAGGGCATGGACAGCATTTAGCTGGTAAGAAAGTTGCTGCGGCGGCGGCGGCAGCAGCGGCCTTGGGACGCGTAGGCCAGCCAATGCAAGCCATACAATACACAGCAATGACCTTCGACTCACTGTGGCGGCCTTGGTGCCCAGCATGGGCCCAAAGGTGTGCAGGAAGGCCCAGGCAGTGAGCAGCGCGCCGCCCTGCCGGGTTTATTGGGTGGGTGGCAGCAGGCGTGTTCATTAGGTGGATGGCAGCAGGCGGGTTCATTAGGTGGGTGGCAGCAGGTGGGTGGGCAACAAACGGCGAGGCTGGCGGGCATTTGTCGACCTGCCTGTCCCCAGCAGCAAGCCACATGCGGAGACCACCAGGCTGCTGCTCTGTCGCACAAGTGCTAAGCTGCAGGCCGCACCTGCTCTGGCGACAGCTCCGGCGGCAGCGCCTGCACCATGGCCACGTGCTCTGGAGGGAACTGCAAGGGACACGTGGAGAGGGGGCATTTGGCGCAGGCAGCTGCTGCAGACAGCCAGGCAAGGAGCGCAGCGGCAGCAGCGGCAGCAGCGGCAGCAGCAGCGGCAGCAGCAAAGGGTGCAAGCAATTCTGCGTGTTTGGAGAATCGGGTGCACGCCATCGAGGAAGCGCACAATGTGTGAAGGCACAGCGCAGGCCGTGCAGAAGGCAGCAGAGGCAACCGACGTGTTGGCCACGCACCTGGGGGCGGCGCGGAAGCGGTGGGTAGCCAGCCGGCGGCTCGCCGTCTTCGTCGGCAGGCAGGGGGATGTCTCGTGGCAGGCTGCGTCAGGGGCGCAGCACAGATGCACATTGCTCAAGTGATGCCCTCGGCATATCCAGACAACCATGCTGCTGCTACTGCAACGGGAACCTCGTCCAACCTTGTCGCAGCAATGTTCCCAGCACCAGCCGAAGCCACCATTTGACCTGGGCTCACCCGTTGTGGGCGCGGTAGGCTGCAATAAGGCCATCCCACTCAATGTCCTGCAGGCAAGTAGGGCGGATTAGTCAGGAACAAGAAGCATAACATGCCCAGAGCTGGCAATGGTACACGCGGGCGTGGCAAGCAGGGGGCAACAGCAGCTCCGAAACATGCAGCTTCACATGCAAAACTGCACATGCCAGTCCAAAACATGCAGCTCCAGGGTGCTGCAAACAAATAAAAGCTCAAAAAGCAGCTCTGCCACTGACCAGGTCATCCTTGGGACCGGTGACCGCCGCCTCGCGCTGCCGCAGCCGCATCGTCTGCTTTTCTTGCAGCTGCAGCGCCCGCTGCATCTCCTTCTCCCTGCAGGTTGGTTCATTAAAGAAGAGGCCGGCTTAGTTTTGCGGGTGTTTGACCACTCTTGACGGCATCGTGGCTGTCAGGCAAAACGAGCACGGCTGGTCTACACTGCACGTGACGCGCGTGGCTGTCGCTATCGCAGGGCCGGTTGCAGGTGTCCAAACCTGCTGCCCCAGCCTGTCCAGCCACCCACTTGCATCCTCCTCTCCTCCTGCGCCCGGACCCTTTGCCAGCCAGCTGCCAACCAGCCCAACGCTCCAAAACCAGCTGCACCCTGGCAACTGCAACCGTTACTCACTTCTTCTTCTCCTCCCGCGCCCGGATCTTCTCCAGCCGCTCCTTCTCCTTCTCCTGCATCGCCGCCAGCTTCTTCTGCACACATTGAATGAAGCGTGGCAAGGATTGGCACGTGAGATGCGAAGAGCAGGGTAGGACCTGCAAGCTTCTATTCCTGCATCGTCGCCAGCTTCTTCTGCAGAAACAGGAGAGCAATGCAGGGACCAAGTGCATGTGGAGAGAGCCAGGGTGGGTTTGGGAGGAAGCAGCAAGGGCGCTTGGGCTCTCCCACCACCCCAGCAAAACTCCCACCGACTGATGATTCTTGCCTGCTCCTTCTGCACCCGCTCAAAGTGTTTGCGGCGCTCCGCCTCCAGCCGGGCCAGCTCCTTTTCCCGCTCCTTGGCCACCCGAGCGTCCGCCTTCTCCTTGTCACGCAGCAGGCGCTCCTGCTCCTGCACAGCAAAAGGGCACAGTGGGTGTAGTACATGCATTAGCCTATAATCTGGCTTGCAACAACCCTGAGCAAGCGGCCGCCTTCTCCTTGTTACGCAGCAGCCGCTCCTGCTCCTGCACCAGTCAAAGAGCACAGATGGGTGGAGTACATGCGTTATGGCCTAGCTCGCAACAGCCCTGAGCAAGGGGCCTTTTCGTTGTCACGCAGCAGCCGCTCCTGCTCCTGCACCAGTCAAATAGCACAGACGGCACCATATCAAGCAGTTGGTTCATGACGGCTGCCTCTGGCGCACACACTGCCCAGACCAACATAGTTTAGAGAATGTGCCACACACTAGTAGCTTTGCACACCGAACATCTGTGCTGCACATCAACACTTTAGGCTCTGACCCAAAAAGCAAACCAAACACGACCCATGCAACTTGCCTTGCGGATCTGAGCCTCCAGCCGCTCCTGCTGCATGCGGGCCTTGTCCGCCAGCATCGCCGCCCGATGCTCCTCAGCCATCTGCGGCAGGCAGGCAAGCAGGCAGCGCGTAGTGTGTGAACTACCGCTCACTCACGTGCGGAACCAGGCAGGAAGCGTCACATGCAGGGCAGGGCCGCTGTCCACGAGACGCAGACGTTGACACATAGAGCAAACCTATGGAGCGCCATGTGCAGAGGTGCAGCCCATGTGACGTATACGCTGGGTCGCACAGCAAAACCACGCGGGTTGCCCACCTGCAGACTCTCCCAACCGCTCTTGCTGCGCTGACGCTGCACGAACACATACTCTTGCTGCCTAAACTGAACTCAGCTTAACACTGCAAGAACACGCTCCACCCACCTGCAGGGTCTCCCAGTCCTTCTTGCTGCGCTGCCGCTTGGCGCCTGCAGGGGGGCGAAGTGGGCGGCAGCGGCAACTGATGGCCATGCGGCGTTGCAACCGCAGGCGACAGCCGAGAGCGCGAGCCGCTGCAGGTGCAGCTCGGGTGCTGCAACGCCCGCCTTCTCGGCCAAACACAACTGCCACCCACTCTCATCACAAACCGCTGTCTTGGAGCCCAGGTTTGACCGGGAAAGAGCCACCACCCCTCCACCCTGCTCAAATCATCAACAGCTGCTGGCATCATCAGCGGCACAACCTGCCTTAGACGCTGGTCAAGACTGCTAGCACCACCCACCTCCCATGACGAAATCGGGGTCATCCGAATCGTTGTCCTGGAAGCCGGTGGACAGCGGTGAGGGCGCCGCAACCGCCGCCTTGCGCTTTTTGCCAGCGGCGGCGCCCAGCGCGCCGCTGCTGCCGGTTGAGAGCCCGCCGGCAACTGCAATCACGAGTGCAAGCCAGAGGATTGAAACCAAAGCAAGTCGAGTCTGATAAAAAGCTGGCGCCCAGTGCGGCCGCTGCTGCCGGTGGAGAGGCCGCACGCGCCAGCAACAGGGTTGGGACAGACTGCCCTGCTGTTGCCGGCCCTGTTGTGCAGCTGCAGCTGGCATAGAGTGCACACACCTGGCTGGCGTGGAGTGCACACACCTGCTGCATGCCAACCCCAGGTTGCCCGCTGGCCCGCCCTGCCCGCCACGGCTACACGGCGCACCAGGCAGGATGGGCACATCGTCGAATTCGAAGCCGAGCGGTGGGCCGTCCTCTCGGTAGTCCTCCCCAAAATGAGCCTTGGCTGCCTCCAGCAGCTCCTGCAACGGCAACAGGTTGCACCAGGGAAGGCACACATGGATGGCAGTTCACGCAGCATTCGGCCGGCCTGGCAAGTAAAAAGCATTCCCAAGGTGTCTGCCGAACACATGCAGCAGTAAGGCAGCTGCCGACTTAAAGCAGTTCACGTGCAACCACCCACCTCGTACTCTGCAGTGCCCCAAGCTGCCGACATAAGCAGGCCCGCCCCAGCTGCCTACATAAGCAGCTCACGAGCAACCACCTGACCACCCACCTCGTGCTCCTGCAGCTTCTGCTGCTCCGCTTCGTTCAGCGGCGCCTCCTCCTCTGCCTGCTGCGCCTCCTTGGCTTTGCCACTGCCAGCTGCTGCCGCTGCTGCCGCGGCAGCGGCTGCAACCTCACCAGGGCTGGGTCCCGCCGCAGCCGCTGGGGCGGCAGGAGCAGCGGCGGGGGCGGTGGCACCGCCGCCAATTGCCGCCTCGTTAGCTGCCTCTGCCACCAGAGCAGCCGCCGCTGAGGAGGCAGGGGGCTTGGTGGCTGAGGGCGGCTTGGGGGCAAGGGCGGGTGGGGCGCCGCCGGCTGCCTCCAGCTCAGCGCGCACTCGAGCCTCCAGCTCAGCATCCTTTTCCTTGCGCCGCCGCCGCGTGAACCAGCCCTGTACGTGTTTGCAGAGCGTGCAGCAAGCAAGCGGCTGTGAGCAAGTCTGCAAGCGGGCGAGCGATCCCCCCGAAAACCAATCGCAGCTTTGCACGGCAGCGCGGGTCCACACATGTGCTGCAGCGGCGCAGCAGCTGCACGCATCAAGCCAACAGGGTATATGCCATGGTGCGGTGCACCGAGCTGCCTAAGAGCAGTGACTGTAACCAACTGGTGGGTGCGGGGCTGGCTCACGTTGACTTGGTTAGGGGTGAGCCCGATCTTGGAGGCCAGCACCCGCTTCATCTCCTCCGTTGGGTAGTGGCTCACTGGAAGGGAGGGAAGCACAAGGTCCAAAAAGGTTCATTCGGAACGAGAACCAGCCTGGAGAGGCAGCACCCGGTTCATCTCTCAGTGGGTAGTGGCTCACTGCTGGGCATTGCGCTCGGGGCGACCAGCAAACAAGCCCTGTGCGGACCTGACTGGGCACACTGAACGGCCAGCAATGGCCGGAAATGGCTGGAAATCCACAGCGCACTCCGCACTCAACCGCTCCTAGGAATCCCACGCCCACACTCCGACTCACTCGTAAACGCGGCCTCCAAAGCCTCCTTTTGGAAATCAGACTTGCTGCCCGCCCGCCCGCCCTTGCCGCCACTGTTGGGCGCGCCGCCGCTGCTGGCTGCCGCCGCCGCGGCTGCCGCCACAGCCGAGGGGTCCGCGGGAGTGGCGGCCTGCGCAGCGCCGC
>RRZL01000034.1:561541-574832 GCA_006782975.1 Chlorella sp. Dachan
GCGCTGGCGTTGCTGCGGGCACTGCCGCGCCTGCTGCTGCGGCAGGCGGGGCCGGCTGCTCGGGGGCCGCGGCAGCAGGCTCTGCTGTGGCTTCGCCGCCGCCGGACAGCTGCTCGGCACTCTCGGCTGGCGGTTGGGCAGCAGCGGGGCCCTCCCCAGGCGGCGCTGCATCTGCTGCTGCCGTCGCATCTGCTGCTGCTGCCGGTGGGGCTGCGCCCTCTGGCTGCGGGGCCGCAGGGGCCTCAGCAGTGGCCGGTGCCGCAGGGGTGGGCTCATGATCCATGGGAACAGCTGCCTGCTGCTCTGCCGCGGGCTCGGCCACAGCCTCAGCGCCTGCAGATGGTAGCAGCAACCAGATGGCGTAAGCTTGCACGGAATGCTACAGCCAACCCTAGCATGGGCAAGGGTCCAAAGCGGCACTGCCCGCCGCCGCCTCTGGGGACGGGCGGTAGCGCTGCCCGCAAAGCAACAGCCGCATTGCAACAGGCGGGAGGCGCGCTGTAGCATTCTGCTGCGCTTGCAGTGTGCGGCAGAAAGCAGGGCAGAGCTGGGGCGGGGATGGCAGGCCGGCTGGCAGGTGCCGCGAGCGAGGCAGAAACGGCGTCGGGCCGGCTGCCGACCGGCGGCGCGGCCGCCGGCAAGGCAGCGCTTGGGAGCAGGTGCAAGCAGCAGCAGGCCCCTGCAACCTCACCTGGCGGCGCTGCTGCCGCGATCTGGGCGGCCCCGGCCTCCATTGGCGCCGGGCCTCAGACCACCGAGCAGCCGGGCTTGAAAACAGCCGCTGGTGCGGCGCCCCGGCCAACGAGGCTGCTGCCGCCGCGCGCCCTGCAGCCGCCCTCCTATTCAGCAGATCGCTGGCAGCCGGCGCTGGGAGTGGGCTGCCAGCCAGGGGGCCGATGGCGCGCTCGGGCAAAGTTGAGCTCCGCCGGTGACTGCTGCGGGCGAGGCAGGGCCTGAGAATTGAAATGCAAGGCCGCCGAGGCGATCGGGAGTGATCGCCAGACCCATGCACAAGGGCAGCTGCTGCGGCAGGCAGGGAGTGTCGAAGAAGGGCGACGGCTCGCCCTGATTGGGCTGGCGCCCGTCCCGCCGCTCCATCGCAGTCAGGAGACACTGTCCCAGGGTACTCGGAATGCGCCGGAGAGCAGGGCCCGCGGGCAGCGAGCAGACGGCCCACCCAACAAAGGACCTTTGGGGGGCGCTGCCGCACCCTTCCCGCCGGCCCCAGGCGCGCGTCATGACTCAGTAATGTCAGATTCAAGGCTATGCCGCAGCCCAGGGGGCCACAGGTGGCCTGTGCGCGGTACGCGCTGTGCAGCAGTTCGCGGGCGGCGAGGCGGCGGGCGATCGGCTCCCTACCCGGCCTCCTGCCTGCTGCCGGGACATTATTCCTGTTGAAACATAACTGTGCCTGGCGTTTGCTCACGAGGCGCTGTTGCACAGTGCCAACTGGCTGCTCATCGTGAGCGCCCGTGCCGGAAAGCTCCCTGCACCGCACTGCACCACCCGCATTACTGCTGCGCTTACACGTTGCGTCTGTGCAAGGGTTGGACAGGGAGAGGAGGGGAGAGAGGAGAGCAACCGCAAAACCCAGCAGGCACGGGACAGATATCTATCGATAGACTGGGCGACAAGGCTAGGTGGGAGGGTGGGCGCAGGGTTGAGGTGACGGGGCGGAGGTTTGGGCCTGCCGATGTGCGTTCAACGGAGGGCAGGGGGTGTGGGAGCAACCGGCGGAAGTGCCAGGTGACAATGGCACTTGGCCAAGGGCCGGGCTGGTGAGGGTGCGAACTGTGTGGTGATGGCGAGGGGCGCACTGCTGCGAAGATCTGAAACACTTGGTCGAACGCTCGACTGGGTGGAAGAGAAAACACTAGGTTTATGAACAGAGGGCTGTGGCCAGAACGACTGGCAGAAGCAGGCATGGATGCAACGCCATGGAAGGGAGGCAGGAGAAGAAGAAGACAGGAGATAGAGAACAGGGGATGTGACTGACTGCAGAAATGTGCAGAGATCCATCGGCTTGGGGAGTGCTGTGCTGTTTGGGGAAAAGTTTGGGGCTCATGCGTTGTTGTGTTTTGTTGGCGGCCTGGCATGCCGGGCAGAACACATCGCGTGCAGGGCAGGCGTGCAGGTGGAGGCTCTTTTGAGCGTTGCGAGCGTTGTGAGCGCTCCGAAGTACGGAGGGTCACTCTGGGCCTCAGGCGCGATCGGCTGGGCCATCAGCCGCCGCCTGCTCAGCGGCGGCAATGGCGGCGGCCTCCTGGCCCACGCGCAGCGCCAGTGCAAGGCCGATCAGATAACCAGGAGAGGCGGAGCCCACACCCGCCGCCGACTGGCGCGCAACCTCCTCAGCGGCAGGGCCGCAAGCCAGCTCAGCGGCAATCTCCTGGATGCGGCCAGGAGGCAGGGGCGGCAGGGAGGGGGAGTGGCCCCGCCGGCGCCGCCGGCTNCGCGCCGCGCCCGCGCTTCTGGCCTTGGGTACTGCCGGCGGCGGCGGCAGCCGCGGCGGCAGCGGCCGCACCCGCAGCGCTAGAATGGGGCGTGTTGGGCCCTGGCATGGATGGCACAGTCGGCAGCTCGGGTGCGGTTTCGGAGACTGTCATGCCTGCCCTGCAAGCAGAGAGGGAGGCAACAACAGGAGTGCAGCGGCTGAGCACCGGCAACAGCTGGAACCATACATAGGGCGGGACCGGCGGCCTTGCTGCACACACCCATACTCTGACAAGGGCAAGCAGATCTATAGCGAGCCTCTTAGCAGCGCATCTGAACACGTCAGTGTGGTGGCCTAGTCATGCTGTACCAAGCCGGCGCACCTGAAGCCAAACTACGGCGCGCAGCGGCGGTCGGCGGTCAGCTTGTGCACGCGGCGCCGCGTGCGGTGGTGGCGGTGACTAGACGCGCGCGGAGCGAGGCGGCGGGAGCGGTTGTGGCGTCTAAGACGGTTGATCGGGCGCTGGGGGCGGGCAGGCGCGCGGCAGGCAATCGTGTGGCAAGAGCGGCTCGAGTTGGAGGATATGCCCACTGCTCAGACGCGTTGCGCGCGATCAGAGCGTCGTGGAGCGCAGGTAAAGCGTCATAAAATGGCAGCCCGCGCCCGCGGGGCGTATCAGCAGGCACCTGGCTCCCATGCGGCGAGACCGCCCGCCTCCCAGGCAGGCCTGCCTAAATGTATGGCGGGCTCCTCACTCCTTCAGGTTTACCTGCTGGAACGAGCGCTGGGCACCCCGAGCAACACATCACACACGCATCGCCCGTGAATGGGTCATGATGGGTGCTGCCGCAGGCGAGCCCGCCCGCCTTCCACCACGCACAAGTACAGCTGGCCGCCCGCCTTGCGCCACTTCCCTTCAGGTTCCCCTGCTGGAACGAGCTCTGGGCAGCCCGAGCAACCTTCTGGGCACGCGCCACCCGCAAGAAACGGAGTGCTCCCGTACCTGGCGCTCCTCCCCCTCCGAGAAAGGCAGAGAAAGTGGCCTGGCGGCAGCGCACCTGGCCTCTGCGCCAGCCCCACACATGAACAGCCGTGGCTACAGCTTGGGTTTCATGCCTTTCAATGTCTCAAGCAAGCATGGAGCAGGAAAGCAATCATAGGGAGGAGTGGAAGAGCAGGCAGGGTACAGGATCATGCTGCAGCCGCTTCCTGCCCCCCACCCTTGTGGGAGGGATTGCTACGGAGGAAGAGCGGGCTCAGCAGCAGACACAAGCGAGCGGTGCACAAACAGCAACAGAGGATGCATGCAGCATGGGCTGCCAAAAGGAAGTAGGGGGCTGTGCGAACATACATTTGGAAGCACGGTTGTTTGGCTTGAGCAGCAGGCCGACCGGCTGCGCAAGCACGGGTGTGCTACAGGGTTGCAGCGCTTTCCGCTGCTCATGCTCAGTGCGTGGTGCCGTACATGACGGCCAGAACTGCCACCGCGGTCGCCAGCACGATCTGCGGTTGGGCGGTGGGAGCAGGGCAGCTGGAAGCCAGGGTTGAAGGCAGCGGCAGAATGGAGCTTAACGAGGGAAGCAGAGGCGGGCCGACGGCAGGCGCGTGAGCTCGGGGGCAGGCGCTATGCCCATGCAACTGCACGGCTCAGGTGATGCTGCAAGCGGTAGCAATCCCCAGGAAAAGCAGCGACATGCGCAAGTGGAACGCCGCTCCCCCAATCCAAAGCAGCGGGACTCACAAATCCGGCGGCGGCCCAGTTGCGCGCGCCGACTACGCGGAACAGCGCCTGCAGGGTGTGGCAGCGGGCCACAGCGCGGTTGCCATTGTGTGAAGGCCAGTTGTGTGCGTACTTGGCTGGCCGAACCATCAAGCAGGCACGCATCGAGGCGTAAAGCAGGATGGAGGATGGCGCAGCCGAACTACACAACCCCTACTGAACGCGGCGCATGCAGTGCATGGCACCCCCATGCACGTTGCGCGATGGCCTGCGCAGGATGCAGCCGGCCACGGACGCACCGCAGGCAGGCAGCTTGAACGCACACAGAACAGCAGCAGCAGCATGGCCAACCCTAGCGGCATAGGCGCACCAGTGGGCGGGCTGTCCAGGGCACCTGAAAGCCGCCATTTAGAGCCGTGTACACTCAGAGCCAGGAAAGTAGATATGTGCAGGAGCCGCACCTGGATGCTGTCCTTCCAGGACACCTTAAAACGCACAAATGTTGACAGCAGCAACTCACAGCAATGAAAATAAAATACAATAAGCAGGAGTCGCACCTGGATGCGGTCCTTCCAGGACACCTTAAACGCGCAAATGATGGCAATGTTGTGGTTGAAGGCCACAATCTGCTCGTCCAGGATCTGCGGGGCGTGAGCACAACAGATGGGCAGGCACTCATCAATCGAGCGGGGGCTGGTGGCTGGCGATGCTGTGGTTGAAGGCCATGAACTGCGCGTCCAGGATCTGTGGGGCATGAGCAATGGCAGATGGGCAGGCACTCATCAATCGAGCGGGGGCTCGCGGTTGGTGATGCTGTGGTTGAAGGCCACGACCTGCTCATCCTGTCCACAGTCTGCACGCCGTTCAGAGCGCAGTGGGTGGCTCTCTGTTGGACTTGAGCAGCCGCGTGCTCCAAGCGGACTGCATAGATGCAGGCCGCCCTGCTCGCCCCGCCTGCTGAGCCTCCCCCTCGCCCAGCGCCCGCCCACTTGGTCCAGCTGCCGTGAAGTGCACTCAACCAGCAAGTGAGGATCATAACAATACAAAAACAATGGATGCGCCGCCCGCGCACCTGCTGGATTTCCCCCTCGCTCAGCCCCCGCCCCACTTCGTCTAGCTGCTCCTTGAACGCCTCTTTGAGCTCCACATCCCCGGGGAACTCAAAGATCGCGGTGCCTGCGGACAATAGATCAAGTATAAAGTATTAAGAAACACAAGCTTGAGGATGGTTTGCCCCCGAGCGCACTGCGGAGCTCCACATCCGCGACGCTGGGACAGTGGCGGCGCCTGCACCGATGCAAGGCCACTGGCTGCCGTGGGCAACACAACCAGCTGCTGCTGTTCGGCTGCGCTCGCTCGGCTGCATCCCGCCCCAGGCAGCATGCCCGCCAAACTGCGCGTGCAACAACGGCCTGCAGCAGCAGACAGCGCTGCGTCTCTCACCCTGGTCCTCAGGCAGCTCCATGTACTTTCGGCACATCTTCTTCAGCATGCGCCCGCCGCTCAGCCCCGCCGTGTGCTGCGCAGGCGCGGGGAGAGCAGCAGGGGCGGCAGAAGGTTGGTGGAAGGTGGACAAGCACACGGCCACAGCAGCAGCAGCAGCAGCAACAGCAGCGGCGGCGGCGGCCGGCGCCCCGCCTGACCCATGATTGCAGCACCGATGGGATTGAAACGCTACCGATTGACTGGCATGCTGGCCCCACCCTCACCTGCGTGAACGCGTGCGCCAGCAGCAGCAGCAGCCGGCGGTCCGCCTGACCCAACGATTGCAGCACTGATGGGATTTCAAAGAAACGCTGGCCCCACCGGGCCTCACCTGTGTGAACGCGTGCGCCAGCAGCAGCAGCGGCTGGCTCTCTCCCAGCTCTCGGCAGCGGTCCACGTATGCTGTGATGGCGTCGCTGCGCGGGATCTGCTCCGCAAAGTCCTTGCCTGCAGAGAGCGGGAGCGTGACAGCAATCAGTGACGGGCAGCATGAGTGCATGCACCACAGCCCGGGCCTGCAACATGGGGGCGTGTGGCTAAACCTGCCGTGTGACAGGAGTTTGAAAGAAGCACGGTGCAGTGGCTACAGCCGTCCGGCAGCGCGGCACGGCCCAGCCAAACGCAGCACAGCCCGGGGGGGGCGAGCATGCACTCCAGTCTCAGCAGATGCTGTGCAGCTGCAAGCCCGGCGAACTGCAGCATGCACTCAACAGGGGCTGCGGGTGCTGCTGGTCTGTTGACACCATGTGCCTGCCCCCACAAGCTGTGCAACCAACACGCGTTGCCACAAAAACGCACCCAGGTAAAACTGCAAGTCCTTTTCGTACGCCGGCACGCGCCACAGCGGCTCCAGCGTGCCCCGCAGCGCGCCCACCCCTGCAGCAAATACAGTGTGGACAGCAGAACAAGTTGCAAGCTTGGTGCGGTGCACCTGCCTGCTCAAGCGTGCCTCGCAGCGCGCCCGCCCCTGCAGCAGGTAAACAGCGGCTTTGCCTGCATGAGCATTTCTACACATGCGGCTCGGCCAGAAGGATAGCCTGCCGAGCCCAGCGTCAGCTGACGCATCCTTCCCTTGCGATCTGGGCCCACATGGCCCTGCACAGCTCCGCTCCACATCGCACAAGCAGCAGGCGACAACGAGCGGGATGCCGGGAGCAAGACGCAAAGCGGCGTACCACTTCCCGGCAGCCAACCACCCCCTCCCTCACTCTTGTCGTCGGCCATCGCCTTGCGCTGCTTCGCCTTCCCAGAAATGAGCCTCCCACACCCACTTGCAAACGAGCACTCCTGACATACCGCTCAATTCCTTACCCTTGTCGGCTTGCATGTCCTTGCGCTGCTTCGCCTTCCCAGAAATGAGCTCCTGATGTCAACATCTAACCGCTCCCAACTCACGCTTGTCGGCGGCCATGGCCTTGCGCAGGGCCGCCTCCAGCTCCACAAACACCAGGTAGAAGCATCCGATGGCCTTGCCGTACAGGACGGGGTCGGTGAACAGTGCGGCCACCTGGGGGGTTGCGTGGCGGCTGGGTGGGACAGTGCAGCAGCGGACGGCGGCACCAGCCATGGCAGCAGCGGCGGCGGCACCTGGAGGGCATCTGCGGCGCGATCGTCGCTGCCTTGCACCCGCTGCAACGGCCATTAACCATATGCTGGAGGGCAAACGAGCGCCGGCACGCTCCTGAGGCGAGCTGCGCACCCCGCACCTTGGTGAGGAGCAGCGCGTTGCTCTGCTTGTGCACGTTGCTGCTGTTGTCAATCAGCCGCTGCGTCAGGCCCGGCGCCGAGCCCTGCTGCGCCGCGCCCTTGGCCATTGCGGGTGCTTGCGGCTGTCCGCTGCTCTCACGAGCTGCAAGCGGCCTGTGCACACTTCCGGGCTGATGGGCTTGAGCGGTAGACAGCCAGCATTGCACGACCAGCTGGCAAGGAGCTGTATCACGCTGCTAGGGTTCGCCCCGCTGTGCGGCGCCAGCGGCGGCAATATGCGGCGGGCATCCGGAGCCCACATACCAATGGGGCAGCCTTTGACATGCGATGGGCACTACTAGCGGCAACCAACAGGTCATTGATGACCTATCACATAAATCCCCAGTCCTTCAGTCGTCACATGGCGAGAGTTTTGGCTGCCCCACCACTCGCCTTGTCCTTCACATGCCGTGTTGAAATTTACAGGCAACGCAGGCAGGCTCACAGGTGCACTCGCAGCATGCGCTGCAACGCAACAAAGGCAAGCAGGAAGGCGCTCAGCGAGGACGCGAGCCCCATGAGCAGCACGAGCGCCGGCAGCACCAGGTGCCACAGCAGGGGGCCCAGCGCAACAGCGCCCGAGCCTGCATCCGCGATGCACGGATACGCCGCCGCTGCCGCTGCTGGGCCCTCAGCAGCACCGCTGCGCCGCCCGCTCAACTCCCGCTGCAGCAGTGATGCCGCTGCTTCCATTGAATCTGATGCTTCAGGTACCGGCGGCAGCAGGATGGGGGCAGCTGTCACCGAGGACGGCAGGGCAGCCCCGGCGGCTGCAACATGGTTGTTGCCCCACTCTGGCAGCAGCTGCTGCTGCTGCTGTGCCGCTGCCGCCGCCGCTGCCGCCGCCGCCGCCTGCCTCTCATCTAGCTGTGCCTGCTGCCCGCCTGCTGCCGCAAACCAGGCGCCCTGCTGCTCCCACATTCCCATGCCGGCTGCCGCCGCCGAGTGGGGGCTTTCCAAGCTGTCCCTGCCTGGGTAGCGCGGCGACACAGGTGTTTGCGGCAGCGAGCCGATGCTGTCGTATGACTGCCCTTTCAGCCAGCGGTTCAAGCTGAGGTCGGTCCACCTGTGGCCTCGCAGCAGCGCTGAGACCGCCAAGAACTCGCTTTCCTCCTCCTCCTCCTCCCCTTGCGCCCAGGCGATGGCAGCTGGCCCTGAGCTGGCGGCTGCCATGGCTGCTGGGCCTGCTGCATCCGCTGCGCCTGCTGCGCCCCTTGCTGGGCCTGCCTCGCCCTGCTGCCGCTGCTGCCGCTGCTGCGGCTGCGCAGCTGCTGCGGCTGCAACCGCCACAGCGGCCGCCGCTCGGCTGGACGGAGACGGCGCCGCCTGCTGCTGCGCCTGCTGCGCCTGCTGTGCTAAATGGTCATGGGCCAGCAGCCAGCGCGCGTCGAGCCCCTCTCCAGAGCCCCCTGCCCGGGCTGTCAAACGGTGGTCAAAGCTGAACGAGCGCCGCTGCCGCCCGCCGCTGGGCTTGCCGCCTGCTGTGGGGCTGCCGGCTGGGCCGCCATGGCCGCCCCTGCTGCTCTTCCTCAGGTAGAGCTTCAGATGGATGGCAATCGGCAGCACGTAAACCACGGCGCACACCGCTGTGGCGCCGGTGACAGCAAAGAACTTCTGTTGGGAGGGATGGGCAGGCAGGGCGGGGGGTTGGGAGGTGCACAGCAAGAGGCCGTTGGGATGGGCAGGCCAGTCAGGGCGAGCCAGAGCAAAGCTACACAGCTGCAGCACAGCTCAGACACAAAAGCAGCTTGTTTGGAGCACGTTGCGACAGTCGCATGCCACAGGTAGCCGCGGACAGCTCACCTCTGCGGCGGTGGGGAAGGCTAGAGCCACAGCCAGGCTGACAAGCACCACGGCCGCGGTCAGCGCGATTTGGCGGGAGCGCGGCCGGGGCGCGTCCTCTCCGAGCAGCAGGCTGCACGCAACACACAACGGGGAGAGTGCATGGAGGCGGGCTGCTGGCAAGAGTAGATTGGTATAGTTGCAGCTCGCGTGCCATGCACTCCTGCACTCCCAGGCACTGCGAAGTGAACCAGTTATCCAGGCTGCCAACACGCCCAATGGCCCATGTGTGGCCTCGCTTCCCCAACTGGCTGCCCAGCATAGCACACACCATCCGCGGAAGGCAGGCAAGGGCTGCTGCTGATTAAGCAAGCTCACTTTTCCAGCTGGCTGCGCAGCGTCATTGCCATGGGCGTCACGCTGATCGACAGGTCTGCAGGCACGATTTGGAATGGGGCGTGAGAACCGGTGTGCGGGCTTGGCTCTCTACAAAGCCTTCGTGCAGTCTGGTAACGCGCATCGCCAAGTGCCAACAGACACCCATACAAGGGTCGCACGTACAGGGAGTGCCGGAGCAACTCACACAGCGTCATGGCGGCACTTAGCACGCCGTCCCAGCGGCCCGGCAGCCAGCGGTTGACCAGCACATCCCCCTCAGTCCGCAGGCCGTAGCGCGCCGCGGCAAACACGCCAATAGCGGCGTAGGAAACGTAGGCGATGCCTGCGTGACGCATCCAGGGGAGGCCAGCTGGTTTCAGCAGGCATCATCGGACGCCTATGTGGGCCGCGGCCTTGAGCTTGCGAGTTCGCAAGGGTTGCAACGATGCACCCACCCGTCTGGCATGCATGCGCAGCCGCACAACACTCAAGCACAGCTTGCACCGCCTGCCACAGAGGCCCCAGCAAACCGAACGGCGTCACGCACCTACTGTGACCACTTGGAGCGCCTTGCAAGTCACGTCCACGCCCACTCTGCCGGCCGGCATCTCACGCAGCAGCGGCAGCAGCATGGGCGTGAGGTAGAAGCTGCAGGGGCGGGGGGGTTGCGGCAACGACCAAGCTTACGACAGAGGCACGCCGCAGGGGGGAGTTGCGGCAACGAGCAGAGCAAGCTTACGACAGAGGCATGCCACAAAAGACGGCAGCGGGGCAAGCTGGAGCTGCGGCAGAGCCTGAGGTGCAAAGCATCCAGCGGCAGCCGGCCATAACACACGCCAACGCCCAATACCCACCAAGCAGCTGGCTCGGAGCTACTCACGCAAAGGACAGCACTCCAATGGCCTCTGGCACGTTGGCCGCCAGCGCCGGGCGCCACATCGGCAGCTCCCCCGAACGGATGGCTGGCAGGCCGTCGGCCACCGAGTAGTACACAATCATGGCTGCTACGACCACCACAAAGAGCAGGCCTGAAGAAGCCACCTTCTCCAGCTGCGTAAGTATAGGATACAGGATGGGATGTTGGTTGGAGGTGATGCAGGCCGAACCATGCCATGCCATGCCATGCTGCGCCATGTCATGCCGTGCCACGCCACGCAATGCCATGCCATGCCATGCTGCGCCATGCCATGCCGTGCCACGCCACGCAATGCCATGCCATGCCAGGCACGAGCCTACTGCAGCACCAGCGCAGCTTGCAACGTAGTCCGACAAGGGAGCGAGACCAGAGCAGTGCACAACGACAGCCCGCCTCGCGCATGCGGCGCAGGCACGACAGCTGGAACACGGCCAGCCGCCACACCAGTTCTGCCACAGCCAAGCTCTGCCACAGCCAAGCCACACGGCACAACAGCAACAGCAGCCCACCTCGCGCATGCGGCGCAGGCACGACAGCGGGAACACAACCAGGATGCTCAGAGCGGCCATGACCACTCGCCCATCGCCGGCGGTGAGCCAGGTTGGGGCGCCGCCTGGCAGCAGCTCTCGCACCTGCATGCAGGGAGCGAGGCGGGAGGGAAGTGAGCTGAATGCAACAGGCGACTTGAGAGGCCAGGCAGCAGGCGCACACGCCGGCAGCAGCCCTTGCACCAGCGGTGCAGCAACAGGCGACTCTGAGAGAAGAGTGGTGTGCAGTTCTCCTGCACACGGCAGCAGCAGCACGGGCAGGACAGGTCGACACACCGCAGCACGGCAGGCCCCACAAGAGCGGGCGGCAGGCGCATCCCAACCCTCACTGAATCGTGCCGGAGTTGGCCAGCAGGTGCACGTGTCGCATTACTCAAAGTTTGAGAAAAGGAATCAAGCAAACAAACCCACCGCGATTGTGCCGGTGTCGGCCAGCAGGCAGAAGTCGCCGCACACGTTTCCAAACAGCAGCAGGATGAGGCAGACCTCTGTGAACACCTGCGGCGGTGGGCAGCAGGGCGGGTTGGGCGAAAGATGGAATCACCGCAAGGGGGAGCAACAAACAGCAGCAGGATGAGGCAGACCTCTGTGAACGCCTGCAGCGGTGTGGGGTGGGTGGGTGGGGGGAGGGTGTGCCCCGTTACGTAGGCAGCAAGGAAGTGCGCGGGCGGGCTTCGCAGAAGACGAAGTCGCAGCGAGATGGCAAACAGCAGCAGGGCGAGGCACGCGTCTGTGTCCACCTGCAATAACGCGGGCACCAGCTGACCCGACAGGCGGAAGCAGGGTGCCCAGGGCCATGGATCTCAGAGCCCAGCAGCGAATGCAACAGCTGCCAACAATGATCCAAACACAGCACAACAACCAGCCCCCCCCCGCTGGCCGGGCACTCACCCGCCAGCTCCGCCCGCCCACCGCCTCTGCAATTGCCTCAAAACTGTGCTTGTCCAGCGCGCCGGCTGCCTGCAGCAGCAGGGTGCCTGCCAGCGCATTGCCCAGCGCAACTGCCATCATGATGGCGAGCCCAGGGACCACGCCCAGGCGGGAGAAGGCAAAGGGCAGGGGCAGGACGGAGCTGCAGCAGGCAGGGAGGGGCACCAGGGGGTCAACGGTGGGGTTGGAACGGCGGCGGCCTCTGGCGTGTGCACGGGGAGGTGTGCTGTGCACATAGAGTGCGTGACCCGCTCCCTCACCTGCCCAGGATGGCAAGGGTCAGCGTGACGCCTGCAGACAGGCCGGCGTGCAGCGCAGTCTCGTGCTCCCGCGTCTCCGCACACCGCCGGCTGCGCTCGGAGCCACCGTCCTCCACCAGCACCACTGCCGCCCCTTCCGGCGGCCTGACCCGCTGCCCGCCGTCCGAGCTGCTCATCGGCGCCCCAGCTTGGCAGGCTGCACGGCCTCCCGGCTTGGGCGGACTCGACAAGACGAGTGGGCAGCGCTCCCAAGTGCCGGCCAGCCTAAACCATGTGATAGCACGCCGATCGAGTGAATGCGCGCGCCGATGGGGGGCGGGTTGAGCCACTCGCGCGAGCCTGCCACCCGGGCGGCGGCGGCAGCGGCGGCGGCATTGCTGCTGTCAGCCCATGAGCCAGCTGGTGCTGCACCAGGAGTTGCTACCATGCCCAGATCTTTTCTGCGTGACCCCAGATCGTCTTTCAGAAGAATGATCGGCGAGGGGTTGAAGTGCATGCACCATACAGCCGGGATGCAGTGGGCAGCGGCGGCGGCACGCCGGTCGCTGCAGGCATCGTGCAGCCGTGGCCAGGAGCAACTACATGCATGCACGGCCTCCGTCCAAGTTGCGGAGATGTGTTCATGCTGTTCCGAGGCGGGACGGCTGAGACTGAGTAGGGAAGGAAATCTGCACAGTGTCCGGAGCGCCAAACCAGCCGAGCCAATGGCCACGCACGTTGCGCCCCTCGCCAGAGTAGGGGCATCGACGGGGCCCGCGACCGATTCACTAGTATGGTGACGGCAAGCCTGTGGTGTCAGAGAATGGAGGGTGGTGGAATAGCTGCAGGAACAGCGGCAGGCCCTCCAGGCGGCGGCAGCAACGGCGGCAGCAGCGGCGGCAGGGCGGCGGCAGGGTGGCGGCGGCGGCCAGCGGCGCGCCCAGGCCGGCGGGTGCCCCCTGATCACCTGGCGCATCAATGCCGGGCAAGTTGGACCGCAGCCGGGGGACGCCAGCCTTACAGGCCGGCTGCTGCGCATGGGCCCAGTTCAAGCTGGGCATGCAGGCCATCTCTTTCGGACCAGCCTGTCCTACGCGATCACAACGGCTGTAA
>RRZL01000034.1:582357-626770 GCA_006782975.1 Chlorella sp. Dachan
TGGCGCGCCCTGGCCGCGGCCGCCCGGTGGCAGCCCGCCGCGGCCGCCCTCTCGCTTGGGCTTGCCTCCAGGGGAGGAGCCGCCCAGCAAGCGGCTGGCTGGAGAGGGCGCTGCCAACGGCGGCCCCTATGGCCCAGGCCTGGCCACCGCACCCTCCTGGGATGTGGAGACGCAGTTTGCGGCAGGCAGCTACGTCAGCGCGGCAGGCGGCGGCGGCGGCGGCGGCAACCTGTCACCAGATGTGCTCCGCGGCGGCGGGCGGACATACTCGCCCGAAGCAAGCGGCGGGCCGCAGCAGGCAGCAGTGCAGCTGGGGCGGCCGCTGTCGGCTGCCTACTCGGCTCCAGAGCCAGGGGAGCTGCCCCTGGAGGGCAACGGCGGCATGCACATGTCTCCCATGAGCGATGACGAGGCGCCGGCAGCCGCCGCTCCGCAGCAGCAGCAGCTGCCGCCGCCGCCGCAGCCAGCGCAGCAGCCGGAGGAGGCGGCCTGGCAGGCAGAGGGGGAGCAGGAGGCGTGGGATTCACCCGATGCAGGCTTTGCTGCCTATGTGGCTGACATGGTGCGGCGACGGGTCGGCAAGTATGCCCAGCCGGAGCACCCGCTGTGCATTTCCCAGGACGAGGCGGCGCAGGTAGGCAGGCCTGGGGCTGGCGTGTGACAGGTTTGCGTTTGCAAGGTGGTGTTTGTTCAGTTTGCTCCTGGGGGGTCCAGCCCGCTGCGCATCCCCGGGGCCAGGCTTTACATCGGCCCAGCTGTGTATTAACCAGTATGAGTGGCCCTTAAGTACGAGTGGCCCTTGAAGTAGGAGTGGCCCTTACAGTACGAGTGGCCCTTTGCTTCTCCCTGCCCTGCCCGCAGCTCTACTCCAAGATCCGGCGCGAAATCATCGCCAAGGAGCAGGCGGCGTACGAGGGGCGGCAGGCCGCGGGCGTGTTCAAGCCCATTGAGCGCGCAAAGCTGGAGGTGGGTTGCTTGATTGAGTACTGAATTTGCGGCTGCTGGAGGTGGACTGCTTGAATGCTAAATTTGCGGCTGCTGGAGGTGGGTTGCTTCTATGCTACGGCGGTTAGGCGTGTACGAGGGCTCAGGTGGCTGGCTGCGGCGGCGGCCACTCAATGTGCTGCGGCTGCGGCTGCTGCTGGTTCAGCTTGGGAGCTGAGCGGCAGTCCTGCTCAGCCAGCCGCTGTGTTCCACCCAGTGCCTGCCGTGACTAGTTCAAAGTTCTGACTCAGTTTAGTATAGTTTGACTCCCTCGGCTGCCATCCGCCCAGCCAGCTTTCAGCCCATCTTTCCAGCCCAGCTTGCAGTCCCCGTCTTACCAGCGCTATGTTCATGCCACGCCACCTCGTTTTGCAGGTCAAAATCCGCGAGTTTGTGCGTGACTCGATCCGCCGGTACCACGAGCGGCGGGGCGCCTACTGATCCAGCCAACCGGCCCTGTGACCTGCCCCAGCCCAGCGGCGGCATCGCCCACAGCGGTGTGCCTGCTGACCCGGGCTGCCCTTGTGACCCAGCCTAGCCTTGCTGACTGCCGGTTGTGGGGCGCTGCTGCGCGGGCCGCGAGCGCCCGCCCGCCCGATGGAGCTGCCGCCTCGACTCCACAAGGTCCTCCGCTAGTGGCGGCGCTTAAGCTTAGGCGCGCCCTCGCCTGGCCTGTCTCGCAGCCCCGCCTTGCAGCCTCTGCCACCCACACAACCCCAACCATTCCTATTTTTCGTTTCTTTCCCCTGACGCGCGCCCTCCCGTTGCGGCGGCTTTTTCTGCGCCCCGCACCCATGACCGCTTTCCCTCTGCACCCATGACCCTCCTGCTCGGTTGCTCGACACCCACATCTCATCATCTGCCTTGCATGTTCAGCGCGACCCCATGCCGCCGCCAGGGGGCGGCGGCTGTAACAGGCCTGCATTGCGACAACACGCAGAGGAGGGTGCCACAGGCGGCCCCGCCCAACGGCCGGCGCGCCTTGCGGCGCTGTGGCGGTGGAGAGCCCTGGCCTCATCCCGCTCGTCCGGCCGGGCAATCGTGGCTGGTCCAACCGCCCGACACGCCTCGTAACGGACCGACAGCTTGCAAGTGGCGATGACAGGAGCGCGAGCGACGATGGCCCCCGGTGCCGCTTACACGACAGCACCGGGCATCGCACGACCGCAGCATCACGCGCTGCAGCAGCAGAGGGGCGGGCAGGTCTTGCTGCCGCACCCCACTTGGGCACCCAGCAAGCAGCGCAGGTGAGCCGTGCAGCCTGATGCGGCTGAAACCAGGCTCTAGAGCACACAAAATGTCGGCTGGGGTGGGGTCTGGGCCAGCCGGAGGGCTCGAGCCTGGGCGCCACCCGCTATAGCCGGCCACAGCCCTCCTTGCGGCACCCGGCCTTGCAGCCGGAGTGCTGCGCTTGCCGTCTGCTGCCTGGCGCCACTGCAAATTCGTTTGTGGCTGCTGCTGCAGGCCGCTGCGGGTGCAGGCGGTGTCTGCTTTCCTCAAAGGCAAAACGCCCTGGTGGCGAGTGCCCAAGCCGCCCAACATGGGCGAGGTGAGCGGTCGACTGCCAGGGATTCAGCAGCCGCGCAATGGTTCAAGTAGCCAGCCTGTGACTCGTGGCTTGCACTGTGGTGCTGCCCTCGCTGCCTGGCTGCGCGTTGGCGCCGACTGAGTTGATGTGGTGAACAACGTGCCTCCACCCAACTCGAGGCATGCGCAACTGCACTTCGTGACGTGCCGTTTTGACGGGCACTCCATGCCTCCTGTTTGGCAGGTGCACAGCATACAAGCGCTGGTCAACGAGCTGCATGCGCACCGCGACGAACTCGTTGTGGTGGAAGTGAGTGACAACACTTGTTTGTATTGTTTGCTGGCGGGGGCTTCAAGCAGTTGGCTGTTGTGGGGTTGGTTGACGGAACTGTGCTCCTGAGCAGTGGATGTGCCCAGCTGCCACCAGCGGCCTGGCTGGCGGGTGCCGTGCGCCTGCAGGGCGTGCCTCACCAGCTTGCCAGCGACCGCCGCTTTGCCTCCCCCGGTGCTTACCAGCTTACCAGATGCTTACCAGCTTGCCAGCACCCACCGCCCCGCCTCCCCCCGCAGATGTACGCCACGTGGTGCGCCGGCTGCAAGTCGCTGCTGCCCCACCTCATTCAGCTGGCGGAGGCCGACCCCTCGGTCCGGTGGCTCAACATCGACTATGGTGAGCTTTCTAATTTACAGTGGAGCGACACCTCTCTCGCAGTGGAATGCCACCTCTGCCGCGGTGCTTTGCTGCCTGCCCCGGTACACATGACCAGCCAGGCCCATAGTGCCCCCTCCTGGTTCTTCTCAACATTGCTGGCCGCCCCACAAGCTGTGCTGGCACATGACACCCACCTGTCTGCGGCCTGCTGCCGCCCGCCGTCCCACTGCTGGTGTTGGCACATGGCACCCACCCTGTCTGCGACCTGCCGCCCACCCCTGTAGACGAGAACAAGCCGCTGGGCCGAGGGCTGGGCGTGACGGGGCTGCCCACTGTGCTGCTGTTCTGCGGTTCAGACGGTCTGGTGAGCAGGGGTGGCTGATCAGGGGGAAGGAAATTGCATTATGGAGACTGGCTGCTCACGGAGAGACAGGCTGCACTGTGGCTTCCTGAACGGTCTGCGAGTGCGCAGCAGCAGCTGGCCGCCCTCGCTTTTTTCCTGCCGGCCAGAGAGACAAACTGGCATGCTCTGCGCTGCCTGTAGCGAGCTGTTGCAAGGTACACAAATGTGTGCCAACTGCCCTCGTTGCATTCCTGCAGGTGGAGTCCTTCCAGCTGAAGGCCTCTAACATCCAGCAGCTCAAGTGAGGCTCGCTCCTGTGCTATTCGCACTGCATGCTCTTCCTGCCACTCTTGCCAGGCTGCACAATGTATGCCAGTCTGTGCAATGCAAGTGAGGTGCAGCTGAGGCTGCACCTTGTGTGGGGCCGGCCTGCCATTCTGGCAAGACTCCCTTGAGCCCCAGCATGCGGCGGATTTTGCCAAGCTGTCCGCCAGGGTGCACGCACTAAGCCAGCAGCCAGTCCACAATCCACCCCCACACCAGGCTGACTGTTGCGCCGTTGTGATGCCCCATCGCCTGCCCGTAGGGACGCGCTCGAGCGGCACAGCGGACCCCGACCGCCCTGCGCCGCCGCCGCGCCACTGGCGGCGTTCCCGCATGTGCGGCCGCGGCACATTGCGCAGCAGCAGCAGCCGCAGCGGCTGAGGGTGGTAGCCCTGTCGGCTCCCACGCCTGAGCCTTCGAATGGCAGTGTGTCAGCTAGCGGCAGCTACAGCGGCGGCGATGACGGGGAGGGCAGCAGCGGCAGTGGCAGCGGTGAAGATGGCAGCAGCGGCGTCCGTGCAAGCAGCAGTGTACGCAGCGGCAGTGGTGACAGCGGCAGTGTGAGCAGCGGCAGTGGTGACAGCGGCAGTGTAAGCAGCGGCAAGCGGCAAATCATTCTGTAGCATGCAGCCGGTGGTGCCTGGCTGCCTGCATGTGCATTTGTTGCAGATCATTGATTTCACTTGCGTTGACATACTTTGCGGCACCCAGTTTTGCCCATCCTTTCTTCCTCTGGAGTGTGTATGCTGTGCCTGTATGCTGCTGCTGACTTCCCACTTGAATGTGTATGCTCAGCCTGGCGCCCGCTGCAGCGGCCTGTTGTTGTGTTGATGCGATCGCTGCTGGCGCCCGCCATATTCCATCTTACTGCGGCACCTCCGATTGCCTGTGTGCATGTGCGTGCACCGGCCCCCCTGCTTCCCAACACTGTCGCCCACCCAACGCTTAAGTGCGCGCCTGTATTTGTGCAATTTGCAGCTCCCTCGTGGAATGAGGCATGTGCACCTGTGTAACTATGCACCTTGGTTGGGAGTGTACAGGAGGGCGAGCCACAGGACAAGTACGGCGCCAACAGACTTTGCGCAGCAGGGCATGCATTGTGCAGCGTGCAGAGGCGCTCAGCAGCCGCGTCACGTTGTGAAAGCACAGTTCAAGTTGTGGAAGCGCGTCCAGTCACGGCGGCCACCAGCCGCTGCTGCCTAGGCACCACAGGCGGCCGGACCTGCCCGAGCAGCACCCGGCCCTGCGTGGGTCAAAGGAGATGCAACAGGTTTGGCGTGCTGCCCTTCGCTCTGCTGGGCTGTGGCGCACTGCGTCTGATACGCAGAGTGGCCCCAACTTGATACCAGCTGCAAGGACCGCCCACCCACTGCCCATGCCCTTGGTTGTCCTGCTGCAGCTGCTGTCGGTGGTGTGGGGCAAGGAAGTGACCGCTGCTGAGGCGCGCCAGGCGCTGCAGCGAGCCGAGCATGGGCACGCTGAGGCAGCAGCAGAGGACATGGCAGCGCTCCGAGCACAGTGGGGGGCCTGAGATGAGCGGCCGGGTGCTCCAAGATGTCGACGGCCACGTCAGCGGTGGCAAAGCGATGGCGTGACGGTGGCTGAGCAGAAGTTAATTATGTGCCTTTGATTCTGCAGACTATATGCGAATGTCCTTGATACAAATGGTGGGTTGGGAGGCAGCCTGGGACGTCACATTACGATGGCAGCAGAGCGGCGGCAGCGGAGCGGCGGCAAAAGATCCAGAGCTGCAGATGGCAGCCGAGCAGAGCATTGTCGCCATCCACCTCCGTTCGCCAGCATCCACGGACGATAGGGGCAGCAGGGGAAGCCCTCCCGAGCGAACCGGCGAGAGGGTTTTGCTCGCAGGCCGCACAAGTTACCATTGTCGGTTTCCTTGAAATCCACGCGATCCAGCGCTTTGCTGCGGGTGAGCGGAACCCCTGTGTGAAGCTCCATCGGAGCCTTCTGCCTCCGGCATTCAATTCAAGCTGCCGCGTCGTGGTAGTGCATGCACTGAAGGCACACACAGGTCCACTGCCCCGACACCGCTGCAGCCCAGCCCTGGCCGCCGCCGTCGCCGCTCACAGCCCGTTCGTGCCGCGACTCAGGCCCCCAGTGCATGGCCTGACCCACCAGCACCATGGCGACGGTGGTGGTAGAGGAGGCGCCCGGCGCCTCGGCGCACTCCTCGGTGCTGACCCTGGTCAACTCATCGATTGGGGCGGGCATCCTGGCGCTCCCGCTCGCCTTCAGCTGCACGGGCTGGGCCGGCGGCCTGGCGGCTGTGGCCTTCATCGCCTGCACAGAAGGCTTCACGCTCTATGTGCTGGCGCGCTGCGCTGAGTCTACGGGGGCACGCACCTATGGCGCTCTGGTGAGGGCGGGCGGTGCAGCACCCACCCAGAGCGGTTGGGGGCAGCACCCAGCTTGGATGGCGGGTGTGCCTGTCCAGCTGCCCTGCCCTTCGCCTGGCATTGGGTGCGCTGCATGGCCATGCCATGCCACGCTCAAGCACTGCCTGGTGTCGGAGCGGCCAGCCATCATGGTGCTGACTTGTCTGTACGCCCCTCATCTGCACCCAGTTGGTGCTGCCGCGCCCCATCAATGCACCTGCAGGTGCACCGCCTGCTGGGCCGGCGCACCAGCCTGCTCATGTGCCTGGCCACCTGGCTCTTCCTCTACGGCTCCTGCTGCGCCTACCTTATGATCATCGGCAAGTCCGGTTGTGTACAGTTGCATTCAAGCTTTGGAACCAGCTGTGTGCCAATTTGCTTAGGATGCCTAGTCTGCCCAGGCAGCCTCGGCCAAGCCGCTGCGCTGTTCAGCACCCTGGCTATGTGCTCTATCACCCGCCGCAGGCGACAGCTTCACGCCGCTGCTGCAGCACGCCTTTGGGCAGCGCTGGTGGACCAGCCGGCGCGTCACCATCACTGCCGTCGGTTGTGCGGCCATCCTGCCCTTAACTTTCCGGCGCAGCCTGGGCGCGCTGGCAGGTGCGGTGGGCAGTTGGCGCCAGCTGGGCTGCTGCTTTGCATGCAGTGGGGGTGCATGCTGCTGGGGTGTGATGTGCCAGCAGCATGCGTTGCCTGAAGCTCGCCTGCCACTGATCGGCAAAGCTGTGCGCTTTCCCTGCCCCGTGTGCAGCCGTCAGCTCTGCGGCAGTCTCATGCATCTTAGTGGTGGTGGGAACCATCGTGTTGCGCTCAGCGCAGCTAGTGGCGGCCGCCGGCGAGCCCTTTGCCCGCGTGAAGGCCTTCAACCCTTCCTGGGATGCCCTGGGAGCCCTGCCGCTGATCATCCTTGGCTTCGCCTGCCACACCAATGTGAGGGGTGGGGTGCGGAGCAAGCCTGGATGCACATGTCTGGGCCTGCTTTGATCGTCCGGTGGCTTGGCTGGAAAGAGATGCCTGCCGCAGCGTGCGGCTCCGGCTGCTTTTGCATGTGACGCTGCCTTGCTGTGTGCTCCATCCTGCTTAGCCGCACACCACATGAGGTCCGTTGTTGCCATGTCCGCTTGATGCTGCCCAGTTCTGCAAACCAACGACCGGTTGCTACGCCCGCTTGATGCTGCCCAATCTTGCAAGTTGAACGAGTGTCTGTTCCGCCTCTGCCGCACAGGTCATCAGCGTTTTCACCGAGCTGGAGCAGCAGCCAATCATGTTCCGCACATCTGCCAGCGCAGCTATCCCGGGCGTACAGCCCGCAGCAGGCGAAGCGGCAGCCGACCCAGCAGCGTACCAGCTGGCGGCACCAGCGGCGGCGGCGGCGGCGCTACGGCCTGCCGGCGGCAGCAACGGCAGCTGGCGCAAGCGGCGGCCCAAAACAGCCAAGCTGACTGGCATGGTGGCGGTTGTGGCGCTTTCCGTGGGCCTCACTGCCGTGCTGTACTCGGCAACAGGTGTGCTGCTGCACTGTGCTGTGCTGTGCTGTGCTGTGCTGTGCTGTGCTGTGCGACGGTGCGATGCTGTTGTGTTGTGTCGCAGGCTTGGGTCCCAGCTGGATCGGCCCAGTGCAGCGAGCGTAGAGCATCCTGCCTCCTCTCCGGCGGCGCTGACGATTCCACAGACCCTGCCTACCTCAACTCCGTATGTGCATGCCCCTCCTGCTATAGTTAATGGGCTACCTGACCTCCCCGCACCCCCACCCAGACATTTTTCAGTGTGCCATTCAGTTCAACCACTGCTCATTTACTTGTGTATGTTTGTTGCAGGCTTCATGGGCTACCTGGCCTTCCCGCACCCCCACCCAGACATCCTGCTTAACTTTGACCCGGATGACAAGCTGATGCAGGTGGGCAGGTGAAAGAAAGAAAGAAAGAATACGCCTTGGGCGTGGATTGAGGGGGCCAGCTGGGTATTAAGCCAGGTGGGCGGGGGGCATGTGCACAGTGCATTGCATGCCAGCCGCGTTGCAGGCACCGGGCTGCGCTGCTGCAACCCCTGCATCTTGAGGGCGGGCTCCTTGTGCTGGCTGAGAGCCTTCTCAGAGGCGGGCGCCTTGTGCTGGCTGAGAGTGACCGATCGTCCGCGTGTTGCGGCTGCAGCCAGCATCAGCAAGCCTGGCTCCCTGCGACTGTGCCTGTGCCAGCCCCAAGCCATGTCCCCTGCCCTGCTGCCACACTCCATGCCTGCAGGTGGCCCGGGCTGCCATCGGCTCCTGTAACAGTGCATGTGCCAGCCCCAAGTCATGGCGCCCACCCAACCCCACCCCACCCTGCCTGCAGGTGGCCCGCGCTGCCATCGGCCTGGTGCTGATCGCATCCTACCCTGTCGTCCACTTCCCCGCCCGGGCTGCTGTACGGGAGCTGCTCCAGCATCTGCTGGCCGGCAGCAGGGCGGGCGCTGTGCTGGCGGACGGCGGTGGCGGCCGGTTTGCGGTGGTGGAGGCCCTGTGCTTCTTTGGCGCCACGCTGGCGCTGGCGCTGACGTGCACAGACCTGGGGTGAGCTGGGGCGTGGCATTGGTTGGTAGGAGAGGTTGAGGGGTGGGCTCCAACACTCATTCATACCTGCCCCCACGCCTGCGGGAGCGTGCCTGAATGGTAGGCGGGACTCAGCCCCTCGGCTTGATCTGATACAAAGCACAAGCGGGCTTGTGCCTGCCCTCCTGCCTGCAGGAGCGTGTTTGACATGGTCTCATCCTCATCACTTGACGTGAAGCACACGCAAGCTTGCGGCTGCCCGTCTGCCCCCCTGCCCCTGCAGGACCGTGTTCGAGATGGTGGGAGGCACCTGCGGCAGTGCGCTCGTGCTGGCGGTGCCAGGGGCGCTGCTCATTAGTTATGCCTCCCAGAAAGCGGCAGAGTCGCGGCGGCAGCTGGCACAGGAGCCGTCAGCGGCAGGCGGCTTGCAGCAGCCACTGCTGGGCGCGGCAGCAGCAGCGGTGGCGGTGGAGGCAGCAGAGCAAGGCGGAGCATCGCCACCCGTGCTGTCGCAGCAGCCGTACACAGTCCTGTCCTCCAAGCTGTTCTGGGCGGGCGTGACGCTGCAGCTGCTTGCTGCCTTTGTGTTTGTGCTCACCGTCTGGCGGGCGCTCACATGACGCGTGTTTGTGCTGCCGCCTGCAAGCCACCAGTGAAAGGATGCGGTTGTGTGCCCCTTGGCGGCAGGCGCGGCCGGTGTGCGGTCCAAAGCGTGCAGCTGCGGCGACAGCCCACCGCGGCCGTTTGTGGGCTGCCACTGGACCCACCAGTCAGTGGCATGGCGTGGAGGCATGCAGGGATGATGTGCGATTGCCAGTGCCTGCTCGACCACCAGCTGGCGCGCAGCATCTGCTGGGGCCCACATCCCAGCCTCCCTGGATCGCCTCGCGTGCTCCTTACTGCTTTGTTACATCGTTGTGAGCCCCTTAGCAGCAGCAGGATGGTCAGCCTGAGCTGTAGCCTGTCGCACACCCCCGCGGCCTGCAGCGTGCAGCCGGCCGCCAGGCTGCGGTCCGTCTCGCATGTGAGCAGCGCGGCGCCACTTTTGGCCAGGCGGGCAGGCGGCCCTGTGCACAGGTGGGTGGAAGCAAGAGCGGCGGCTGGAAAGGGCCAGTCCTGTTGGCGGCCCTCCAGGGGTGCTGGCGGGGCCGAGGTATCGCCGGTGATCGCAACCGAGCAGGGGAAGGCTCCCAAGCCGCCACTGGCTCCCGCTTGACCGCCAGCCGCCGTCGACGGTGGGCAGCCCCTTGCGCGCCCCGCGGCCGCGCTTCGCCTGTCCCTCACAGCGAGCATGGATCGTCGTTTGCCGCGCAGGGAGCGCGCGGCAGCCATGCGTGTGTCTGCCTTCCAAATCCCCGTCAGCAAGTGGTGGCAGAAGGAGGCGCCGCCAAATGTGATTCACATCGGCAGCGTGCAGCAGCTCGTGGACGCCATGGTGGGTGCTGCTGCTGCTGCTGCTGCTGCTGCTGCTGCTGGTCTGCGCTAGATGATGGCGGCCAGTGGATGGCTGCTGTAGAGGCAGGCAGCAGGCAGCAAGCGCATCTGCAGCTGGGAGATGCGCTGCGTGCGCACGTGCCTGCGGCAGTGCTGAGTGCAGGCAGCCGGGCGGCTTGCCCGCCACCAACCCCCGCCCTTGCAGCTTGCATAGGGACGCTGCTGTTTGCTGCATGTGTTGCAAGCGGTGCGTGCAGGTTGTACAAACCAGGCCACCCATGTGAGCCGCTCTGTCGCACTGGCCTCTGCTGCCTGCAGGCGGGGGCGGGCGAGCGGCTGGTGATCATCGACTTTTTTGCGCCCTGGTGCGCAGCCTGCAAGGTCCTGTACCCCAAGGCAAGCTGGCTGCCACTGCCGTGGAGCAGGCTGTTGGCATTGCAGCACAACAGCGGCGCATGGGTCGGGGCTTGGTGACACAGCGGCATGGTGGCAAGCGGCAGGATGCTTGAGCGCTGCGGCATGGTGCCTGCTGCATGGCGCGCGGCCTGCGGCCTGCGCGCCTGCACTTCCTCATGCCCACTTGCTGTGCACTGCGTGGCCTGTGCCCCTGAGTTTGCGTACTGCTTGCTGCCTGTGCTTCTTTCACAGATGTTTTTGTTTGTTTGTTTCTTTTGTTTCTGCAGGTCATGAAGATGGTTGCGGCGCGGCCAGATGTGCTGCTGCTGGCGGTCAACTTTGATGAGAACAAGGCGGTCGTTAAGGCGCTGGGGGTGAAGGTGCGGACTGTCCAACCACGCTGCTGCTGCTGCTGCTGCTGCATGAACTGCTTGCCGACACGCCTGCGCGCTGCCCTGCTTCATGTGCTACCGCGGCACATGCGCCTGGTCATGTCCAACCGGCTCGCCTCATGCTGCTTCAATCCATTCCAACTGCAGGTGCTGCCCTACTTCATGTTCTACCGCGGCGCCGAGGGCAAGCTCGAGGAGTTCTCCGCCTCCTCCAAGCGCATCCACCTCATCCAGTGAGCATCCTGCACTGCCTGCCGCGCCATCAGGGCTGTGCGACCGGGTTGTGGCATGCCCAAGCGCCACGCGGCGCTGCCACAGCAGCGTGCCACAGCACGACTTTGTCTATGGGCTCACAACCTGCCGCCACGTTGCAGGCCGCCTGATTTTGTCGTTGTTCCCCTCTCACCGCTGCAGGGAGGCCATTGAACGGCACTCCACCGACCGCTGCTTCCTGTCCAGCGATGAAGAGGAGCCGGTGCTGAAGGAGGTGGGCGTGCCAGCAGCTAGCTGCAAGTGCAAGGCCGTAGCATGCATGTGGCTACGAGGCAGCGTCGGCAGCGGGTGCCGCAGCTGGGGCAGCAGGGGCGCAAGCCCATGCCTGGACTGTGAGTGGTGCGCACGCGCTGGTGCAGCAGAATCATTTGGGCGAGCCCACCCTCACCCAGCTGCATGTTTGCCGTCCGTTCTGCCCCCCGCAGTTCCCAAAGGTGCAGCCCAAGGTGGCATTTGGCAGCCTGGACGCTGGCAGCAACAGCTCAGAAGAGGAGCCTGTGGTGGGCCTGGACGGCCGCCCCTCTGGCAGCAGCGCAGCAGAGCCCACGGCCGTGGCGTGATGCTGCGGCGCACATCCAGCCAGCCGCTGCCCCGCCTGTGGCGCCCCAACGGTGGCCTGATGCCGCAGGCACACAGACAGCCACTGCCCAGTACCGTCTTGCTGGTAGGGCGGCGGCGCAGGGCACGCCTGCAGCTGCACCAAGGGCCAGCCAGCGGCGCCAGCCGGCCAGCCAGCCAGGGCGCCGACCGTCCTACCTACTTATCTGCAGCGCACCGGGATCGCTGGCTGCGCGCACTTGCAAGGCGCCTGACTGGCTGCCGCACAGGTGTGCCAGCCACGCGCGCCAGGCGCCTCGGCACTTCATGTCCCTCTGTACCATGGCTATAAATACCCCGCATGACTCGTCTTCTTTGCTGGCCCATCTGGCTCCCGCTTTGCACTGACCCGCCTTCCCAATTATGCTTAGCGCACGCGGCGCCCCCCAACAACCGCTCGGGTTGGCGCTGCCGCCGCGAAAATCTAAAGCACAATCAGAACACCGACCCCTGCCCGCACTCGCATCCCTTCTTGCTTTTCACTCCCCCCTCATCCTCTTCCCATCCGCCCTAGTCCCCCTGTCGGTTGGGCGTGCCGCCGCTGCTGAGTGCTCCCTGGCTTTCGTTTAGCTGTGTGCGGGGCGCAATCGCCACCCGCTGCCCGCCGCAGCCCTACCCATCTTTTGAAGCACGTACAGGGCGCCGCCTACTGCGCCATCGGCGCGCACCCTCCACTTTGATCGATCCCTGAGAGAAGTAGCATGTAAGGTTCCAACAGCCGCCCAACAGCCGCCGCTGCTCCCGGAGGTACGCAGCAGCATATGCACACCCGGCAGCTCTTGGCATCTGTGAGCGGGCTGCAGGGCAGGCAGCAGCACCACGCACGTGCTCAGAGCGCCCCAGGTGCTGAGCACACTTCAAACACGAGTCAACCGCCAGTCAAACTGAGCGGGCGCACGCCGGATAAGCCCCGCGGCAGCGTTGGGTTGCGGGCCTCCAGGCGGCCACCGATCCGCCCCCTGGTTTGTGACGTCATTTGTGGAGTGTCGCGCGGAGCAGCCGCACGGCAGAGGCTGCGTGCAGGCCGACATATCTGCTGACGCAGGACGGCGGTGCGTGCGGCGAGCGGCGCCCGCCGCTGCTTGCACAGTGCGCGCCGCCGCCAGCCCCGCCGCAGATGCATTGCTGACTGCCCCGAGAACGTTCTGGAGCGCATGGGAGGGTCTGAAAGTGCGGCGTCAGCAAAATTGAAGGGGGCCCCATGCGGCCGACCCTGGCGCAGCGGCTGGGCCTCTTCAGTCCACCGCAAGCCGGCCTCCCCCTCATTTCTCCGGTCCATACCCGGCTTTGTGAGCACGTCAGTAACCATGGCTTGCACCATCGCCGCCGCCTCGGCCGTGGCCGTGCGCCCCGTGTCCGCGGGCCCCCTGAAGCAGGCCCGCAACACCTTCGCGGCCCGCACCGTGTCCAACGCCACCATCAAGAAGACCACCGCCATGCAGGGTGAGGCCGGGGGGCGCTGCGCGAGCCGGGCCGGGCCGATCGCCTGTGACGCTGCCGCAGCCCCGCACCGGGCCTCCGCTCACCCCCTCCCCCGTTTGTGGCCCCCTCACCCATCGATCTGCAGTGTGGACCCCCCTGAACAACAAGTGAGTCGCGGGAACAGCCGAGTGGATAGGGCGGGCCTGGGGGCGCGCAGCCGGGGCCCGCAGCCCCTCGCTCGCCCCTCCAGCAGCCTCGGCATGGCCTCGGGCAGCGCTGGAGCGCGGTGCGGGCCGCCCTGTGGTGGGCGCCGCGGATAGGGGCGGCAGCCCCAGCAGCGCAGCGACACTTGCGCGCGCCACCCGCCCTGCCTCAACCCTCCCTGCCCCGCTCCCCCCTCCTGCCCTCCAGGTTCTTCGAGACCTTCTCCTACCTGCCCCCCATGACCGACGCGGAGATCTCCCGCCAGGTGGACTACATCGTCCAGAACGGCTGGAGTGAGTCGCACGCGGCGGGCGCTGGCGGGGCGGAGAGGTGGCGCGGAAGCAGGCAGCCGGGGCAGCAGCAGCGCAGCCATGCAGCAGCTTGGAAGCTCGGTGCAGCAAGCAGCATGCTGGGAGGGCCAGGCGGGCCGGCCCAGCTGCAGCGGGCGGGCATGCATGCGGCGGTTTGAATTTGGGGTCTGGTATGCACGGTATGCTTCACCGTGCGCTGACCCCTGCCTCCCCCTCCCCACCTGCTCCCCTGCAGCCCCCTGCCTCGAGTTCGCGGGCGCTGAGTCTGCGTACACCAGCAACGAGAACTGCGTGCGCATGCAGCACACCACCTGCCTGTACTACGACAACCGCTACTGGTGCGCTCATGGGCTGGCTGCTTGGCTAGGTTGTTGCAGCTTGGGGCAGCAGGGCACAGCGGTGCCTAGTGCAGTGTTGCTGCACCACGGCCACAGCAGTCAGCGGGCAGCAAGCACATGGGCAGGCAGCAGGCGGGCAGGCAGCTGGGCACGGCAGCAGCCTGCCTTGCACCCTGCGCCACGCTCCCCCTCCTGCATGCTGCCCCTGGCTCACCCTCCCCCCTCTGCTCCCCCACTCCCTAATCCTCCCTGCAGGACCATGTGGAAGCTGCCCATGTTCGGCTGCACCGACGGCGGCCAGGTGCTGCGCGAGGTGCAGGCGTGCCGCCGCGCCTTCCCCGACGCCTACATCCGCGTGGTGGGCTTTGACCCCGTGCGCCAGGTGCAGGTGTCTGGCTTCCTGGTGAACCGCCCCAGCTCGGTGCGCGACTACCAGGGCCCCTCCACCCGCTCCGTGTAAGCGGTCGGCGGCGGCATGATGCCCGACTGTGCGCCTGAAGCCTCCTAACCGGGGCCGACGGCACACTGCAGCATACATTTTTTGCAGCGGCGGCAGCCCGGAGCTGCGCCCTTCTCTGTGGGGCGCGGCGGCCCTGCCTTCGCGGCAGGGCGGCGGGGCAGCGGGCGCAAGCCCGCCGCTGCGTCTCGGCGCTGCTGCTACCCATTTTTGTAGGGATGTTAGTGCGCACGCCGCTGAGACTCGCCCTATGGCCCCGCTGCAACCCCCGGCAGCGGCGGACACATTTTTAACTGCTCTCGGTGTAACCGGATGCTCAGGCCAATGATCTGACTTTAATGACGATGCTTTTCAGCACAGACGGTGGCACGTGGCCTAGGCGCAGGGAATGTGCAGAGAGGAGGGGCGGCAGCTTTGCTTGCTTGTGCCGGCGCCTTGCTTGTGGTGGGGTGCCATCAGCTGGGGGAAGCAAAGAGCGGCGGTTGACCGATGGTGGGATCACACGCTGGGCAACTTGTTCCATCTATGCAAGCATGCCTTGTCCAGCGGGTATGCAAGCGTGTTGCAGCGCCAGTCGGGTGTTGTCCTGTGGTGTGCACGTCCCGGCTGTGAAGCTGCCGCGCCATGGGTGTGAAGCTGGGGCGCCACACAGCGCGGTGGTGAACCTGCCATGCCACACAGGGTGATGGCTGATGGCTTGGGAACCCTTGGAAGCACACAACTGGTGGGGACCAGCCGCCTGTAGTGTCGGGACAGGGCGCTCCGTTCATGGCTTGCCCATACCGTTCACCAGCCAGCCCCACAGCAGGCCTGCCTTGAAGCGTGGGGAGGGCAGCCGTCAGTGCGCAGAGCGCAGTTGCGTGATGCAATCAACCTGGTCAAGCAAGCGGGTGCGGCAGGAACACAAGGCAGGGAGAGGCCGCCACGTGGAGGCCCACGGTGTGATGGGCGGTGGCAGAACCACCACCGGCGGTTGAACGAGTGGGATGGGAGTGTGGCACGGTGTGGCATGGAGTGATGGCTGGCAAGCAGGGGTGGATCAGAGCAGGAGGGCCAGCCACTGCACCAGCATCTGTGATTCCAGTTGTGTAGGGCTGCGGGGATGCTAGCAGGCTGTGGGCTGCAGCCGGTCGGCCAGCAGGCGGCAGCAGCAACCAGCAGGTGACCGGCCAGCAGGCGGCAGCCGCACTAAACGCACTGGGGCAGCTTGGCTGGTGGGGCAGGAGATGGGCAGATGCAAGCGAGGGAGGGCCAGCAGGCGGCAGCAACATCAAACTCAAGAGGGCAGGTTGGCTGGCGGGGCAGGAGATGGGCAGATGCAAGCGGGGGAGGGGCAGCAGGCGGCAGCCGCACCAACCGCACGGGGGCAGGTTGGCTGGTGGGGCAGGAGATGGGCAGATGCAAGCGAGGGAGGGGCAGCAGGCGGCAGTCGCAGGAGCCTCACGGGGGCAGGGTGGCTTGTGTTGTGCAGGCTGCTGGCCCATCATACCACTGGGCAGGAGGTGAACAGCTGCACACGAGGGGCTTGGTGAGAGTGGCATGCTCAGTGACAGAGCCAAGCCAAGTTGGCAGCCTGGGTGCAGCGCTCATGGATCAGGCAACAGCGCGGTGTGGCACTCGACAGGCAGGGGCAGGCGGGACAGCAGCGGCGGCGGCACCACCACCAGCAGTGGTGGCGGCAGTGGAGGCAGTCGCGACGGCACCACCAGCAGCAGCAGAGAAGCACACAAGGCCCCAGCCTGAGCAGGCGAGCAGAGGGCAGCATGTCAATCAGGTGGGTGCAGCACTGGTGCGACAAGGTCGGCACTTGGGGGCGGGGCCTGGGCACCACTCAGGCGCGCAGCGGCAGCACCGCCATGCTTCAGGCCTGGCGACCTGCCAAGGCGGCAAGCAGCGATGGTCGCAGCCCTACACAAGCCACACTACTTGTAACCCCCGAGGGGGAGGTTTGGCCGTGCCTGCGGCGTGCGCAGCTGGCAGGGCAGCGGGATGGCAACATGGCGGCCACAGGGCAAGGGCTTGACAACAGCTGGGCAGCAGGTTGGCAGCAGGCGATGTGCATGCGCACGGGAAGCATGTCACAGCGCTGAGGAACCAGCATGTCGCGGACAGGGCAGGGTGCCAGGTGCGGTTACGTCATGCCATCAACATGCCCTGCGAGCAGGGCAACGGCAACAGCCCTAGTGCTGTGCAGAGAGCGCGTGTAAGGTGGTCACTTGAGGGTGCAGCGCGTGTGAGGTGGCGCAGGGATGGGCGCTGCCGCGTTGATCACAACGCCTGGAGCGGGGGGCCACGAGTGAGCTAAGGGAGGACAGGCACCACACCTGCAGCGGCTGCAAGCCTGGTAGGGAAGAGTGGCACTGGGATGGGTGGCAAGTAGGGGGGGTGCAAAGCGCTGCGCGGCCGCTGCCGCTGCCACCCCAGCCCCCAGCGGGCCGAACGCCATCGCCGCCCGCTGCTCTAGTGCACAGGTGCGCTCCGGCTGCCCCGCCTGGGAGGCTGGCGCATTACGGAACCAGCAGCGCAGCTGCAGGGATGCCCGGCAAATCAATGCTGGGAAATGCCGGCCCGCGCTGCTTGCTGCCCGTCAGCAGGTGGCCTGCACTGTGCTTATCGACCGGCTCCCTTGGCACCAGGCTGCCAGGTGGCAGGCAATGTGTGTGCTGTTGAAGGGCAGCCAGGTGAGGCAGGTGTAAGCAACCAGGAAGCAACATTGCTGCGCCACGGCAGGCCGTTAGCCACAGGTGGGGCAGCAGTTGATCCGTACGGCTGTAGCAGCCGACATGCGCACAGGAAGCAGCAGCATCGCAGGCCTCCAGTGGTGACGTATGCGCAGAGTGGCAGCAGGGGACTGAGTAGGGAGCGGGCACACAACAGGTGAGGAGACGGCGCAGCACCAACAAGGGCAGCCTGACCGCATTGCAGTGCTTGGGCATGGTGTGGTGCAAGCAGTCTTCCCAGCATAGGTTCACCAGCCAACCACTGGGGACAAGGGCTGCACACACCAAGGGGTGGCCCGTAGGCGCAGCAACGAAGAACACATTCTGCAAGCAGCACAACCAAGCCAGGTTTGCCAAGCCCTGGGCTCCCCCCTTTCTGCTGCCATCCTGTCTCTCGTCCCCACTGCCGCCACTGCCCAGTGCCATGCCGCCTCATCTAAGGAACAGCCACAATTGGGCCCAAGAATGTTACAAGGAGCGCGCTCCGGCTAGACGCCGGCGTCCTATGACGAAACAATTTGTGAATACAGGGGGAGGGGGGGGAGGCAAATGCAGGCAAGCCAGGGACGGAATTAAAGACTGTACGATGAATAGAGGGTTGCTCTTCTCTGGAAGACAGAACACACACAGGACAAGACCGCCCGGCAGACCAAACAAAAAAATGTCGGGAATTGGAGGAGGGGTGGCGACAGCAGGCGGCGGCGGGCGGGCAGCCCTTGCGGGCCGCTGCGCCTACCACCGCCGCTGGCCGCCGGCTGCTGCTGCAGTGGCTAATGAGCCACAGTCGAGCCGCCGCTCAGCTTACACGGAGCGGGTGGAGGGGCCCTGGTAGTCGCGCACCGAGCTGGGGCGGTTCACCAGGAAGCCAGACACCTGCACCTGGCGCACGGGGTCAAAGCCCACCACGCGGATGTAGGCGTCGGGGAAGGCGCGGCGGCACGCCTGCACCTCGCGCAGCACCTGGCCGCCGTCGGTGCAGCCGAACATGGGCAGCTTCCACATGGTCCTGCAGGGAGGATTAGGGGGTGGGGGAGCAGAGGGGGGAGGGTGAGCCAGGGGCAGCATGCAGGAGGGGGAGCGTGGCGCAGGGTGCAAGGCAGGCTGCTGCCGTGCCCAGCTGCCTGCCCGCCTGCTGCCTGCCCATGTGCTTGCTGCCCGCTGACTGCTGTGGCCGTGGTGCAGCAACACTGCACTAGGCACCGCTGTGCCCTGCTGCCCCAAGCTGCAACAACCTAGCCAAGCAGCCAGCCCATGAGCGCACCAGTAGCGGTTGTCGTAGTACAGGCAGGTGGTGTGCTGCATGCGCACGCAGTTCTCGTTGCTGGTGTACGCAGACTCAGCGCCCGCGAACTCGAGGCAGGGGGCTGCAGGGGAGCAGGTGGGGAGGGGGAGGCAGGGGTCAGCGCACGGTGAAGCATACCGTGCATACCAGACCCCAAATTCAACCGCCGCATGCATGCCCGCCCGCTGCAGCTGGGCCGGCCCGCCTGGCCCTCGCAGCATGCTGCTTGCTGCACCGAGCTTCCAAGCTGCTGCATGGCTGCGCTGCTGCTGCCCCGGCTGCCTGCTGCCGCGCCACCCCTCCGCCCCGCCAGCGCCCGCCGCGTGCGACTCACTCCAGCCGTTCTGGACGATGTAGTCCACCTGGCGGGAGATCTCCGCGTCGGTCATGGGGGGCAGGTAGGAGAAGGTCTCGAAGAACCTGGAGGGCAGGAGGGGGGAGCGGGGCAGGGAGGGTTGAGGCAGGGCGGGCGGCGCGCGCAAGTGTCGCTGCGCTGCTGGGGCTGCCGCCCCTATCCGCGGCGCCCACCACAGGGCGGCCCGCACCGCGCTCCAGCGCTGCCCGAGGCCATGCCGAGGCTGCTGGAGGGGCGAGCGAGGGGCTGCGGGCCCCGGCTGCGCGCCCCCAGGCCCGCCCTATCCACTCGGCTGTTCCCGCGACTCACTTGTTGTTCAGGGGGGTCCACACTGCAGATCGATGGGTGAGGGGGCCACAAACGGGGGAGGGGGTGAGCGGGGGCCCGGTGCGGGGCTGCGGCAGAGTCACAGGCGATCGGCCCGGCTCGCGCAGCGCCCCCCGGCCTCACCCTGCATGGCGGTGGTCTTCTTGATGGTGGCGTTGGACACGGTGCGGGCCGCGAAGGTGTTGCGGGCCTGCTTCAGGGGGCCCGCGGACACGGGGCGCACGGCCACGGCCGAGGCGGCGGCGATGGTGCAAGCCATCGTGCTAGGATGTGAAGGGGGCACGAGGGATGCTCAGGCCGGAGAGAGACTGAGGCCTGCGGCGGCACGGGGGCCGTCCTAGCCTCGGCTGCTGTGCTGTGCACCTGGGTCTGCCTCATGCATGTGGTAGTATTCTCTTTTGAACGCGTTGTAGAGACTTTCAAACGCTCCGCACGTGATCGCGTACCGTAGTGCGCGAAGCGGAGACCCTGCCGAGCGCTTGAGAAGGCTCTGGGGAACCGCCGCGCCGCTCCCGCCGCTCGCTCGTGCCGCATGCTGCTGGGGCCCGCCCACTGCCCTGGAGGGGCAATGCGGCCCTGCCAAAGGGCCACAGCGCACGTGGAGGGAGTCACAAACCAGATGCAGCAAGAATCTAGGCCCCAGGGCATGCACACTGGCAACAGGGCGACCCACCGTGGCCCCCTTGTACGGCTGCCCGGCGGGACCGAGGGGAACGGAGGTCGACTGGCTCTCTGCCGCACAAGCACAGCTGCATGGCCTGCGGCGCTGCACCAATGCGCTTGCAAGGGGCGTATGCGCGCCCCTGCACGAACCTGGCACGATCGGCAGCATGCAGCAGCCCATACTTGTCCTGCTGCTGGGGTGGCTAACCGGCCCATATGGCCAGCAGCACTGCACTCTTGCCGCCCATCCTCTGTACAACCGCACCATCAAACTGGCTGGTCTGCCCAGGGTGCGTACAATTGAGCAGCATGTTACAGCACGCTGGTTGGTGGCTGCCGCAGCCATGCTACAGCACACAGGAGGGAGGGCACCTGTTGCTGGCGGCTGCAGCGCATGCCCCGCTCAGCCACGCACCGCGGCGGCGGCCGCCGCCGCCTCTTCTAGCACAGCCAGCCGCTGCTGGTTGGCGCCAATCTGCTGCTCCTGCTCCGCAAGCGCTTCGCGCACCCGCCGCAGCTGGTGTGGCGGCAACGCCGCGCCGCCGCCAGCCGCCGCTGCCCCTGCCGCCGCCTCTCCCATGCTGCGCAGCTTGCGCTGGAGGGCGGACACACGAGCGCGCAGCGCACGCGCGTCGTCCTGCAGCGCTGCTGCTGCCGCCTCAAAAGCAGGCAGCTGCTCTTGGGCAAAGCGCTGCTCCGCACGGGACGGCGGCCGCGGCAGCGACCAGTGCAGCTCAGCAAGCAGGCGCAGACGCTCGCTTAGGTTGTCCTGCAGGGCACACAAACGAAACGGATCCACACTGGGGAGTCAACTGGTGGGTGGGCAGCGTTTGCCTGACGAGCTGCAGCAGCCCCAACAGCGCATCCCCTGTGCCGGGCCTGCCCAGCACCCAACACAGCAGCACCTGGCCAACGCAACAACGCATGGCAGCCTGAACAACGCATGGCAGCCTGTCCAGCACCCAACACAGCAGCACCTGGCCAACGCAACAACGTACGGCAGAATTTGATTGTTTGCTGACCTGGAACCGCTGCACGCGCTCCGCTTTGACGTCCAGCGCCGCCGCCGCCTGGTCTGCTGCCGCGGCCATCGTCTCGGCGGCCTCTGCCCGCTGCCGCTGCTTGTCCAGCTCCTGGCGCAGCTGCCGAATGCGCTGCATGGGCGTTGCGAGGAGGCAGATGCAGGCAGGAGTTGCAACAGGTCCAGCAGCGCAGCGACACTGGACGTGCCCAGCACCCGTCATTCCCATGCATTGCCGAGGGCACAAGCGGAGGAGCTATTCCAGCGATCCTCACCTCCATCTAGTCTTGATGCGCCTAGTGGGCAGTCATGGCTGCTCGCACTGGGACCGACACCACACTGCACTGATCTACCAACCGATCACTCATCAACTAGACTAAACGCACCTCCATCAGGTCCTGGTGCGCCTGGTGTGCAAACTCCACGTGGCTGCTCCGCAGCGCCGCCGCCGCCTCGTTGAGCAGGCGCTGGCCCTCGGGATTGCCAGCGCCGGCGGGGCGGCCAGCCGCAGCCTGAGGCAGCTCGCACGGCTTGGGGCCTGCAGGCAGTTAGTTGGGGGTGGGGAGGCAGACAGCCAGTTGGGGGTGGGAGGTGGAGCAGGGATGACCAAGCATGCGCTTAGGCCTGCCAACCAGGCCTGCCAGACAATTCTGCATGGCTGGCGAGCATCATTGCACTGCCGCTAGCCTGGCCACGGTGCCGAGGTCCCAAAAGTGCGCAGCCCTGCCCACCCACCCTTGCGCAGGTCGCCGTAAATGGTGGCAATCTGGGCATCCACGTCACGCTGCGCTGCGGCGCCTGCTGCCCCTGCTGCCCCGGCTGCGCCTGCTGCCGGTGTGCCGGCATCCTCTGCTGCCCGGGCTGCTGCGCGGTGGGGCCGCAGGCACTGCGCCTTGCCGCTAGCTTCCAGCACCACAAGCGCTGAGCCGGACAGGGTGTCCCCAACTGGCGCAGCTGCCACCACACCCGCAGTGCTGCGTAAAAGCCGCTCTGCGCTGGGCTGCGGCAGGGCGGCGGGCAGCTGCGGCGGCGTGCCGCTGTCTTCCGCCATCAAACCCGCCAGCAGCGGCAGCCACGTCAGCGTGAGGGCATGCGCGCCGCTGCTGTGCACGGCGTACAGCACCTCTGGCGCCGCTGCGTCCTGCGCCAGCGCAATGGTGGCCGCCGCAGCTCCACTGCCGCCGCTGCCACCAATCTCCGCCTCCTCAGGGTCTGCTGCCGCCGTGGCTGCCGCAGCTGCTGCGTCTTGGGGCAGGCTCAGGTTGACCACGTCCAGCAGCAGCAGCGCGGGCTGGGCGGGCGCCGACGGCAGCGTGCCGACCTGCGGAGAAGGAGCAGCAGCGGGTTTGCTGGGCACGGCGTGAGCCGGCGATGCTATTAGATGGCAGTCAACTCGCAGCTGCTGCTCCGGGGCAATGGCATTTCATGCATGGGCGTGGCAGATGCGTGCTGGCCACGCAGCCTCCATCTCCCTTTCAGCACACCGAGCAAACCAGTGCACTCCCTCGACGGACAGACCGGAACCCCACCTGGGAGCGCACGGCCTCAATCTCTAGACCCTCCAGCACGCACTGAGGCGCGGCTTCATACCAAGCAGGCGCCGCCTCTCCAGCCAGCAGGTGCAAGCCCACATAGCCCTGGGCAGTGGCTGCCACCACCGCGGTGCAGCCCTCCCCAAACCTGCGTGTGGCACGCGAGCGGCAGCAGATTGAGCGATGACAGCAGTGCGCAAGCACTGCGCGAGCACAGCAAGAGGCGCAAGGTTCATCCATGCTTCGGCGCAATCCAGGTAGCCCACCAGCGAAGCAGCATACCAGCCCAGCCGCACCTGGAGAGCAGCAAGGCCTGCGCCACGTCGGCACCGCCCGCCATTTGGGTCAGGCGCTGCTGGCCGCCGCCGGCAGCCGCCACTGGGAGCGGTCCCACCAGGGCAGGCACATGCTCGTCCAGCGCATGCGGCGCGCTCTGAACCATGCCTGCGTGCCAGGGAACAGGACCATCCAGCCGGATGGGGGAAGGGCAGGTGAGCTGCCTGTTGAGGCCCATGTTCGTCCAGCCCATGCTGCACGGTCGGAACCATGCTTGCACAGGAATCGCGGGAAATTGGGAGTAACTGCGAGTTGGTAGACGAGGACCAGACTTGCAGCCACACAAAGGAGCCTGAGGGATGTATCAGTTGCCGTCTGTGACATCAACGGCAGCTCAGCAAGCACAGCGTGTGCGCTGCCAGCACACACAGCCCCGCACCTGAGGCAAAGGCAGGGTCCTGCGGCGTGGACAGCTGCTGGAAAGCCCGCTGCAGCCAGGCCTCCGCATTAGCTGCTGCATCCAGGCTGGCGCTGCCGCTTTCTGCCAGCTGGTCAATGGTGCTGGCGGCATAGCGGCAGCCTGCGGGGTGGATGGGGAAAGAAGTGGTGGGTGATTAGGGCTTGCCCACTGCCACCGTGCCGATCAAGACAGCATGGTGCTGTTGGGCCTACACAAGCAGCCTAGGGCCTCGTCTGAACACGCACCGAAGGGTACCACTGGCAACACACCGAGGACACCACTGCACACGCACCAAAGGGTACCACTGGGCACAGCGACCAGAGGTCTCCGTCTGCTGTGAGGAAGTACACAGTGAAGCGCTGCCACCCCTCCAGCGGGCCGAACGCAAAGGCCGCCACCGCGCGCCCGCTGCTGCTGCTGCCGCCGCCACCGCCCAAGCCCAGGCCACGCCTGCAGGCAGGGGCCGCAAGAGCCATGGCAGGTGTGGGCAACCCCCTGGCCAGCGCATTGCAAGTTTGATCCGGTTGATTCAACTGTAAGCGCAAGGGTGGTAGCAGCGGCAGCGGTCGCCTCCGCCACCGGCGCGACAGGACAGCCCAGTGCACTGCAGGTGCAACGACAACTTAACAGGGCCAGTGCAGCATCCCACCTGCCACGCAGCTGCAGCTCAAAAGTCTGCTCCGCAAGGTTGGCCCGCTGCGTGTTGTACAGCCGCCACACATTGTCTGCACAAGAGGCAATAGGGCAGCGAGCCGCAAGTGAGCCCACGTGCAACTGATGTGCCGCAGGCACAGCTTGAACCAACAGGCCAGGTGGGCATGGGCACAGCTTGCGAGCTGTCCAGCCACAGGTGCTTGAGGGCGAATGCATGCGCCGACGGCTGCTCATATGCAATCTCAAAACTTGCACCCCAACATCACCAACATTTTCCGCACCAGAGGTGAGAACGGCCAGGTGGCTGTCGCTGTCTGGGTGCCAGCCAATCTGCAGCACCCGCAGCCCCGGCCGGCTGGCAAACAGCTCGGCATCCAGCACAACCGCTTCGCACACGTCGTGCACAGCATGCGCGCTGGCGGGTGCTGCGCCGCCGCCCCGGCTGGCGCCGCCGGCTGCCGAGCCGTGCACCGGGCTAGTGGGTGCTGCCGGCGCGGGCCGGCAGTTGGTCAGGTCAACCACCACAACCCTGCTAATCTCAGGATCCTCCAGCGCGCTGCCAGCCACTGCCGCGTACGTGCCGGAGCGGTTGAGCGCAAAGTGTGATGCCGTGAGCTCAAGCGGCGGCGAAGCGGTCAGGGTGCGAAGGCGCAGCGGTGGCGTGCCATCCGACTTGGTTCCGCCCTGTGGAGTGCAAGGTGGGGCCCGGCACGGTCGGTCGAGGCACGCCTCCGCGGCACAGCGATCGCAGCGGCTCAAGAGGCAGTGACAGCAGGGCGGAAGCTGACGAGCCAGCACTTTGCCTCGGAACAACGCAGGTCCTGCCGCCGCCGCAGGAGCGGGAGCACATTGACTCGGAGCACAGCATGTCCTGCAACTGCAATCCTGCAGCAACTGCGCACCTCGGCCCAGGCACCCGACAGCAGCTGTTGCCGCACATCGGTAGACTTGATGCAGCCATCGTCGCAGGCGACATACCTGCAAGCGGGCACGAGTGCGAAGGGGAACGAGCTGGGTGCATGCCCCCCAGCGGCTGCAAGCATCCCTGCCAACACGAGCCGCCAGCAATCATCCCATGCCAACCAGCGAGCGGGTGCTGTCCAACCCCAGCAGCTGCCCGGCTCGACGCCAGCAAACAAGGCTCACAGTTTGCCGGCGCCGCTATAGGCCATGAGCCCGCGCAGCTCAGCCTCCTGATCCTCTGGCTCGTCATAGGAGAACAGAGCGCCCTCAAACAGCGCGTCCATGGCCCTGCACATCGATCGGCGACAGGAGGAGGTGCTGAGCAATGGGAACGGCACACCGAGCGGCGGCGGCGGCGGCGGCGCAGGCCCCCTGGGCGGGCAATGCCGGACGCCTCTCAAGCGGTGACACGTGGTCCCTGTCAGCGATCTGGCAGGGTCTGGCCAGCATGCTGCAGCGGAGCGAGCGGCGGCGAGGCCGGGCTGTGGCCAGGCGTGCCCAAAGGCCGCTTCAGCGTCACAGATGCATACCCGGATCGCCGCTGACACACAATGAGCAGCAGATGTGCGAGCCGCCCAAACGAGCACGCTCAAAGCCCGAACGGGTTGCTGCGCGTGCCGCGGGATCAGGTCGATATCGGCATCGGACAGTGAGCACAAGCGATCGCAAGATGGGGCTCCCTGGGCAGGCAACTCAGCTGCCGCCGCCGCTGCGGCAGCCGCAGCGCGGCGGCCGGCCCCATGCCGCTCCGTCGCCTCCAAGCCAGTCATTCCTGCCTCTTCTTGCTCGTCACGGGAAGCCCTCGCACCGATCGCTGCTGCAGTCGCCATGCAGCTCGCAGCTGTGCAGCTGCGTCCCCAGGCCGCTGCAGCCGCAGCCTGCAGCGCTCGCCGTCACGCCGGCCCGCCGCGCACCGCTCGCTGCACCCCATGGCTCACCCAGCGGCGCTGTGAGGCAGGCCTGCGCGCCAGGGCGCAGGCTTGCGGTGGCAGGTGCGCCGTAGCAAGCTCCCCCCGACCCTTTGGGAGCAGGGCCAATCCAAGGGGCCTCGGACAGAGCAGGCGGGGGGTGGCACGTAGGCTGGCTGGTGTGGATCGGGGGGCGGCAGCGCCTGCGCCGCCAGCGCTCGCCCAGCTTCCACTGCAAGTGGCGCCCATGCCTGCCCATGCCTCCGCGCCTTCCCTGCCCGCTTCCACACACAGCTCTGAGGAGAGGAGCACGCAGGAGGGCCTGGACTCCCACCTGCGCAAGGTGATGAATCGGTTTGCGGCTCAGGATCAGTGTGCGGCTCATGCGCGGGTTCCTGGCCTGCCCAGGGGCTGGTCGGTTGGCGGAGGTCGGCTGCCGTTTGCACGGCCCCAAGGGCATCGCATGGCACCAGCCCAATGCCCAGCTGGCTAGTGGCGGTGGTTGCTGAAGAGGCACCTGGCCACTGCCCTCCTCGTTGAGCATTGAAGCGCAATCACAACTCCGCCCCAACTTCGCCCGTTCAGTCGGGCTTCACGGCTGGGCTGGATCCGCTGAGCAGCCAGCGAGTGTCAACCCCCCATTTCCAACTGCCGAGCCACTCAAAACCATCCACCTGCACTGCAGATGGGCCCCGAGGCCGCCGACCTGGACCCGCTGGGAGGGCGGTCGGCAGAGTGTCAACCCCCCATTTCCAACTGCCGAGCCACCCACATCCACCTGCACTGCAGATGGGCCCCGAGGCCGCCGACCTGGACCCGCTGGAGGGGCACTGCGAGCCGCCGCCCGCCGACGGCGAGGGCCCAGGTGCCGCCATGCTGCCCTGCACCCAGTACTTCATGGTCGTGCGTCAAATGCGGGCCAGCAGCGCTCAGCGGCCGTGCGGAGGGCCCAGCTGCGGGCGTCCTCCCACCTGCCGCACCAGCCCGCTGCAGCAGGCCGCTGCCGTGCACCGCTGGCCGTCATGCCTGGCGCGTGCGGGCGGCGAGCGCAGCACCGCCATGCTTGGCATCACATGCAGGCGCAGTTCTGCATGAGCCCCCCCTCTGCATGAGATCACCACAGCTCTGCCGCTGCTGCAGAGTGGAACATGGGAGACTTTACCCACCATGAGGAGCTGATGCGCCAGGGCAAGGGCAGCCCCAGCGGCAGCCCTTCAACCGCCGGCGAGAGCGGCGGCGCCTCACCTGCCTCCACTGAGATGGGAGCTGGCACACCATCCAAGGCAGTGGGAGCAGTGGTGGGCGAGGGAGGCGCCACACAGGTGCGGCTCAGGTGGAGGTGCCGGCTAGGGTGTGCATGCATGCAGCATGGGTCGTGTCTTGTGCACGCATGGGGGCTCATGGCGTGCGCTGCCGGCGACTCCGTGGCCTTGTTGCCAGACGCACTTGAGCCCACCCTGTGCTCCCTGATGCTGTGCAGGATGGGCACTACCATTACAGTAAGTTGCTGAGTGGGGCTTAAAGGGGCAGCACTGTGCCATGCCGTCCCCCCGCTAGCTAGTGCCATGCCATGCCATGCCCCGCTGCGCCGTGCCCCGCCCCACTCCCTCTGCGCCATGCCATGCCATGCCATGCCATGCTTCCAATGCCATGCCCACTCCGTCTGTGCCATGCCATGCCATGGTTGGTCCATAATCCTTGTGTTGAACACCTGCAGCCTTTACAGTTCTCTGTTCCGTCCCCCTGCAGCTCCCGGCGACTATGGCTCAGCGGATCAGCAGGTAGGCGCGCACTTGGCCTGCAGGGAGGGCTTGCTGAGCGCTGTTGGCAGGCGTGCTTCCAACTGCAATGCTGTCATGCCAGCGGTCCCCAGGCCCCTGTGGCGAATCCGCGTGTTCTTATCCCAATGGCTGCTAGCAGCCCCCAGCCCTCGGTTGGGGGTAACCCTCATGTCCCCTATCCCAATCGGCTGCTCCCTGCTCTCTGCTCCAGAAATTGAACGAGAGCTGGATGTGCGAGGAGGAGCCAGAGGCGCTGGAGCGCTCCGGAACCGCCAAGGTGCGGCAGGATCATCACATGTTCTGGACATGCTTCACAACCCCTGCCGCAGGAGGCACCCCACGTGCTGGCTCAGGACAAGATTGCACATGCTTGGAACTGATGTTCAAACATGTGTCTTCCCACACTGCCACACCACACTGCGACAGCACGAGCCACCCCACCTTGAGATGTACCGAGGCGAGGCAGACGACTCCGAGGGCTTCAAGGAGCCGGGGCAGAGCATCGCCTCCGGTGGGTGCTTGATCATCAAAGGGGAAAAATTTGCTTGATCATCCCTACCTTTGTAGGGTTTACAGTGGGTTGGGGGAGAGGAGGCAAGAGGTCGGGTCTAGGAGCCTGGGCAGAGCGTTGCTCGAGTGGGTGGGTGGGCGGGTGGTGGTGATGCACAGCAGATTGCAGCACCGGTTCTCCCGGGCCGTGAATTTGAAGCTGGGTGGGTGGGTGGGTGGCAAAAAAGATGGGCTGGAGCGCCGCCGAGTATGCCACGGCCGCATGCAACCGCCACCCTGCCCTCCCCGCCCTGGCACCCGCCGCGCGTGCATGCAGCGCTGCCGGGACGCCGCGGCGACACGGGAGCTTATGGGCTGGAGGGAGAGAAGGCTTGAGCCCTCTAAGCCCTTCAGAGTCTGTGCATACCTCCATGCCTCCAGCCGATGGCTTTGTATAAGTCGCTGCCACCCACACTTGAGCACACACCGCCTGCCGTCCACATGTTTCCACGCCCCTACAGCGCTGCCGCGCATGGGCGGCGAAGCCGAAGACTTCATTTTTTGGGCGGGCGATGAGGGCGAGGAGCGGCCATCTTGAGCCTGCCGCTCTTGTTGGGTGTCGCGTGCTGGTGCCAACAGTGCGCCCGTGAACCAGCCCAGCCACCTGCCTTGGCGCCCAATACCTGCGTTTGCTCCAGCTGCACGCACAACTCCACTGCCACACCAACCCACCCCAAACCGCTCCGCTCCACTGTTGCAACATGCTGCCTGCCTGCTAGCCCTGTTCTGTAACCGCCTGTCTGCTTCACAACGGCAGGCTCAGCAACAGCAGAGGGGTGGAGGGTGGAAAATTGGGTGGGCACTGGCCATGGCGCGCGGGCAATTGCCCGACATTGCAATGCCCCGCCCTGCCGCTGCCCATGTGACATCAGCAATGTGGTGTGCACAGCGCAGTGCGGGGGGCATTGCACAGCAGGCCAGCACCCGCCAGCCGGATCGAAAAGCAGCTCGAGAGTCTGGGATCGCAGGACAGCATTCGACAGGCAGAAGGGATGCAGAGGAGGGGCAGACGATGACCAAGCAGTTTGTCCAAGGGATGTGGGAACGGATGGGCAGGGGATCAAGGGGGGGGGGCGGTAAACGGGATGGGGCAGGGGGTAGGACCAGTAGGACCAAAAAATCGATCAGGAGTCAGAAGGGGTTGGGACGGTTCAGGGGTTGGAAAGCAAAGTTGGCTGAGTCACGTGTGCTGGTTGGGAGAACGTGGCAACCGCCAGACATCAACAGGTAGGTGGGTCAGTGGGAAGCAGCTGATGGTGAGGATCGACCTTAGCCGGCGGACCAGGGGCCTGGGAGCGTGCGCAGTGTGCAAGCTCGCAATGCCCCGGCAGGCGCCAATGGGCGCGCAGCAGAGACTGAGCGGCACGCTAGCTTGCAGCGCCGAGCAGCTCCTAGTGCAAAGCCTGCCGGCTGGCAGGTCGGCTGGCTGAAGTGGTGGCAAGGCGCTTAGGCGCCGAACACCTTGCGGCCGTTGATGGGCAGCACCCACCGGTTGTTCAGGCGGTTCATGCTCTGTGGGAGGGAGTCGGATTGTGGGCCGGGTTGGTTGGGACACTCGGGTGCAAGTGAGGTGTGCAGGCTGGTGTGGCGGTGCAGCGTGACCTGTCTTTGCGGCATGCGCTGCACGGGCCCTTAAACCAGCAGCGACCTGATGCCACAAGCAACCGCACGGCAGCCACGAAGGAGCGCACCTCCTGCTCGCCCTCAATGGCAGTCGACAGGGCGGTCTGCAGCTTGACAGCCTGGAAGTAGGACAGGGTGGCCTTGACCTCGGAGAAGACCTGTGGGCAACACCAGCAGGGGAAATGCGCCGCCAGGTTAGGGTTTGGCGCAGCCGGCACGGCATGGGTGCGCAGCAGTGCTGCGGGCTGGGCTGCCAAGAGACCGTGCTGCCGCTTTTGCAAGTGCAGCAGCAGCAGTTTGTAGCAGCTTGCAGTGGCGGGAGCTCGTGGCAAGGGCGAGGCTGGGGCAGGGCTGGCAGGTGGTGGGCGAGCGGTCTGTGCAGGCGCATGTGGAGCGGTCAAGCCTCAGGGGCGGGTGCCCCACTCACGTGCCACATCACGCCCTCAGTGCAAGGGGGGGTGGTCAGGCTGCCGGTGTAGGTCGAGTACTTCTGCGGGCAGGGAAGGAGGGTGGAGCAGGCAGAATGTGAGGCTGCCAGCGGCGTATCACTTTGCCTCACGGGCTGGCCACGGGTGCAGTAGCTCCCTGCCAGTTGCCAGCACATCCCAGCAACCAGCCCAGGCAACTTACGGGCTGGGCCTTGTGGTTGGCCTTCTTAATCACCCCAATCATCCTAACAGCCTACCAAGTCAACTCCCGCACTCACGGGCTGGGTCTTGTAGCTGGCCTTCTCAAAGGACGCGGCGCTGGGCAGCAGCTCAGACAGGTTGATGGAGCCGGCCATCTTGCTGCCAAGGGTCACAAGTGGCACACAACGCAAGGGTCAACGGTGGCAAACAGCAGGCGCGTCGGTCGGAGGAGTGGCGATCAAAGAGGCGCTGTGGGGCCCGACGCTTACCTGTCCTCCCAAACAACCCATGCTGGAAGAGGCAGCAGAGCGGCAAAATTTGCTGCCGCTCTCTTGGTGCGGTGCGACGGCCGAGGCCCACACCCACCGGGGCGAGCTCATGCCGACCCCACGCCAACCCATGCCGACCCATGCCACAACCTGTGCCGGCCAGCCTCTGGGCAGGGCCGACCCGATGCCGACCCGTATCATTCTGTCACAAAGGCAAATCTGAGTTCGCCACTCTCACTTGGTGCACTCGCGCCCGGCCTCGGGGCAGCCCTGGGGCAGGGCGGCAATGATGCTCTCGATGCGGGCATCGCCAGGTAGCTGGGCCTCAGTGGCCAGGTTCAGGCTGCACACGTACAAGAAAGGACGGACGCGGGTCGAAGGGTCAGGGGGAGGCAGAACTGGTGAGCTCGATGCCGGCATTGCCAGCAACGACCTGGGCGATGGTGGCTAGGTTCGAGCTGCGGGCGGAACAAGGGAGCCCACGCACGCGGGTCAGAGGCAAGGCGCCCCAAGCACATGGGTCAGAGGCAAGGCACAAGGTGATGCACTGGTTGCAGGCATCATCCCCAGCAAAGCGCGGGTTTGCAAGCTTCAGACAGCCGGTGCGGCGCACAAGGCGGAGCCGCTGGGCTGCGATTTGCAAGCTGCACGGCAGCGTTGCAAGCAGGGCGCAACTGCGCGGCGCTGATCAGTGCACCATCAATGCACCCCAGCTCCTGCCGCCGCCGACTCACTCGTACATAATAACTAAATATAAAAAACTAATAACAAAACTAACTAATAATGAAAACGAGCAACTCACTCGTACAGCACGCCAAACACAGCCAGGCACTTCTTGCTGGGGTCGGCGCACTCAGCGGGCATGGCAAAGCCCGGGCGGGGCACAACCTGTGGGCAGGGACGGGGGCACTCAGCTGTCCTTGTTTTGTGGAGGAGTGCCCTCTGGGACCAGGCTGTGCCTGTTGGGGGAGGAGCGGGGTCTCTGGGCCCCGGACGTGTACACGCACTTGGAAGCATGGAATACATTAGACAACCAGCAACGGCCAAAATCCTTGGTCACAGAGTCCAGATGCGGGTGCTCGCCCTGCCACTCCAGCCAGCTTTGGAAGAGCGCGACTCCCGTTTCCCCACCTTGGTCACGATGTGCAGCTCCAGCTGGGTGGAGCGGCCGGCCAGCAGGTGCTCAGAGGTGCCTGCAGGCGGATGGGGAGGAGGCAGCGGGGTGGGGGGGTCATGAGATGCACGGGTTGCACGAGTCCCCAGGGCAGCCACCGGGCATTCGCATATGGCATGCGGCATGTGCACTTCACCCGAAAGCTTGGGCGCCAGCAATAAGCAGGGCAGGCTTGCCGTGGAAGGGCACCGCAGCACAGCGCAGCACAGCAGGCTTACCGTGGAAGTGGAACTGCAGGGGCTCGATGGCGGCCCAGGTCAGCTTCTTGCACTCCTTTGGGCAAGGGGTGGACAGGAGTGGAGACTGTAAGCGCACGTGCGGCAACACGGCGTGGTCAGCTGCTCACGAAGCCCAGAGCAGAGTAGAACGCACAATGCGGGGTGCGTGGGGCCAGGCAGGCGCGCTGTATCGCACTGTGACTGCGACAGGCCCCACGACAGGCTGAACCTTTTGCACCTACTGGCCACAATGCACGTTTACGGCAAGGAAAATTGCGGCGTAAAAGCGCACCCGGTTGGGGTTGTTCAGCTTGTACAGACCGTAGATAGAGCCGTTGCACACGGGCACAGCGGCCTGGTTGCCAGTCAGGGACGCCCACTCAACCTGGATCTGCAGGGGTGGATTGAACCCCCATGGGGGCAGGTTAGGGCGAATTATGAAGGCAGGCTGAGGGGCCTGGTTGTTGGCCAAGCCACCTGCAAGGCTCGCTCGCTCCTCCTCGAGGGCGAGCTCACCCGCACGCATCAGATCCGCAGTGGGGTGATGTGCACCCTGTGCACCACCTTAGCGCCCAGCTGTGCTACATAACCGCACCCAGTAGGTAAGCAACAGAATCAGAGGTGAGAGGCACGTACCGCGTGGCCCAGGTTCAGCACGGTCAGGTTGCTGGCCACACCAAAGCGGGTGTTGGCTCGCAGCTTGGCGTCCAGCTGGCTGTGCTTCTCTGCAAGCCAACAAGGGTTTGGGTGTGGATGTGTGGGCCGGTCAGGCTGGGCTGCAGCAAGGGGGGCCTTGGCGCAGAGTACAAACCGGTTGCAAGCACGAGGGGATGGTGGCATGCGCTGAAGGAGGGCCGGGCGGTGTGCTGGGCTGGGGGTGTGAAAGAAGGAAAGATGACACCCATGCGCGTGGATTAAGGACGCGGGCGGGGCGGGATGGCTAAGGGCCAGGCCACCCCCGCTACCAAGGGGGGTGGTGCACCGATGTGCGCTGCACTCACTCGTGGGGACGTTGATGGGGGACTGGCTCTTGCCGCCACAGGTCCAGTCGCAGGCCTTGTCCTGCAATGGCGAAAAATGTAAGTAATGGGAGGGCATCTCAAGCGAGCACGAGGCCGCACAGGGGCGTGGGGGGCTGGTGTGGGCCCCACCTCCCGGGCCTCCCGGGGAGGCACGTGCCATGCGAGCGGCCAGGTGCTCATGCGCTGAAGCGGGCCGGCCTTGCGAACGGGCGCAGATCTGGCCAGATCAGGGGAACTATAGCGCAGCAATCGCGACGCAGGCAGCCGGCGTCCGTGACGCACCTGGGCGGGCCAGTCCCAGCCAGCCTGCGCGTGGTTGTAGGTGCAACCCTCCGCCTGCAGGCAGGGAGGCAGGGCAGCGGCAGCGGTAGGTCGGACTGGCTCGCACATGATCAGGCACATGTGAGGCATGCATGCACCGACCGACTTGGCCCGCGGCAGCGGCAGAAGGCGGCGGCCGTGCCCCCCGCCGAAACACATTGCAACCAGACACCGCCACAAACGCGCCAGGTAGCGCAGATGTGTTGCTACACAGTGCGTCAGCCAGGAACGCACCGCCATCAGGCCGCGGTCGTGGGTGTAAGTGTGCGCGCAGGCGGCGGCATAGCCGGCGCACGCCAGCAGGCAGAGGAGGGCCGCGACCTTCATCGTTCCAGGCTCTGTGTACCTGCAGGAGTCCAGAACGCAGCGGGCGTAGTTGCGGTGCACGGCGGCGGCCCAATATGTGGCGCCGAGCATGGCTGTGGCACCTCAGCGCGGGCTTGCGGGCCACCAACAATGCGGGATGTGCGTGCACAGGCGGGAGTGATATTGGAGATCTTCCCGCAGGCGCCCCAGCGGGCAGTGGCAGTCGGCACACCGCAAGCAGCCTCTGGCAAGGGTGTTTGCGCACCTGATTAGGACTGAGACGCTTCCACAAACACGATTTAACGGCAAACAACGGCGAAGCCGGCCCCGATGGATGACCACCACCAGTCTGGGGGGGCCAGCGGGCCACAGCAGGGGTGCCAAATTGTCGTTCACACTGGCCGTTCCACACCGGTTCACGTGGACAATTGGAACCAGAGGGACCTCCGGGTGCTTGAGGGCGCGGTGCTTGCACCTGCATGCGCGCTCGGGCCAACGCATGCATGGTGCTGCCGCCGCTGGTCTGGACGGGGATGTCCATGACCTGTGTACCGTACTCAGCATTTCTCTTGCCTGCAACCCCCCGCGCGCAAGAGGCAACACTCCTGATCGCTCAGGAAACACGCTCACTGCGTGCTTTGCGCTTAAGCCAGTGCAAGCGGCCCGCCTGCTTGATGCGGTGCTGCTACGCGCAACGGTGTTCACAGTGCTTGAAGTGCGAGGATAACAGCCGGACAACGGCGAAGGGCTCTCAGAAAAGCAGTGAAGCCGGGGGGCATCAGAGGCTGCAGAGTCTGGGTAGAGATGGACGGTTCAAGGCATGTCGCCAAGGGATGGTGGGAAGGGATGGCAGGGGATCAAAGGGGATGATAAAGGGGAGGGGCAGGGGGCAGATGCAAGAATCGATCCAGAGTCATGAAGGGTAGGGACGGTCCGAGGGTTGGAACAGCAGCCTTCTGTTGAGTTTGCACGTGCCGATGGCACGGCTGAATCAACAGGTAGTTAGTTCAAATCAGGTTGGGCTAAGCAAGGCCAGGCGCTGGGGAGCGCCAGCAGCGTGCAAGCAAATGCCTGCCCAACAGGCGCCAATGGGCGCGTGGCAGAGGTCGGGCAGCGCATGGGCCTGTAGCGGCAAGCCGCTCCCAGCTACCAGGCCAGCTGGCTTGAGAGGTCAGCAAGGCGCTTAGGCGCCGAACACCTTGCGGCCGTTGATGGGCAGCACCCAGCGGTTGTTCAGGCGGTTCATGTTCTGCGGATTGGGTGGGGAGAGGGGGAGCGAGATGGGCAGCATGGAAGGTGGGGCTGCTGGAGGCAGGGGGCACACGGCGCTTGCTGTAGCATCGCTCGTGCCGGGCCTGCGCCCAGTCGGTCGGCACTGGTGCGGCGGCAAACCAGCGTGCCGGTCAGGCTGCGGCTGTGCACCCCATGCCTGGGCCAGCAGATGCCCTGCCGCAACACAAGCACACGCAGACAGCTGGCCTCGCGAGCACAGCCTGGACGGCTCTCAATGGGCAGCGGCTAGCCATGGACTGCAGCTCGACAGCAACAAAGCCCACAGCATCAAATGGCCAACAGCAGCAGGAGCGCACCTGGCCCTCGGCGCCCACGGCGGTGGCCAGAGCCTCCTGCAGCTTGACGGCCTGGAAGTAGGACAGGGTGGCCTTGACCTCGGAGAACACCTGGAGGCGAAGAAGGGGGCGGCGGATGTGGAGGTGGGGTCAACGTTTTTACGTACGGTGTGGAGAGCCCAGGCAATACGGTGGCAGGTGTACAGGTGGTGGGCGGTTGCAGCAACCATGCAGCCATGCAACGCCGCTCAGGACTGCGGGTGCAAGCCGGACAGGCCGCTCCCTGCTGCAGGCCGGGCGATGTTCCGGCTGTGCGGGATGGGCAGCAGCCCCACTCACGTGCCACATCACGCCCTCGGTGCAAGGGGGGGTGGTCAGGCTGCCGGTGTAGGTCGAGTACTTCTGCGGGCAGGGAAGGAAGGTGGAGCAGGCAAGACGCGTGGATTGACAACGCCACGCTTCCAGCTGTGAAGCGAAGCATGCAGGCGCCGGCATGCTGTGCGTGCATGCTTGCGACAAACGCAGCCGGCGTGAATGGTGCATGGGTGAGTGTTTGTGCGTGTGCGCGTCAGCGTACTGCGACACAAACCAACGAGATTTGGCGGCATGGACCAAGCAAATCGCAGGCTGGAGCCTCTCCAGTTTGTGGTTGTTCCAAGAGTGAAGAGCACAGCCTACCAGCCTACCAACCAACCTCAACCTGACAAATTCACTCCGCGACTCGAGTGATCACGGGCTGGGCCTTGTTAATCCCCGCAATCATCCTAACAGCCTACCAAGTCAACTCCCGCACTCACGGGCTGGGTCTTGTAGTTGTGCTTGTTCCAGCTGTGGGCGCTGGGCAGCAGGGCAGACAGGTCGATCTGGCCGGCCATGGCCCTGCAGGCAAGCAACGGCAGAGCAAGGGGAGGTGAGTACGACTAGCTGCAGCATGAGCAAACCCATCAGGGGGGCAGCCAGTGTGAGGCTCAGCACAGTTCCAAGCGTTGAGTGCGGTGGTGTGCGGCGCGCCGCCCTGCTGGGCCCCGGGACGTGCCAGCGCCAGACGCATTTGGCAACTGATTTCGGCACGCTCACTTGTTCAGCCCGCCGGGAACCAGGCAGGACCATGCCAATGCATGCTAACCTGCCAACCCCTGGCCAGCGCACGCGAACCCAGGGCAGCAGCGGCAGATAAGGGAGCTCAGCCTCCTCATGTTTGGCAGCTCAGCAGCTCACTTCTTGCAGTCCTTGCCGGCCAGGGGGCACGTGGGCAGAGCCTCGATGATGCGGGCAATCTCAGCGTCGCCCGCAATGCCCTTGGCCTCGGTCTTCAGGTTCAGGCTGCGGAAGGGAGTGGGGCACATAAATGGCAGGGTGTGAGGCATGAGACAGGTGTTCAGCAGTGCACTGACGTGTCAGGTCCGCCCGGCATGGCGCCTGTCGCCAGGCCCCTGCCACAGTGCAAGAGGATCTCTGCACTGTGCGGCAGACACTCGCACAGCAGCAGCAGTCGAAGAAGCCCAGCCGCACGGGGTGCACCAGGCCGCCGAGGAGAGCCAGGCAGGCCTGTCTTGCAACAGCTCCCAGGCACTGAACCACACCAAAAAGCAGCATGTGCGGCCGCCGGCTCACTCGTACATAGCAACTGATAACAAAAACTAATAGCAAAACTAACTAATAGTGAAAACGAGCAACTCACTCGTACATAATGCCGAACACGGCCAGGCACGTCTTGCCGTTCTGGCACTCGGCAGGCAGGGAGTAGCCCTTGCGCTCAACCACCTTGGTCACAATGTGCAGCTCCAGCTGGGTGGAGCGGCCGGCCAGCAGGTGCTCAGAGGTGCCTGCAGGCGGATGGGGAGGGGGCAGTGGGGCGGCGGGTCAGGAGATGCACGGGTTGCACCAGTCCCCCGGGCAGCCACGAGGGGCGGGAGGGGCAGCAGGAGGGGCAGCATGCCCTAAAGCTGGGCATCTCAAGCACCAAGCAGCCCAGCATCACCAGGGTGCAGCGCAACGCGGCACAGCACGGCACAGCACAGCAGGGTACAGCGCACGCAGCACAGCACAGCGCAGCACCGCAGGCTTACCGTGGAAGTGGAACTGGATGGGCTCGATGGCGGCCCAGGTCGGCTTCCTGCACTCCTGCAGGTGGTTGGTGAAGGTGAGGTAGGGTGACAAGTGGTGGTTGGCGTGTCGCACAAGTGTTGGGCGCTGGTGCAGCAAGCTGCAGCTGAACCACGTTGCAGTGCAGCACGTGCGGCGCGTGGTGGCAGGCCGGTGCAAGTTCCGCACCTTGTTGGGGCGGTTCAGCTTGTACAGGCCGTAGATAGAGTCGCCGCAGATGGGCACAGCGGCCTGGTTGCCAGTCAGGGACGCCCACTCAACCTGGATCTGCAGGGGTGAATTGAACCCCCATGGGGGCAGGTTAGGGCGATTTCCGGATCAGGGTGGGTTGTCTGATTGTGAACCAGGGACGCTCACTCAACCTGGTCCTGCAGGGGTTGTGAATGAAACAAACAGGGAGGAGCCGACCGGTGAGAGAACAAATGGGGGCAGGCAGTCTGGCCCAGGACGCCAGCAAGGGCTTGGAACTGAAACCCAACGTGCAGCGGTGGCAGAGGGAGGCAGAAACGGCTCGCATCGCCGCCTGGCATTCGTGGCAGCGGGGAGTGGGCAGCGCACGACACTACTCGAAGCGTGCACCACAAAGCTAGTCGCGCGAGCAAATGCGACAGCCAGTCCACACTTACCGCGTGGCCCAGGTTCAGCACGGTCAGGTTCTTGGCCACACCGAAGCTGGTCTTAGCGCGCAGCGATGCGTCCAGCTGGCTGTGCTTGACTGCAGGAGGGTGGGCAGGTTGGCAGGAGGTGGGGTTTGAACAGTGGGCGATGCATCCCCGGCTTGACCAGCTGGCTGTGCTTCTCTGCAGGGCAGGCGGTCTACCAGGGTCAGCGAAAGCGAAACTGCCGGCAGGCGCATGGGCGGGCAAGCAGGCTAGCTGGCAGGCTAGCTGGCAGGCGCATCGGCGAAGACACACATTAGCCGCACACAAGGCAGGGCATCATACTGATTCTGCCTTTGTTAATATTGAGCAAACACACTCACTGGAAGGGACGTTGATGGGGGACTGGCTCGTGCCGCCACAGGTCCAGCCGCAGGCCTTGTCCTGCAGGACAGTACGAAACAAGGGCTCTCCGTGAGCGGCCGAGTGCACACTCAAATTCGAGGGCAGCGGTGGCGAGGAGGCGTGCGAGTGCTTGAGCGGTCACGCCCTGCTCAGGCCAGCTCGCGAAAGGGCACAGGTTTAGGAGCGGGCCAATCAGCATGCGCGGGCGAGGACCGCTGGACAAAAGGGTGGATGGACAGTGTCCGTGGGCAGCCAGCCCGTCTGCGACAGGTGAGGCCGCTGCACATGCCCATGCAGCTATCGGCATGTGGGGCAGGCCTTCTCGGCACGTTTCTGATATAGTAGGCTTTCACCACGCGGCGGCGGCGGCGGTGGCAGGCGCACCTGGGCGCGCCAGTCCCAGCCAGCCCGCGCGTGGTTGTAGGGGCAGCCCTCCGCCTGCAGGCAGGGAGGCAGGGCAGCGGCAGTGTGGGATGGGAGCAGCAGGCAGGAGCAGGCACATACGAGGCATGCATGCACCGGACTTGGGCCTGCGGCAGCGGCGGCGCCCCTGTTCGCGGCCAGAAACCGCCACAAACGCGCCAGACAGCGCAATTCACGCTGTCCATGGTGCAGGCAAGCAGGAGCGCACCGCCATCAGGCCGCGGGAGTGGGTGTAGGTGTGCGCGCAGGCGGCGGCATAGCCGGCGCACGCCAGCAGGCAGAGGAGGGCCGCGACCTTCATCGTTCCAGGCTTTGTGGACCTGCGGGAGGCAAAATTCGGGGAGCAGGCGAGCGACGATTGGCCGGCGGCCAAGGCAGAGATGCGAAAGTGGGGCTTGCAGCAGCGCTGGCGCCTCAATTACCTTGAGCCGGTGGACGACAACCGAGCAAGAATGAGAATGGATGCCGATCGGCCGCCCCCGCCGGTCTTTTGGACCGCTAGGGCGGCAGCGCGCACAGCAGGATGTCCTGCCCTGGGATGGACGGCGCGCCCAGCGCCTTTCTCAAAGCTGGGCCGCCTTGCTCACGCCATACAAACGGTCTGCCCAGCGGCATAGGAGCGGCGGTCAGCCCGTTACTGTGCTCCGCCGCCGGAGCAAGGCGGCGCTGCTCCCTCCAATCCATCTCGAGTCCATACCACAGCTCCTGGCCCGCCTGCAGCTGCCTGTTTGCAAGGGGGCACAAGGCTCCCGCGTGCGTTCTGGGATAGTTTACTGTCGTTCTCCACTTTGTCTGGCTGCAGGAAGCTGTGCATGGCTGCGCTGCGCAAGGCGGCGCCGTTCCCGCCAGTCACGAGACGGGCACCACGGTGCCGAACGCTGCCCTGCCGCCGCGCATTGCGGTGTTGGCAGCCTTGGTGCTGCATCCGTGCCTGCTACGGCAGCGCAGGATGCACACCCAGGCAGCGCCCACCGCTTTGTTGGGCAGTGCAGAGCCCGCCTTTCGCTGCTGCAAGCGCCGTTGTACCGCCCGCAACCGCCCGGCGCAAGTTGCATTTCAGTCCACCCCCCGCTCTATATCACCCCCGTCTCACTCTCACTCCCTCAGCCCAGCCGAGGCGCTGAGCGCAAAGTGTTACAGTTGTTGGTGAGGAAGCCGCGTGTTGAGCCAGGAAAGGGGACATGCATTTCACACATAGGGGTGCGCTGAAGGAGCACGGGACGGAGCGCAGGCTAGTTCAGTACAGCGGAGCACAGCTGGAGGAGGCAGGGAAGCAAAAGCATGGTTCAGATGGGTCGTTTCGTTTTGATGGCGGGATGCGGGCGAGGCTCAGGCCTGCTGTGCGCAGCTGAGACGCACTTGCTGTCACTGCTGCCGCGGCCGCCGCGGCTGCCGCCGCTGCCGCTGGCAAGTGTGCCACTCAATCAGTCGTTTGGCTGGCCCACAGCTGGCCACCAGCCGGCACTGCCGTTTGATGGCCGTCCGATGGCATGTACCGAAGTTGGATCAGCCGCGGGGCTCGCCCCCCATAGCCGGCCAGCTGCAGCTGCCACCGCTGATGCACGGCGTCTGCCCCGCAGCCGTCAATGGCGGGTTGATGCGCCTCAGTCGCGGGGCTTGCCCCACAGCAGGTACTGGGTGGGCTCCTCCTCCTCGCTCTGCTTGACCACCACGGTTATCTCCGCTTCCTTGCACACCTGCACAACCAGCAGGAGCAGCAGGAGCACGCGCGGTGAGCACAACGGCTCTGCTTCACCGCCACAGTGGCCTCCGCCTCCTTGCACACCTGTGGGCGGACCGCAACGATGAGGCAAGGGGTTGGCTGGGGTCGCGCGTAGCGGGCGGGACAAGCGCCCATGCAGCTGCGCAGCGCCGCCCAGCATCGGGGCCTGCCCACCCGCCTCGGCGGCAGCGTGCTCAACCCAAGGGACTTTTGTTCAGCTGTCTAGCCATGCAGTGCCAACCAAGCTGGTGAATTTCTGTCCACCCACCTCGGCGGCGGCGTCCTCAGTCTCCTGGTCCCCGCCAGTCAGGATGATGGCGGCCGTTGTGTCCGGGTCATACCTGCAGGCACCCCCATGGTGGCAGGACCAGGCAAGCGGCAATGTGAGGCGTGTTTCGAGGGGTTGAAGTGGGGCTGGGGCCAGGCTGCCAGTTAGGGTGATGGCCGCGAGAGCAAGCGGGTCACGCCGACCAAAAGCAAAGCAGCGCATTGCCTCACATGAGGGTCTGGTCGTCGTCAAACATGTCGGAAAAGCTGTCACGGGTGGATGTGATGACCTGGCACACGGCAGCAGATGGGTTGCATGAGTGGCTTTGGCACACGGCAGCAGGTGGCTTGCATGAGTGGCTGGGTGCGGGGACTGTGGGCCAGAGGCCACAGCAGCCCCTGTTGGGCAGAGGCCACAGCAGCAGGCAGCACACGCAGGGCATCCACACACACACTCAACTGCAACACCATTTATGAAGAAACCTTGCTTGACAAACGGCAGCAGCGGCAGCGGCAGCGGCAGCGGCAGCGGTGAGCCGCAGCACGCGGCAGCAGGCAACCCAACCCGCGCAAGCCCTGCTGGGCAGTACAGCCGCGCACCTGCACGCCGTGCTGCGCCGCCCACTCCTCCCACTTTTCCTTGTAGCACAGCGAAGCCTCGTTGGGTGCCTGCACACCACCGGGCAAAACAGCAGTCCCAGCAATCGGCTCCCATGCACGCACATGTTGGCGGGGCAGCAGGCACGGCACAGTGGCATGCCCGCCCACGCGCTTCCCCGCACCAAGCGCCAAACTGCACTACACTCTAAGCGCAGCAGCACAAGGGCGTACGGGCGCCGGCACTAGCTGGTCAGTTGGCTCAGCAGCAGTAGACCAGCGTCCGCATATGCAATGGGCCAGCATCCACATACCCGAGTTGCTGAGCTGCGGGCCGTTGCTCAGCGGCGGTTGCCGCTCTTGACACTCTGCCCAGCAGGTCCCACTTCATTTGTTACTTACACCCTTTTTTTTCTGACACCCTTTGCAGCCCCTGCTCACCCGGTAGTACATGCGCACGTCGCCGCGGCGCTTGAAGCTCAAGCCGCCGGCATCCACAGTCGCCTCAATGAGCGCCTTGGCTGCTGCGATGCCCGCACCCTGCATGGGGTGGGGTCAGCGGCGCGAATTTTTTGTATTTAAAGTTGAACTGCAAGGGTGAGTGCCTTGGCAGCGGCGATGCCCGTGCCCTGCATGGGATGGCGTCAGCGGAGGTGTTATAATCAAAACAATGCAAGGTGACCGCCAGCAGCAGCGGAGGTGAGGCACGCATGGCATCAGCCCACTTTCCAGGGGGTGGCGGCCAGCAGCAGCAGCGGCAGCGGCAGCGGCAGCGGAGATGGCCCATGCGCCTCAGCGGCAGCAGCGGCAGTTTCAGCACCCCAGCTGAGGCCAGACCGTGCAGGCCACGGCCGCAGGCTGAAGGCAGCCCGCGCACCCGTCATCAAACCAATGCGCACCAAATGCGCACCTCAGCAAACATCACGATGGTTGGGTAGCGGAACACGGCGGCAATCGGCCCGCGCAGCTGCAGCCCCGCCCCCTGCAGGCGTGGCAGCAGCGGCAGGCAGCGGGCGGCACGTCGGCGCGCCGCGGCCCAGGGCCCCGCAAGGTGGCAGTCAAGCATGCTTTGGAAGGACACAGAAGCAGTGCAGCAGACAGTATTGTGCACCGTGAAAGGGCCCCACTGCCATGCCACCCTGCTCGCTCGTCATGCGCTGATCAACAACAAGTGTGCTGAGCAGCAACACAGCCCCAGCAGCTGCTTCCCTGCTCTTGACTGATATAAAACAAGCAGCAGCATCTCACCGTGAAGGGCCCCACTTCCACGCCGTCCTCCTCACTCATTTTGTAGAGGTCGGGCGCGTCCTGCTCCCGCACGTACAGCGGCAGCTCCGCCAGCACCGAAATCTCCTCTTTCACCGTCTGCAGCAGTTTTGATTGGAGTGGAACGATTGGCGCATGGTCGTCAGTGGCAGCTGAGCAGGCATCCTGCTCGCGGACGTAGCGGCAGCTGCGCCAGCATGGACCCCTCCTCCACCGCCTGCAGCACGCAACCAGGCGTGAGTGGCCGGCCAGATACGCTGCTTTGCCCCTGGCTACCAGCAGCTTTGGATACAGGCGGCGCAGTCCCAACATGAGAAACAACAGGCGTGGGGGTGTATGCAGGCTGTCTCCACTCAAACACAGCCTAATCGCACCTTGGTCTCCTCCGCACGGATGTCGCCTTATAAACCTCAACCTTAAAAACACCCTGGCTAACAAACAGCAGCGTTGCAGGCTGCCTCCACTCAAACGTTTAATCACTCAAATGTTTAATTAATCACTCAAATGTTTGAAAAAACCTCGCACCTTGGTCTCCTCCGCACGGATGTCGCCCCGCACACGCAGCAGCGCCTCGCGGTTCAGGGCCTGCAGTTGGGGGACAAGGCGATACGGCGGTGTTGGCTTCGCGCAGCGGTTGCTTCGCGCAGAGGTTGGTCGTCAAGCAGGGGTCGGCGCAGCAGCGCCTCGCGGCTCAGCGACTGTGCCAGACCGTGGGCAGGAGTGAGCCGCCGTCAACAGTCGCCTGGCGGCTGCACTGCGCCCCGGCACCCTCCAACCCCGCCCTGCTCAGCGCGGCGCGCATGGGGGAGGGGCTGTGCTGCAGGGGACACCCGCCTTTCAAATCCTTCTCAGTGCCCAGCCGATCCTCCCAACCCTGCCCTGCTCAGCACAGCTCGCCTGGGGGAAGGGCGGCGCCGAGGGGGAAACCTCGTACGTCACGCCGCTGTTGACACGCACGCTGGCGCGCTGGCCCACGCGCTTGTACGCGTTGCGCAGCGGCACCTTCTCCCGGCTGATCTCGCACTCCACCACAACCTCCCTGCAGCTAGGAGCACGCCGGGGGCCGTTGATAATGTATCAATATACTAACAAAAGAAAAACTCAATCCTTGCGGCTGATCTCGCACTCCACCACCAGTGCATGCAGCCAGGGGCACGCCGGGGGCTGTTGATGGAAGGAGGCTGGCTGCGGGTGGCACACGGACGGGCGCAGGGGTGCATCCCGCTGCAACGGAAGCGCACACAGCCGTGGATGCAGGCCAAGGATTTTCCGCGCAGTGCCGAACCATCAGCCCAGCATACCGCCTGATATGCATCCGCATGGGTCGCCAATCAGCATGGGCCAGCTTCCCACCTGACTCCTGGTGCCAGCTGGGTGCTGCGCACAAAGCGTGCGGGGTTCCAGTCCGGCTGGTCCGCCGCACACCTGCAGAGTGGGGGTGGGCGCGTGCATGCATCATTGTTGGGGGTGGATGCATGCATGCATCATTGGCCCGACTGCCTGCCGCATGCCTGCCTGCCTAGCTGGTGTGCTGGCCGCCAGCCAGAGCGGAGGGTGGTGCGTCAACACCCACCACTTTGCGTGGTACCACTGCTCGCGGTCCGGGACCTGCCACAGATCTTCTTCCACCTCGGCCGCTGCCGCCACGCTGCGCCGCCGCTGCTGCCGCCGGCTGCCCGTGGGCCGTTGGGGCGCACCACGCAGCGGCGCAGCTGGTGCCACAGCACGCCTGCACACGTCCCAAATCGGCGTTGTTGCAGTTGAGCACTGAGTGTCGAGAGGCACAGCACGAAGGTCAGCAGGAGATGCAAGCGGCAGCGGCGGCGGCA
>RRZL01000034.1:627029-663970 GCA_006782975.1 Chlorella sp. Dachan
TCGATATCACAGACAAGATGACCGCACCAGTTCGAGCTCGGGGGGGGGGGGGTTGGACAGTGGCTGATGCGAGCTGAGCTGGCGGACGCCGAAGGGCGCCGAACTTCCTTGAAGGGCAGGGGGCGGCTCGAGTTGATCCGGCGTGGTCCACTGCATGCATACATGCATGCATGCGGCTCTTGCTCCTTGTCACTTCGCGTGGCACCGTTGATGTTAGGTTGGAAGGCCAAGGCTGCATGGCCGGCGGCAGCAACTGCACGATTGCAGCACGACAAGCCGTCTCAATGGGCATGGCTGCGTAGACCATCCCCCATGTGCACATGCTGCTGGACTGTGCCGCAGCACATGTAGCAAACGCAGCAGCAGCTCAACAGTGAGCACTTTGCTCATTGCGCCAATTAGCTCGGGCAGCAGGCGAGGGAGCGCATCCGGAGAGGGAGCGCACGGCCTCTGACAGGTGTGCCGGTTCCCGGACTCAGTCGGCAAGGGTTTTCGGCAGTTATTTTCTTGCAGGTAGCGTGGGGCCGAGGGTGGGTGGTCCACCGCAGGGCAGCCTGGCCACGGCGCCGCCTCGCCCAGCCCAAGGGTTGGCGGAGAGGGCAGGGGAGCAAACGACAGCACGGCACCTGGGTGCAGCACGTTTGGTTTGCAAACAAGCGCAGCTGATGGAGTGCACCGCGCAGGTGTGCGTGGCCGGCACAGACCGGTGCAGACCACCCGGTGATGTGCGGGTGTGTGAGGTCATGATGCCGCTGGGGCACCAGCCACGCTGTGGCGAGTCACCGCCCAACTGCAAAGCAACGGGCCCGCACACGTGCTGCCATCTAGTTTGTCCCTTCCTCCCCACGCTTTGTGGAGGCCCGGTCCATCAGAATGGGGACAGCTGCGCTGCTGCACCCGGCGGCCCTGCTAGAATACGGCGGCAAGCGCCTGCCCGTCTCCAACAAGGCGGTCGAGCGGTCCTGCTTGCTGTCCTCGCTGCTGCGGCAGGCCGTGGGGCCCGTTCCCACGCTCGCGCTCGACTCCAGCCAAGTGGCGTCGCTGCAGCGCCTGGTGGGCCAGCCCCTGCCCCCGCTGTCCCTGGAGAGGTTCCTGGCGGCGCTGGGCAGCGGCAGCGGCCAGCGGACCGTGCTGGAGCGCTGCAGCGAGGTGAACTTTTTGCAAGATGCGATTGCAGACGCGTTTGGCGGCTGCCCCTGCCATGCCGCTGCCCCATCGACCCCCTGCGCTCATCCATGGGCGCGCAGGCGTGCCGCGGGGCCCCTGAGCGCCCGCAGGCCTTGCCGCCGCTACGGCCACAGCCCCCGCGCCCGCTTGATTTCGCGCACTACGCGTTCAAACCCGCTGGCCCGCACCCCACCCCCTCCCCCTCCCCCAGGTGGAGCAAGTCATCCAGATCCTCAAGCTGGCCGACTGGTTCTCGGCGCACGAGCTGCGCCAGGCCTGCGACGAGCGGCTCTGCACGCTGCTGCACGGCCTGTCCAACCGGCAGCAGGTCTCAGACTCGCGAGAAGAAGCCGCCAGCCAAGCCCTGGAGGCCGGCGTGCAGCACTGCCTCACCAAGACAGGTGGGTGCTGGCCGGGGGTGCGCGGGGGGGCCGGCAGGCGCGTGTTTGCGGGCGGGTGCCCCTACAGCTGCTGCGCCTTCCGCGAACAAAGAAGCTGCGCGCGAACGGACCGGCAGCAGGCGGCCCGTCACAGCCCGACTCCCCATGCCCACGCTCCGCCTTTCCAGCCCCTCCACCCTGCCGTGCCACCCCGCCCCTGCCCCCGCGTGTGCAGTCGGCTGGCTGCTGCCCTGGGCGCTGCAGCAGCTGAGCCGCGGCGAGAAGGAGTGCCCCGGAGCAGCCGCCGCTGAGCAGCTGAGCGGGGAGCTCCGCTCGCAGCAGCAGACGGCCTGGTTCCAGGTGCGGGCGTGCCCCCGTGTGTTTGTTCATGGCTGGATGGAAAACACTGTGGGCATGCACCATGCATCAGATGACACGCGGCGCGTACGGGCGCTACCCCCTGCGGTGCCGCGTCTGTTGGCCCCACCCCCTGCAAGCAGCAACAGCTGCCAGCCGCGTCGCCCTCCTTGCTGCGCTCCTCTGCTCGCTCATGTGTGGACGAGCTGCTCCTAAGCTGGACCCATGCCGTCTGCCTTCCCCGCCAACAGGATCGCGCGGCGCGGCGCCGTCGCCGCCTGCACGCCTGCCTTATGGCCGATGACCAGCTCAAGGTGGGCAGAAGCGCGTGAAAGCGGACGTATTGCATCGGGTTGACATATTGCATCGGCAAATGTGCGACCTGCTCCCCTGCTGCAGGTGCTGCTGATGGAGCAGCAGTGGTGGGCGCAGCATGACGACTTTGAGCACTGCTGCGAGCAGTGCGGGGCCAGCCCCTCGGACGTGCGGCCAGCCTTTGACATCACCGGTGCGTGTGCATGCATCTGCCGCTCTGCTGCTCAACTGGCCTGCTGCAGCATCAGGGCTCGCTGCGCGGCAGCCGCATGCGCGCACTGCCACAAACCCTGGGCCTGCACTCCCCCGCCCTCCCCCAGCCGACCCGCACCACACCAGGCTCACCCAAACCCGCTCCGCAATCGCCCTCCCACCCCCGCAGGCGAGGCCTGGCTCTTCTCTCGGGACGGCCGCTCGTACCGCGCCGCCGCCGCCCACTTTGCTCACTTGCTGGTGGAACGCAACTGGGGCCTCACCCCTGCTGGCTCCGGCTTTGAGCGGCTGGCGCTGGCGGCCTTTGACGCGGGGCAGCCGCAGTGGCGGCAGTGCCTGGCGCACACGTGCAGCGTCAGCAGCGTGGGCTGCGGCCGCGGCGAGTGACGGCGCCGCGTGCTCGGGCTGCCCGCAATGCGCCCGCCCGCCCCGCCGCAGCATGGCTTGCGTACACCCGCCCAGCTAGCCAGCCAGTCAGTCAGCCAAACCCCCACCCAACTTGACAGGACAGACAGCCAGAAAGCCTTTCTAGGCAGTCACACAGACCCCGGACCGGATTCGTCCCATGATTCGAAAACTCCCCTCTACCGCCCGTCTAGCACTGCCGTACCCATCGATCCAGCTCGGACAACGACTCCCCTTGCTTGGTAGGCAGCAGAGCACAGCACAGCAGTAGCACAGCAGTAGCACAGCACAGCAGTAGCACAGCAGCAACACAGCACAGCAGTAGCGCAGCACAGCAGCACGCATAGCCGCAGCAGACGATATCGCAGCAGCAGAGCAGAGACCCCTCCACCCCATCCCCACCTGTGGGCAGCCGGCGTGGCCTTATTTATTGGCCGGCGGCGCATTGGCCGTCGGCCCAACACAGCAGGCTTGCCCACAGTATCGGCGCCCGCTGTGCCACCAGCCTCGCACAGTGTGCTGCAGCGGCTGTGGCACAGCAGCGCCCCCCCCCCCCACACACCACTCGCCACCCGCCCCTCTGCCGTTGGAACCCAAACCAGCCCCATGCTCTGCCCCCAAACTGTCCGCCCCCTCTGCCCTGACCTGCACTACTGAATACCCGCGCCCCTGAATCCGCGGAGCGTCCACGAATGGCTGCCAATTTTCCCCACACATGGCACCCCAACCAACCAGCCCCCTCTTCCTTCCTCTCGCTTGCGCCCATTATTCGCTGTTGATCTAGCCCCGCAGACAGTGGGGCCTGGCGCCTCCGTGTCGTGTGCCATGCGCAGCGCAGCGAGGAGCGGCACCGGGCGCACATGTCGGCCCTGTCCCGCGCCAAGTGTCTCGAACCCTACCCCTGCCCTTGCACCTCTCTCTTCCCCTTCTCCGCCTGGCCCCGCCCACCGATTGCTACTACGCCACCGATTGCTCCCATCAGCCTGCCCGCTTGTGCCTGGCCAGCAGATGCTTGATAAGCTTGACACGCCCACTTTGTAAAGGTTCACGATGGCATACACCTCTCGCCCACGGCTCCTTGCCCAGTGCACCGCCTATGGCAACTGATGCGTTGTTAAGCCTTTGGCTAAACTGGACGTGAACATGGGTAGCGGAACGGGATGACGCATGCAGACTTGGGGCGGGAGCAAGCGCAGCTGCAGGCGGGAGGACAGCTCAGCCATCGGCGCACTGGTGCTGTTACTCGTCATGCCAGTGTGCAGCACGGCGCCATGCCTCAGGCTGGGTGCAGCAGCAGCGGCTGCAGGCGGGAAGAGAGCTCCGCCATTAGCGCGTGGTGCTGCACGGGGGTGATGGTGCCACGGTACTCGCTCTCCTCCAGCACCTCGGACAGCGTCTGCAGTCAGATCGAGGGGTGGGCGGGTGACTTGACGCCCAAGCAGTGGCTTTCAAACTGCCACCCCACAGCACCTGCATCCCCTTTGCCGCTGAGGTGGCAACCGTGCACAAACCCGCCCAGCCGGCACGTGCCTGCATCATTTTGGCCAGCGGCCTGCTCTGCACGCGGCGCAGCACCAGGCCCTGGCCCCGCCGGCTGATGTGCACTGTGCAGGGCGCCTGCACAAACGGCTCGCCGTCAACCTGTGCACGAGGGAAAAGCGAGGATGTACGGTTAGATGCTTGTTGGAAGGCAAAAGGCATGGCCGACTGATGTGCACTGTGCAGGGCGCCTGCACAAACGGCTCGCCGTCAACCTGTGCACGAGGGAGAGGTGGGGGTGGATGCAGATGCACTTTTGAAAGGGAAGCCGCAGCTGATGTGCGCTGTGCAAGGACGATGCACAAAGTGCCTCACAACAACTTCATTCAGGTTCGACTCGCTGCTTGCCATCCACCTGCATGCGCAAGGATCCCCCCGTGTAAGGCAGCGGGGCAGTCTGTGGCGGCATGTGGCGACCCGCTGATTGCCTGGCATGCACACAGGCAGCAGCCAAGTGTCACTCCTCGCCTGCATGGGCAGCGGCTTGGCCGTCGAAATGACGACCTCGCTGCCTTGGCCAAGCCGCACGGCTCGCGACAGCCCAACCTGCAGCTGTCCCAGGTGCCAGCTGCCGTAGACTGCCACAATCTGTGCAGGGAGTGAGCAGAGGGCCAGGAGGGGAAGGTAGGGGGCAGGGCGAGTGGCCGTGGGCACAGGCATGGACAGCTGCTCTGACACTTGCAAGCACCCGCCTCCATTTCCCAGCCACCGCCGGCTGCTTCAGCTGCCACACTGCCAATCAAACACGACTCAAGCTGGCCACCCCACCAGCAGCAACAGAGACACACCTCCACTTTGCCATCCATCATGGATTGCTGCGAATGCCGGTGGCCGTTGCCCGCCCCGCCGCCGCTGCTGCTGCCGCGCCGCACCATGCCTGTGCCCGTCAGTGTGTAGGAGTTTCGCCACAGGTCCACTCCGCCCCTGGCAAGGTGGGGTGCATGCAGATGATGAGACCTAGAGTCAGAGCTGGGCAGGTGCAGTGAAACACCCGCTGGAACAACAGTAGAACTGAGATACTATAAATAAATAAATAAATGAAAAAGAACAAGAAAAAGAAAAAAAAAACTGAGGCAATAAACCCCCAGGAAAGGAAGAAGTGAGGTCTCGGTTGTTGTCCGAGAAGCGCCCGCCTGCGATGGCTGCTGCAATGACCAGCCCCCATGCGCTGCAGGCCAGCCAAGCTACGCCCATAGCCACAGGCCAGCTCTCCTCTCCCCATTCCAACCTCTCCCCTCCCCAATCCAACCTCTCCACTCCACGATCCAATCAGCTCACATGTAGCTCACAATCCGCTCACAATCTGCTCACAATCAGCCCCAACCAGCTCACATGTAGCTGTTGATGTTGCACACCAGCAGCCCCTCTATGTCAGCGGGCAGCGCCACGGGGCAGCCGTCGCACACCACCTGCATGTCAGGGCGGGACAAAGTGTGGAGTGAAGCCGTGGGGTGCTCGAGAGGTTGCAGCGGAGCCAGGGGGCTGCTTGCTGCACGACATCAAACCCGCTTGCCCCCGACCTGCCAGCTGCTGGGCCAGGTCGATGCAGTCCCCAGCCCGATTGCACCCACACCAGCAGCCAGGCACGACTGGGCCTCCCCACTAAACATAAGCACTACATTCCACCTGTAGCTTCTGGGCCAGGTTGACGCACGAGGAGCTGCCCAGCGCGTGCCCGCTCACAATGTCCACCCCGCCAATGGTGGTGTACCAAAACTTGTTGCCCAGCTCTGCGGGGCAGAGTGGTGGGAAGGCACCATGGCGCTTGGGCCTAGTGGTCTGGCGCTAATGTGTTTAAACTAGACTAGACGAGGTTGGTGGGAAGGCAGGGAGGCATCACTCAGGTAAGAGAGGCAGGGGGAGGCATCACGTAAGGCGCAGCGCCGAAGATGGAGACCGCAAGCCGTGGGTAGGCAGCCCTGCGTTGGGATTGGGACCGCCCTGCCACCATGCACCGCACAGCAGCGAAAAGGCCACGAGTGGCACTGAAAATTAAGCATCAAACATTAAGCACGCTCACGTGAGGTGAAAAAGAAGGGCAGCTGCTCCCGCATCTGGTGGAAGTCAAGTGCCACCTGCCGGGAAAAGGGATGGCCATTTGGACTGTTATGCGGCTGCAACAGGTTTGTGTGTCCTCCATGCAGTCATTGGTGGGAAGCCCGGCGCATCCTGCACACGAGCAGCGGCAATGCCGGTGCTGAAAGATGTTCATCCCTTTGATCGCCGCTGCAGCTTGCATGCACCAGCCCGCAAACAACCAGCTGCTTCACATGCCTGTGCTGTGCAAGCGACCGCTGCTACCCTCCCACTCGCCTTGGCATCCACGCCAATCCCCAAGTAATTGTTCATCTGTTTGACCACCGGGGGCGGCCCCGCCGCCGTTCCCCCCGCTGCTGCCGCTCCTGCCGTCGCCGTACTGCCGCCACCGCCGCCACTCGGCTGGTGCGAGTGCCCGAAACCGCTGAGGGCCAGGGAGCCTCCGCGCTGCAGCATGGAAGCCAGCTTGCCTGCAAGTGGGGTGCAGCCTGGCTGGGAGGAGTGAGGGCTGGGAGGAGTGGAGGAGTGGTGGTGGTGGTGGTGGTGNTGGGAGGAGTGGATAAGGAGCCACGCTGCACTCAAGACCTACACGTGCTCCGGCGAGCCGACGCCAGAAGCGCTTGCGACGCACGACGTGCTGGGAAACGTTGCGGTGCAGCTTGCAAGCTTTAGGGACGCCCCGTGCAGCTGAGCAACATGCCACACCCCCGGAAGCTCCTGCAACGCACCTCGTGGCGTTGCAGGGGCGTCCTCTGCATGAGGCGGCGCAAAGGCCACGTTCCACCTGCGGCAATACAACCACATTTGCGGATTGGCAGACGTTGGGCTACGCGGCCGCATCCACCAGACTGTTCGCTCCCACTCATGCCACACACACGCTGGTTACATTTCTGGTTAGTACCTGCCTCTGGCTGCTCAGGCGCAGCTGTAAGCGAGCAGCGGCGAGGTACGATGCACTCCTGAAGGAAGGTTGCCACTTGCTCTCCTGGCGCCACAGCAACTTCAGCTACACTGTGCAAATGACACCCACCTATCAATGAGCAGCGGCGCTGCGTGCTGCACTTCGCTGAGCATGGTGGCTACGCCTTCCTGCCGCCACAGCCCATGGCCAGCGCCCCAGCCCAGGCAGCGGGCCAGGTCGTTGCCTGCAGAAGATGGGGCGGGTCAGCAAGGTTGGAAGGTGCAGTGCTGTTTTTGCGAAACGATGCAAACATTTGCAACTCAACCCCGCCCGAGCAGCCTGGCCCTCCCATGCCATCAAGAAACTGCCCCAGCCGCAGCACCGCATTGATGATCAGCCACCAGGCAGGCCTGACAACCTGCGCCCAGCGGCAGCATGGCCACAGGGGGCGGCTTCCAGTGCAGGTTGCCGGCCGCGTCCGAAAGCACGGAAGCACGGCCTAGTACCTAGCACACCCAGCGCACCGGTGCCCAGCGGCAGCACAGCCACAGGGGGCGGCTTCCAGTGCAGGTTGCCGGCCGCGTGCGAAAAGCACAGCCCAGCACACCCAGCACACCCAGCGCACCGGTGCCCAGCGGCAGCACAGCCACAGGGGGCGGCTTCCAATGCGGGTTGCCGGCCGCCGCCTGCGCTGCTCGGATGCCTTCAAGCGTGGACAGCACCCAGGCCACTGCGCAACGAGGCAGGGTGAGGTTGGGGTTGGGGGTTGGATGGAATCAGGTTGGACTCAGTCTACGCTCGCAAGCCCGCACACTGCCACCCCTGCACAGCACCTTAACACCACTGCGCACCTGAGCTGCCACCGCCCACCGTCAGAATGCGGATGGGCGCCGCCACGAGCCCAACCCCGCTGGCTGTGTCTTGCCACCCTGCTGCCACGGCTGGCCGTCGTCACAAGCCTAACCACGCTGGCTGTGCCTTGCCACCCTGCTGCCACGTCTGGCCATCCCCAAGCGCACCTGAGCCGTCGCCGCCCACAACCAGGATGCGGGTGTGCGCCGCCACGGGGGCAAACAGCTGCAGTGCAGCGTCCGGCTTCTGCCGCGGTAGCTCCACAACCTACCAGAAGGGGTGGTAGCAGACTGGCCGGCGCCTTGCAGCCTCGCAGCAAGAGGAGAGGCTTGCAAGAGGCGGGGCGTGCTAGAACATCAACACTTGGGCAGGCAGAGTGGAGTTGTTTAGTTGTGGCAAGTTGTACAGGAGTGGCATCAAGCTCACCTGGAGCGGGTGCAGGGCGCGCAGGAAGCGGCGCCGCAGCGAGGTGCCCACCTGCAGATTGAAGAGGCCGCAGAGAGGTTGCAGCGCCGCATGTTGCTGCACGCGCTGCAGAGGTGTACCAGCGCCGAACCAAGCACCGGCGAGCAACCCAGCCAGGGCACAGCACCCGCATCCATGCCGCGCCCAGCCTGCATTGCACACCTGGGGCCCACTCTTGGTGTTGACGAACACCAGGACCGGCTTGCACCCTGGGGGCAGCTGCTCTGCAACACCAACAGGAGGGGAGGCGCAACCGCGGGGGTGGCATCATCAGCGCATTTACACTTGCAACCGCTGGGCAGCTGCTCTGCAGCGGTGCATACCCAGGAGGGCGCATGCAAACTTATTAGAATCCAATTAATTAATTAAAAACTTATTAGAATTCAATTAATTAATAAAATTAAAAAAACTTATTAGAACTCCGGATCCCATCGTGAGAATGGCACATCCAGGCCGGGCAATCTCTGGTCCTGCTGCCAGGCACACGCTTGACAAATGGAGTCCAAGCCTACCTCCGCATGAGCCAACACAACCGCCCTCCTCCGCACGGCCACCAACCGCCCCAGCACCCAAGCGCACCTATGCGGTAGTCGCTCCACTGCAGGCCCTTGTTGCGGTACAGCCGGCGCCACCAGCTGCTGCCCTTTTTGTCCTGCTGGTGGCCGCCCTTCCCAGGTGCCTCGCTTGAGCCTCCCCCAGGCTCTTGGGCAGCCGCTCCGCCTGCTGGTGCTGCTGCTCCGCCTGCCACTGCTGTGCCTGCTCCGCCTGCTGCTGCTGGCGCATTCGCTGCTGCTGGTGCCGTCACAGTGCCTGCTCCGCCCGCGCTGCCGTCCGGCTGCTGTGCCTGCTGGGCAAGCGGCATGTCGCCTCCGCCACTGCCCTCGCCGCCGCCGTTTGCAGCAGCCGGAGCGCCAGCAGCCGGAGCCCCCTCCTCAGCCGAACCGTTCAGTGAGCCCTCTCGGCTGCGAGATGCCAGCCGCACTGCCGTGGGCGGCAGCACTGAGCGCCTGCGGGGCGGAGCTTGAAACCACGTTACTGGGCATTTGGGCATGCTGGCTGTTGACTGAGCGGGCACGACAGCAGCCAACTTCCATACGCAATGCGTGCGGTGCAAGCTCAACAACCCACCGGTTGGGCCCAAGCATGCATGCGTCGAGGCGGGCAATGTCTTGGCTGGCGAGGCGGCGGTGCCGCCGCCGCTGCCACCGCTGGCGCTGCAGGCGTGCATCATATTCATCATCTGCGACCATGAACAAGACGGTATGATGGCCAGCATCAGCAGTGCAGATCGACAGCAGAAGCAGGCAGAAAAGCTTTACGGGCAGCGAGCGTCGATGCGTCCGACATTCAGGCATTTCTCGTCGGCCCCCCCAAAATCCCCGCCCACCCCACCCAGCCGCCCACCTGACTCGGTATCGCTCGAGTATCCGCTGCTATCAGCAGCTGTTGCAGCTGCCCCTGCCGCCGTTTCGGCCGCCGCGACTCCAAAGCCTGCAGCTGCCGCTCCACTGCCGCCTTCAATGCTTGCAGCTGCGCCCGCCCCGCTGCGGCTGCCGTGCCGGCTGACCGCTCCCACTAGGGTTTGAAGCCAGGAGGAGCTCCGCCCCTGCGCCTGCTGCACTGGGGCATTCGCAGCTGCCGCCACACCAGCGGCTGCTGCATCAGGCGGCGTGCCTGTGCTGCCGCCGCCACGCCGCCGCCGCAGGCCCTCTGGAGCACTGCTGTCGCTCACGGCGCTGCTCGGTTCTGTGAGGGCTGGCGTGGTGTCGATTCGAGGTGCCGCAGGCGACAGCAGCCCGCTGCGCTCGCCATCATCGCTGCTGCCCCCGCTGGGGCTGCTGCCCAGCATACTGCTGCTGCCGGGGTCGCCACCCCGTGCCCGCCGCCGTCGCCGCTGCCGCTGCGGCGACGCCCGCCCGCTGCGCCCCTCGCTGCCGCTGCCGCTACCACGCTCCTTGCCGTCCAGCAGGGCGTGCAGCTTGGCACCCACTGTGGGCAGCTGCGGGTGCGCTGTAGCGAAGCACGACACGTGGCAAGCATCCCCGCACAGCAAGCAGCGCCAGAGGGGCTCAGCTGCCACCAGCCCATCTGTCTCTGCCGGCTCTTGGCAGTAAATGCAGGTGGGGCTACCATCCGCTGCGGCAGACTCCTGCGCATGCCAGGGTGCGATGGGGGTGGTGGCATGGGTTGCACGTGTCCAGCAGACCATGCAGCCGCTGGTGTGCAGCGGCACTGGCTGCGTTTCAGATGGCTGACCAACGGGAGCCCAGGCTGGGCAGTCAGGGGAGCCTAGGCTGTCCAGAGGGGTGTCTGGGCCATCAGCGGGTCACACCCCAGAGTCGTGAAAACCACAGCAACAGCACCCACAGCGGGTAAGCACACACCTCCTCCAGCACCGTGCCCCAGGCCTGCCAAAAGTGCTGCTGCCTGCTGTGGTCCGCGCCGCAGCACAGCGGGCGGCACGTCTTGCCCGCCCGCCGCACACAGCCGTCGTGGGTTAGCGTGCCGCACGCTGCACAGGCCTGGGCTGAGGGTGCCGGGCCGCCGCCGGCCGGGCTGAGGTCACCCAGGCACACCGCGCACAGCAGCGGCTGCAGCGGGTCGGCAGGCAGGCTACCCTCCGCCGCCGCTGTGAACATGTGGCGTTCGCTGGGGTACTGCCGCGGAGCGGCTTTGCGCAGCTCCTTGAGAACCGTGGCGGAAACCGCCACCATTCGGGCGCCATCGCGAGCCTGGGCTGCGGCCAGCCAGCGCCAGGCGGCGGCGCCTACAAGCAGGGGTGGGAGGGGAGTCCGGATGAAGCACGTCCTCAGTTCGAGACGGTACACGTGAACTCCTAGCTGGCAGGCAGTGCAGAGGCGCCAAGAACCGCGGTAAAACAGGCAGCTCGCACCTGCCACGGCAGCTAGCAGCATCAGCGCCACGGCGAGGCTGAGGGGCAGCCATGGCGGGTCGCAGCCGGCAGCCGCATGGCAGTCGAGCTCCAGAAAGCGGCAGGCTGCTGCCACTAGCTCAGCCCAGTGCGCCAGCAGCGGTGAGCGCGAGCAGGCCGCCTCCATTTGGAATCAAGGGCAGCGCTGCCGGCAGTGGCGGCAGTGGCGGCGGCGGCGGCGGCGCCGCCTCGTCTTGCGGGTGGCGCCGGCGGCGCTGAGCGAGCTGCCGCAGGCTCTGATCACTCGTGGTGCGCCGATTGTTCCCAAACCAGCTGGCGGGCACTCAGGCGAATAACAACAGCGGCGTGACCCTGTGCTTTGATCCAGACCGTTTGCACAGCTTCAGGGCAATTGCGGGAGCACAGTCGTGAGCCTGGTTGCTGCGTTTCGGCGCGCGCCATGCTGGCCTGCATCTAAAGCTTGCTTGGACCAAACTGGGCTGCAGCACCTTGCATGCAGTGCAACAGCGCTGCCAATTTCGGTCAACCAAGCGAGCGACCGAGGCGAGCGCTTCCTGCTCCGAGAGCAAGTCCGGCGTCGCCACCAGGCCTCTACCGGGGTGGGAATCCCGACGGACGCCAACATCGCCTGCCATGGATTGCATCCATGCATGGGGTGGGCGCCTGCAAGTGCGGTCGCCTGCCGCCGCCGCTCTGCCGCCACCCAGCCCGCTGCCTCCCCTGCCTGCAACCTCTGTTGCAGGTGAACGCCAGTGCATCCTTGGCTGGTGCATCAGCACTTCAGCAGTCACATCCAGCCTGGGCAGGCAGCCCCGCAGCTGAGGCCCCGGCAGCAGCGACAGGGGGCAGCTGGCGCTGGGCGCACCAGCGGCGGCAGGCGCAGCGTGGCTTAGAGGACCGCTCATTTGGCCGCAGCTGAGCGAGCCTGCCTGCATACCGGCGGGCGTGGAGCACACGGCAGAACCTGAAGAGGAGGTGGAGGAGTGGAACAGGACGCCATGAAGCTCCTCACCAAGCAGCTGCTGAAGGAGGGGCCGGGCTTTGTCAAGATGGTGCCCGAGGAGGGTGAGCTGGCACTGTCTTTTCTAATCATGGCACTGTGTTCTATGATCATCGGAGTTGGTCCTGCCTATTGTGGTCACTGGGCATCACGAGAGCCGGGAGAGTTTTGCTTCAGCTGTTGGTCAGCTGCCGGAGGAGGGGCCGGGCCTTGCCGAGATGGTGCCCGAGCGAGGGTGAGCTGTTCATGTTCAGACTTGTGCAAACACTTGTGCTGGTTTTTTACATATTTGTTCCGCATGTTGTGCCAGCTGAGCCTGCCTGTGCCTGCCGGCGGGGCAGCGTTGCAGCCTGGGATGCAGCTGCCGAGCAGTGCACAAGCAGAGGCGCACCAAGGCAGGCTGGGGGACTGACGCCGTGGCGGCAACCACGCCTCAAGCCTTGCACCTCGAGCCATGTATGTGCAGGGGAGGACCTGTGGCATGCCTACAACCTGATCCGGGAGGGCGACCGGGTGGAGGCCACAACGTTCCGCAAGGTGAGGTCCTGGCCAGTGCTGGCTAGCCACCCGTGGGTTCCGTCTTCCATCCCATTTTCCCATTTTGAATGCCCTGGTTTAATGGGAGGGCAACCGGGTGGAGGCCACCCCGTTCCGCAAGGCGAGGTCCTGGACAGCGGCTGGTTGCATGTACTTGTATTACATTTCGAATGCCCTGGGTTATTTGAGGGCGACCAGGTGGAGGCCACCACCTTCCGCAAGTTGAGAAGTACAGGGGCGCGCTGCGTGCGCACGCTGCAAGCCGGCTGCAGCACAGGTGCAGTGCAGAGCCTGGTGACCACATGGCTGGTTGGTGCTGCCTCCTGATGGCTCGCCTACACATCCCTTGGTCTCCCGGCAGCTGCAAACCGGGCGCAGCAGGGGATCTTTCAGCAGGGGCTCTTTCAGCAGGGGCCCTTTCAAGAGCTGCACCTTGGCCCGCGCCTCTTCTGCTTGTTGTGCCCGAGTGTCCCCGTGTGTTGCACAGCTGCAGGTACCAACCGGGCGCAGCAGGGGCAGCGACAGCACGGGGTGCCTGGGATCCCCTGCCTGCTTCCTTTGCCCCAGTCCCTGCTCCCGCGAGCGTTGCAGGCACCTCAAGTTGTGTGGGGCTCGCTCCGTTCCTCCCGCATTGTTGAAAAAACTAATTAAAAACTAATTGATAATTGTTCCCCCCTGCAGGTGCAAACCGACCGCGGTACGGGCAGCGAGAGCGAGCGCGTCAAGCTGAAGCTGATGGTCCGGGTGGAGGCCGTGGAGTACGATGCAGAGGGTGAGCTGCGTTAAACGGGATGCTGGATTTGTCACCATGCGCGCTGCCATCGCCGCCATCGTCCTGGTTTTTAGGTCCATGGGCTCTAGCGTCAAACCGACAGTTCGGGTGGAGGCGGTTGAGTATGATGCAGAGGTCTGCGGCTGCTCAGCAAACCTGATGCAGAGGGTGCGCTGACAGTCCTGAAGGGATGGGGGTTTGTCGTCTTGGTGTTTCAGTTGCGGATGATTCGAATGGACCACGATGCAGAGGGTGCGCTGAGTCAGTGTGATCACGAGCGGGTGGAGTACAAGGCCAGCAGATGCGGCTCGAGGGCAACACAACCTGACCGAGAATGAGCACGGCAAGCTGAACGCCCGCAGAACCTTGCCTCACGCTTTTGTACACCGATTCCTGCAGGCCAGCAGATCCGGCTGAAGGGCAAGAACCTGACGGAGAACGAGCACATGAAGCTGAACGCCCGCAAAACCTTGCCTCACGCTTTTGTACACCGATTCCTGCAGGCCAGCAGATCCGGCTGAAGGGCAAGAACCTGACGGAGAACGAGCACGTGAAGCTGGGGGCGTACCACACGCTGGAGCTGGAGCTGCAGCGCGCCTTCACGCTCCACAAGGTGGGCTGTGCACTCATAGTGGGCTGTGCACTCATGGGCTGTACATTCATAGTGGGCTGCACCTTGTAGTGGGCTGCACAAGGTGGGCTGTGCACTCACACAACACTCATAGTGTGTGATGCCCTGGCGGGGGTCCCTTGCATGCAGGGTTGGTCGGGCACTGCCGCCAACTAATCTGCGGATTCCGCCCCACCCAAAACCGCTTGTAGGATGTATGGGGTTCATTTTCGCCGGGCGCACACCACCTTGCTCACAGCTCAACCCCTGCCACTTCTGCAATGCCCATTAACTTGCCGCAGGATGTGTGGGATTCGGTGGACGCAGAGCGCGTGCGCACCGCCTGCGATCCTGCGGCATCTGCCGACCTGGCGGTCCTGCTGATCACGGTGCGCTGCTGCTGTCCCAAGCTGGACGTGTTGCTCTGTGCATGCGCATGTGTGGCTGCTGCCGCTGCCGCCGCCGCTGCCGCCGCCGCCGCTGCCGCCGCCGCTGCTGCTGCTGCTGCCGAGCGTGCTTGCCACTGATCCCGCTTGCACCTCAGCAGCTTCTGAGCCTGCTGGCGCGCCATGCGCATTTAACGCGTCACCGAGTCCCCGTGTCAACCTGCAAACCATGCCGCGCAGGAGGGCCTGGCACACCTGTGCTTGGTTGGCTCCACCTGCACCCTCACGCGCGCAAAGATCGAGGCCAACATTCCTCGCAAGCGCGGCGCGGCAGCGGCGGGGTACGACAAAGCCATGGAGAGCTTTTATGACAAGGTGGGCTTTCGTTCTTGAGCGTGTATATAGGTGGGCGTTTGTTCTTGAGCGATGTAGGTGGGTGCTCGTTCTGAGCGTGTATGCAGCGCACTCTGTGGGCTGGGAGGTTGTGCAGCCTCCAACCTCACTATGAAGCGCACATCATTGCTACACTCACCCTACGCCTGCCTCCAACTGCATTGTTCGCTGCAGGTGTTCAACGCGGTGGTGCGGCACGTGGACTGGTGCATTGTTTGCCGATGGCGGCGAGTCATCCCATCCAATCCAACACACCTCTCCCCCACAATTAAACCAAACCACCTCTCCCCCACACCTGCAGGTGTTCAATGCGGTGGTGCGGCACGTGGACTGGGACATTGTGCGCTGCCTGGTCATCGCGGGGCCCGGCTTTGCCAAGGACGAGTTCCGGGAGTACCTGGATAAAGGTGAGATTCAATTGGGTTTCGTCTTTGATCAATTCATGAATCGGTTAGTTTCCAGGTGGGCCCGGCTTTGCCAAGGACGAGTTCCGGGAGTACCTGGATAAAGGTGGGATTCGATTGGGGGTTCGTTTTTTTAATCGATTCATGAAACGGTCAGTTTCCAGCTGGAGGGCCGGCTTTGCCAAGGGCAAGTGTTGGGAGTACCTGCAAACGGGTGAGATTCTGTTGGTTTTTGTCTATTTTACATGGATTATGGTGAGACTCGAGAGTGTTTCGTCTTGTGATCGATTCAGCAATCGTCAGTGTGTTAGGTCTAGCTGGGGGCCCCGGCTTTGCCAAGAGCGAGCTCCTGAGCACTTGGATAGAGGGTGAGACCTCTGTTCACCTTGAGTCTGGATTGTTCGGTGGTTCGCCAAGCTGTGCGAAAGACGAGCTCCGGGAGCCCTTGGACAAAGCGTGGGTGCCGCACCTGGGCCAGCCTCCCTCGCGATTGCGCCCTGCTTCTTCACTGCTGCCTCTTCACCGCCGCACCGCATCTTCGCAAGGTCGCTCTCAGGCTCACAACCTTTCCAATCTGTGCTAATCCGTGCTGTACCGCAGAGGCGCAGCGGCGTGAGGCCCGCACCCTGCTGCTCAACCGCTCCAAAATCCTGCTGGCCCCCGCCTCGTCAGCCTACAAGCACTCCATCAAGTGAGCGGACCGCTGCAGCAGGGTGTGGTGGGGTGAGGATGATGCATGGCCGCAGACGGCAGTAGGCTGCAGGGTGTGGTGAGCTGCAGGATGATGCGTGGCCACAGACGGCAGCCGCCCACCCGCCCTGGCTGCCAAGCTGGTTTCCCACCCCCTTCTCTGCAGGGAGGTGCTGGCAGGGACCGTGGTTGCCGGGCAAATCAAGGACACCAAAGCGGCGCGGGAGGTGCAGGCGTTGCAGGACTTCATGGCAATGCTGGGCCAGGTGGGTGTTCCTTTCCAACCCCGGGTTGCTTACCTGAGCGGTTCTGTGGCTTGCGGATAGACGGCGCATGCAGCTTGCGGCCTCTGTGCTGTTAAGCAGCCTGTGCAGCCTGGTGTGGTGTTGTTTGAAGTACGCGGGAGGTGCGGGCGCCGCAGGACTTCCTGGCGATGCTGGGCCAGGTGCGCACGACACCCCCGGCAGGACCACTCCCCAGGCAAAACTGCCGCAGCAGGGCCTGGAGCACACAACTGGGGTTGTTGGGAAGCCCCTGGATCCCTTGCAGCCCCCCTTTAGGGAGCCCCTACAGCCCCCCTGTAGGGAGCCCCTACAGCCCCCCTGTAGGGAGCCCCTACAGCCCCCCTGTAGGGAGCCCCTACAGCCCCCCTGTAGGGAGCCCCTACAGCCCCCCTGTAGGGAGCCCCTACAGCCCCCCTGTAGGGAGCGCCCCCCTGTAGGGAGCCCCTACAGCTCCCACTGCCTTGGTCCGATCGCGCCCACCAAGCAGGGCATGCAACGGCAGTACCATGCCTGCTCAGAGCCGCTCATGTTGTGTGCAGCCTGCCAACCGCTCACCCATCAGCCCGGCCACCACTGTGCGCAGGGCCCCAGCTGAGCACGCGCCAGGTCTCGTGCCACTTTCAATGCCTTACTTTGCCACCCAGCCTGCCACACTGTGCGCAGGACCCCAGCCGAGCATTCTATGGGCCAGGCCACGTGCATGCAGCGCACGAGATGGGGGCGATACAGGTGGGTGGGTGAGGTGGGCCGCGTGGCGGAGCAGTGCCCTGCGCATCAGCAGTGCCCTGCGCATCAGAAATGCCTGCGCATCAGCAGTGCCCTGTGCATCGTTCGCTCACAGGCTGGCATGCGTGCCTGTTTGCAGCCGCAGCTGAGCCACCCTTCCCCCGCACCCCCTCGCTCCACCTGCCGCGCCTCATTGTCACGCAGACGCGGCAAATGTAAGGGACTCTCACTGCGGTTCCGCGAACACTTTCGCCCTCACCTCACCCTGCTTCCGCCCTCATCTCGCCTGTTGTGCAGACGCTCCTGATCACAGACTCGCTCTTCCGCACCAACGACCTCAAGCGGCGCAAGCAAATGGTGGCGCTGGTGGATGAAGTCACGGCAGGTGGGTCACGCTTGGTGCAACATCTGGCTGTTCTTTTTAGATTTCAGGTTTTTTATTTCTGCCGGTATTTTCAGTTGGATGTGTGTGTGATGCGAGAGGAGAGGGTGGCGCTGGTGGATGAGGGCATGGCGGGTGAACCGCGCCGCGCATTCAAGACATGACATGCTGGCCTGTCGGCCTGCATCTTTCAAACCTGGTCGCGATCTTCAAATACGAGGATCGTTGCCGTCTGCCCCTCGCTACCTTCTCCACGCAGGCGGCGGCACGGTGCACGTGTTCAGCGGCATGCACGCCAGCGGCGAGCAGCTGAACCAGGTGCGGACTCCGAATCACCCGGGAGGTTGTTCTCAGTCGCATGAAGATTGGGTCTGTAGCCGGCTGGCGCTCAGCTGGTTAACTAGACTAGGCTAGACAGGTGTGGATGCATCCAGGTGCGCGGCATTCTGTCTGGCCCTTCTTGACCACAGCGCCCTCCCGCCCCCTATGCGCCTGCAGCTGACGGGCATCGCGGCGCTCTGCGCTTCCCGCTGCCTGCTTTGCATCACCCCTCCCGCCCACCCACGTTTGTGTCTGCACGCCCCTGCAGCTGACGGGCATTGCGGCGATTCTGCGATTCCCGTTGCCCGTTTTGCACTGCTCCTAGGACACCATGCGCCCTCCCTCCATCCACCCACGTGCCTGCAGCTGACGGGCATTGCGGCGATTCTGCGCTTCCCGCTGCCGGACCTGGAGGACCAAGAATTTGAGGCGGACTGGTGAATCAGGAGTTTGAGGCGGACTGGTGACCTCACAGTTTCCAGCCCTGGCTGAGGCGGACTGGTGACCTGGTTGAGGCGGACTGGTGACCGGCACCCTGGCTCAGCAGCGAGCAGTCGATGCCCGCTGCACTGGTGACCTGGCACCCTGGTTCAGCGCAGTTGAAGCCCGCTGCACCGGCTGAGACCACTTGCAAACGTAGCAACACCCCAAAGTTGGCAGCCGGAGGACCCGGAGCTTGCTTGAGGCGGCCTTGTGATGCATGGTGCGCAACTCAGATGGCAGCGTGCTGCGCCAACCGCCCATCCGGCAGCCACCCTGCGGCCCAGCTTCCGCCTCCTTGCTTTGCTCAAATCTTTCTCGAATCCCTTGGCACGATTATTGTGACATGCTTGCAACGAACAAGCGAAGCGGGGGAGGTAGTGGCAGCGATGCGGCTTGAAAAGCGGGCAGAGAGGGCAACTAGGGAAGCAATTGGGCGCGGTATTTCGAGGCTGGAAGGGGCAGGGGGGAAGAAGAAACGGGAGATTAGCGAGGGTGGGGGCGTTCAAATCGGAAGCCTCTCAGCGCCGGCACTGGGCAGAGGCGTTCACCGGGGGAGGTAGAGAGGACACAACGTTGGGCAAGGGCGGGAGAGGGGCAGGAAGGGAGAAATGTAAAACGCGTGCTTTCGAGTAAGAGGGGAGAGACTGGACTGGGAAAGATGGGCTCGCGAGAAATGGGGGGCCGCCCCGCAGGGGGAGCCTCCTTTATCAGGGCACAAACAAATGAACGTCGCAACCGACTAGACAAAAGGGGGCGCATGGGTGGAAGAAAGGGGGCACATGGGTGCAAGGGCTGGAAGGTGTGGTTGGGTACGAGGTACCGGCTGCTGGCAGGGTAGGGCAGCCTGCTTGTTCGCTTGCTTGCCCGGCCGCACTGCGGCTGGGGCGCATGCCGGCACGGCCGGCTGTGTCGGCGCTCGGCATGGCATGGCATGGCGGGGCTTGCAAGCAGCACGGGGCAGGGCACAGCCACAGGAGGGAAGACGAGTACAGAGGTTGGTGGGTGGCAGCTGAAACGGGTGGGTGCAGCTGAAACGGGGGCAGTAGGGCGGTCGGCGGCTGGGACGGGTACGCAGGGCGCCGGCACGCGACGACAGAGCAAGCTGTGAGCGCAGATGGTCTGTCCACTGAAAGCGCGGAGGCTACGAAGGGATTCAAAATGGGGGGCGGCAGGCAGCAGCGGCCGCCCCTCGCCTAAAGAAGAGCAAGGCGGGGCGATAATCGTTGTCAGGGGCCAGCACGCAGGCCAGGGGCTGCACCGGCCGGGGCTGGCGGCAGCGGCCGGCTGGTTGCCGTGCCCATTGCTGTGCTTGGCTGCTGCGCGCTGCGCACGGGCGCAGCCAAGGTGCCGCACTGTGCATGGGCCATCCGTTGGGGCGGCTCAGAAGAGCAGGAGGCACATGATCACCTGCACCAGGCGAGGGTGCACAACAGGAGGCAGCAGGTGAGAACCGAGGCCAGCGTGCACGCAGTGGACAGCTGCCCAGCGCAGCGCAGCATGGCGAGCCACGGCACAGCATGAGGAGCAGGCACGGCGCAGCGCGGCGCGGAACTCACAAATGAGCCCAGCATGAGCAGCAGACGTGACAGGAAGGCCTGGTGCTGCTGCTCTGGAGTCAGGGGCTCCGCATAGCCGCCGTTGCCTGCACAGCAGGGAGGAGCCGGTGCATTCAGGATTACAAACAGGGCGGCACGCCATGAGCACTAGCGACCGGCTGTGCTTGAGCCTCTGCAGCAGGGGCCAGCGCATCAGGCTGCAGCGCCCTCGCAACACGCAGAGCACCCTTCAGCGTGTGCAGTGACGTTATGCTGCAACCGCGCTCCCCGTTGCTGTTCTGCGGGCCCACCCCCACTGTCAATGCTGTGTGCAGGCTGGGGCCAGCCACTCACCGTTGCTGTTCTGCAGGCCAAAGAGCGTGGGAATGATGCCGAGGCCGCCCTGCTGCGCATTCACATTCACGTTTGGCTGCGCGCAGCGGGCGGGTGTGTGTGGAGCGGGTCGGGTCAGCGGCGGGGCGGGAGCAGCAGCAAATCAGCGCCGCATGCACAGGTCTGCGCCGCATGCACAGGTCTGCGCCGCACGCTGCAACAATAAAAGTTGAGAGGTGGGGCGCGCAGAGCAGCCCAGCTGACCGCACAAGCAGCAGCGGGTGCGAGCCATGGGGGCCGGTTGCTGCAGCGCCGGGTGCTGCCCAGCCAGGCCACAACCCAAAACCCTGCCAGCGCAGCAGGCGACCAACTGGGCGCACCTGCAGCAGCGGGTTGCGCACAATGGGAGCCGGCCGCTGCCCCGCCGGCCGCTGCGGCACCGCCTCCAGCTCCCCTTTGCTCTTGCTGCGAGGGTCCTCGTTGCCGCCGCGCCCATAAATGGGGATCACCTGTCAAGAGAGGGGGCCAGGCATGGCAAGCGCTAATGCGTCAGGCAGCACAGAAAGACTCGAAGTGGGCCCATAAACGGGGATGACCTGTCAAGGGAGAGGCCCAGGCACGTGAATGCAAGTGCGTGTGCATGCAAGTGCGCCGGGCAGCACAGTGGCACAACCCGAAGTGGGCCTTTGCTGCCGCAGCGCGCAGCTGCCAGTGAGCGGCCATGTGAGCATGCGCCCTGGGCAGCAGGTGCAGCAGCATGGTGTCGCAGCGCAGCTGTGCAGCAGCGGCCCAGGCCAGGCGGCTCAAGTGGCAAAAGCGCGGCGACATTGCGTGGCAGCAACCAATCATGGCGCTGGCTGCAGCCAGCCGCTTCCTGTCCGTCTCCAACCCCCGCCATCAAACTAGTTTCGACTGCAGGGAAGTGATGCTATCGCTTTGCTTCGATGTGCATTATTCCGCACCTTGTCCTTCTCCACCCCCGCCTTGCACACGGGGCACGTGCGGCAGTGGCTCTGCACTTGCAGCCAGCGGTAGAGGCAGGGCCAGCAGTACAGGTGGCCGCACAACGTGACGACCGGCTCCGATGCCAGCTGCGCAACACGGGTTGGGAGGGCGGCAGGGAAAGGAGTCAGCTGGAAAGCCGGGAGCGGGGCAGTGCAGGCGGGCAGCAAGCCAACGCCGGGCACTCGGAAGCCAGCTGCGGAATGAGCATTGGTGAGCGGATGGGGTGGGGGGACAGCATGGCAGCGCGGTAGCAGCAGCCGGGCCGGCAGGGCATGAAGTTTCCGCAAGCCGCAGCGGCGGGGTTGCAGGCGGGGTAGCAACACCCCCACCACGACAGCTGGCGGAGCGGCTGCCTGGGGATTTGGCCTCAGTACAGCAAGCAGGCAGCACATGGGCCCACCTGCATTTGCACGAGCCCACATGGCATTACTGCGTGAACCCGGCATCCCCAGCACCCATCAGCGCCCAGCACCCACCTCGTAGCAGATGTTGCAGGAGAACATCGTCTCCTCCGCTTCAAAGCTCTCGAGCTTCTGAAACGCCAAACGGGAAGGTGAGAGGGGGGGTGGGTTCACGGGTGGTCAGACGTAGCGAGGAGCAAGCGGCAAGACGGCCCACAGGCAGAACGTGAGTGGCGGCAAGCAGCTGAGTGGCTGGCCGGCTGGAACACCGGCAGACGCGCATGCCGCCGCTGAGCAGAGCATGTTGGAGCAGCGAGCGGGTGCAGAGAGCGGCCGCGCGGCGGGTGTGGCAGGGCGGCGGGACATTGTGCCCTAGGCACCTGCGGGCCGGACCGGGCGCGAAACACGCGCTCGGGCGCGTTGCCCAGGCCAGGCAGCGCCAGGGCAGGGGCCCCAGCCGCTCTGAGCGCACCTTGAGGCTGGCCTTGAGGTCCTCCTCCAGCCCTTGCTGCTTGGCCTCCGCTGCGGGCTGTGGCGGCACCCCGGCCTCGGGCTGGAGTGCCAGGGGCGGCTGGGCCGCCAGTGGGCTCTCTACGGCGCTCATGGCGGGCTGCAGGCTGCTGGGGGCTGCTGGCGCTTCCCTGGGCCGGCTTGTGCGCTCGTGCACCACTGTTCGAGTCTCTGGCAGCGGGCTAGCGGCCGCGGGTGCTGGCTCGCACTCGACCTTCGGGGCGGGGGCCGTCTGGCAAGGGTTGTGCTGGCAGCGCGCTCACCGGTCCTCTGGCAGGATGTGCGCACCGTGAAGGGGCCGTCTAGGGTCCAGGGCGGTTGAGGCGGACAGGCGCAGCATGGGCACTGACCATCAGGTGACACCGTCACTCCCAGGAGCCTCATTTGCCCTCCAGCAGCTCCGATTGGCGATCAACACGTGCTGGCCGTTGCGGGGGTCCTGTACCCTCCCCCAGCCTCTGGGCTCCCCCCTCGGCCCTCCCAGCTATGGTTTGCGGCGGGCTGCGGCCGCGTGCGGCGCCCCCGAGCACTTGTAGGTGGCTGGGCCGGGCGCCCCAGCCCCTGGCACTGGCGCCCAGCGGCGGCAGACCGGCGNGGCGGCGGCGCATGGTCTGCGCAGCAGTGCGGCTGCCCGCCCTCGCAGCAGCAGCAGCGAGCGACGTCCTGCACGCTGCCTGCCGCAGCGGTTACGCGGCGCCCTGGCAGCGGCTGCAGCCAGCGGCAGTGAGCACGCCGGTGGGGCCGCAAGCGCCGAGGCGGTTGTGATCGTCGACCATGGCTCGCGAAAGAAGGAGTCAAATGACATGCTGCTGGAGTTTGTGGCCCTCTACAAGTGAGCAGGCTGTAGGCCAGGCGGCGGGTGGCTGGTTGTGGCTCCTGGGGCGGCCGGCGGAGGCCTGGCTGGGCCGGCACGTGTCCGAAATGCCTTATCTGCTCGAGCCGCTCGAGCCTGTGTGCGCCGGCTACCATGCCTGTGCGCCGCTGCGTGGGGCTGGAAACCAGCACCCAGCACGCCAATCACGCCTCCCCTGCTTGCCCTGCTCCTTGAAAGTCAGCTGAGCGCGTATTGTGCCAACGCAGCTTGCTCGACCCCTGTCTCGACTCTGCCGCTCGCCGCCCTAACCGGCCCCTCCAACCGACCCCTCACGCCCCCCGCTGTCCCCAACTTCAGGCAGCTCACAGGCCGGACGCTCGTGGAAGCCGCTCACATGGAGCTTGCGGAGCCGACCATCGCGCAGGCCGTGGCACGCTGCGCTGCGGCGGGGGCACAGCGCGTGGTCATTGCGCCCTACTTCTTGTCGCGAGGGCGGCACGTGCAGGTGGGGGCTGCTGTTGCTCTGTTTCGCTTGCATCTCCGCTGCCTTGTTTTGACAGTGATTCGCGGGAGTGCCGTCCTTCTTGCTGTGTGGGCGGCACGTGCAGGCGTGTGGTCCTTGGTCTCAGAGAGTGCCTTCCAGCCAACTGAGAGAGTGCCTTCCCGCCAACTGCTGCCGACCTGTGCCAAACGAACACCTATCTCCTCCCACGCATCGCCATCAACCCAACCCCTCATCCTGCTCCTCCGCCAGCTGCTCCTGCTGCAGCCGACCTGCCGCTCTGGCTGCCCTGCCCCGGGCACAGCACAACGTGCCCCATACCCTCCTGCCCTGCCCTCCTTCCATGCCCAACACCCACCAGCTCCCGAGCCGCCCCTCCCTCCCTGCCGCAGCACGACATCCCCGCCCTGGCAGCGGAAGCGGCGGCAGCACACCCAGGCGTGGACTGCATTGTGGCAGATCCCATTGGCATCGACTCGCTCATGGCGCAGCTGATTGAGAACCGGGTGAAGACGGCGGCGCAGCACGGCACAGCAATCGATGCAGGCGCTGCCGACGCTGATGCGGGCACCGCGGCTGCCACCAGCAGCGCCGACAGCAGCAGCAGCAGCAGCAGCAGCAGCAGCGACGGCGAGTGACGCAATTGATGCATGGTCCGGTTGAAGGCTTGTCAGCTCACTTTCCTCTGCTACCAGCTGAGGGACCGGTAGTACAAGTCCGCATTTCGTTTACAGGTGCTCATGATTTTCGGCCTCTCTGTGTACTGCTTCCCACTGCTCTGCATTCTCGGCCTCACTGGCACTCAGCAAATCCCTCTGAGCCCGCCCTGATCCTGTGTACTGGTTTTCTACGTGTTTCTACATGCACAGCTGCAGGAACAGTGCATGTGTGTACATCCAGCTCTCGCCCATAGAGCGCGGAAAACACTGGGGGAGTGTGCGCAGGTGTGTGCTGGTTAGGCAAGTGCACCAGGATGTGCTTGATGATAGACGCGGAAAGTGGGCCGGGAAGCGGATTTAAAGGTAGCTCAAAGATGCAGGGCAGACATATCGTTGCTGCAGCACGCTTGCAGCATGCCTGAGCAAATCGTGAAGCATAGCAAAGAGCCTTGAGCGTCTGGCCGCAGCAAGAGCATCCATCGCTGGCCAGGGGGACCGGCCCGGCAAGATGTTGCTGAATGTCGCAACATTATTGCACTGCCTGCCATGCTGCCTGCAGGTGCAGGCGGCACTGTGGCTGCTGCAGGCTGCCGCCATAGCCTTTGCTGCTGAGCCAGTCCCCTGGTGAGCTGCCTCAGTAGCTGCGCAGCCAGGCGCGCCAGCCGTCCCACCAGCCCTGCAGCGCGCTTGGGCTGCCGGCAGGCAGGCCCAGCTTGCGAGGCTGCAGGTGGGCGGGGGTGGGGTTGGTTCAGGGTGGACGGGGCCATCACATTTCACATCCGCATGCCAAATCGAACCGCGCACTGGCAGCTGCAGCATGCAGCTTGAACCACATGCTGCCATGCATGGCTCAAATCATCCAGCTCCCGCACCTGGCCGGGGTTGGGCTCGTTTTTGTAGACGTACGCAGGAAACGTGGCCAGCCCCGCCTGCCCGTCCCTGTCCATCGTCTGGTTGCGCTTCAGGCGAACATAACCGTTCTCGCCCCAGGCGGCGCCCCAGCTGTTCTTGATCAGCCAGCTGGTCGCAGGAAAAGGGAAGCAAACCAAGAGGCGGTGTGTCGGAGGGAAATGCGCTCCAATCAGACCATGACCATGCGGCATTTCATGCGGCATCTCATGCGGCAGTTGACGCCCCTGCCCTGCCCATGCCTATGCCCATGCCCATGTCCATGCCCATGCCGCCGCAGCCAGCCAGCCACCGCCGCCACCGCAGTCGCTCACTACTGCTCGCCCGTCGCCTCGTCGGTGCCATAGCCCGCCACCAGCACGGAATGGTCCAGTGGGCGCGTGCACTGCATACCAATGGACGTAAGAAAGGATGGACCGCAGGAAGGTGGGTGCCAGCAGGGCAGCAGGCGGGGCTACCCGGTAGCAAGTCGGCTTTGCATCCAGCCCTCCTAGCTTTGGCCCGTCAACCCACAGCCTTTGGACATCCGCTGACCTGCACTGAGTCTCCCATGATCCCGGTGCGGTACAAATGCCACGAATCCAAAAACTCGCCGCAGCAGATGGCTGCCACCGTGGGCTGCAGAGGGAAGGGTGGGGGAGCGCGGGGGAGCGCCAGGGGGGGAAGGGAGCTCCCTCGCTCGAGCAAGCCGAAATGGCAGGCAAACGGATAACATGTCTTGAGAACAAGCATGCAGACACACACGCGTATAGTCCTCACTGATCCGCCCGCAAACATGCTGGGAAGCTTAAACTCAGCAGCTTAAGACAGAGGCGCTCACGGTGTGTGCCACCGCTTGCAGCAGCGCGCTTTCATTGTGATGGGGCACCTCCACCAGCCCCTGCACGGTCACTGCCCGCTCCCTGCAAGCACACAACAGATCAGTGAACGTTTGCAGGTGGAGCTTGATGCGTTGCTCGCTGCCTGCGCCTAGAACAGCACAGAGCGGTGGCACGTGCCGCCCGCATGTGTGCCCAGGGTTGCAGGTGGTGGGCAGGTTATTACTCTAGTGTTGCACCGCCTGTCCTTATACGGGGTAATTACCCCTCACTCCTCACAGACCCCTGCATCCTCTGTGGCACTGCACTCACCGCTTGATTCGCTTGTGGTGACAGGCCGTAGCTTCCGCCTCATAGGGCCAGGCTGCATCCGTGTCAATGCCATTCTGGATGACCCAGCGAAACACATTGCGGAAGTCGCCACCTGCAAGTCAGGCGAGTTGCAAAAAAGGCCGATGTTTCCAGTCCTGCGCAGCACGTTGGCCAAGTCAAGGCCTGCGGGGCATGCGGTAATGCACACCAGACGTGAGCGGTTGCACCCTGTCAGCTACACATTTGCAGGAAGGCCACCTGGAAAGCAGGAAGGCCACCTGGAAATGCGGCAGGTGGCAGCTGGCATCTGCCACCCCCTGACGTGATGCCAACACCTCTTACCGTCGCAGCCCCAGTCGTACTGATCGCAGCTCACAATCTCCTGCTCGCTGAGGGTTGTGCGCTGGCCCGTGTAGCTGTGGAGGCAGAGCGAAACAGAGGAAGCAGATTTGTGGATCAATGGTCAGTTGGCGCGTGTGTAGAGCAGTACAGCGGGGGCAGGCTGGTGCGGCAGCGCATCAAACTGGTCGCACTCACAGGGTGTTGGCTGCCTCCACCCCCGCAATGCCGCCGAACGCGTAGCAGCAGCCGCAGGGTGCGCCGCCAACGTGCCTGCACGGGGGTTGCGGTGCGGTATGGAGGCAGAGTGAGCTGGGTCGCGAGTGGCAGGAGCGGCAGTGAACAGGAGCGAAAGCAGTGAACAGGAAGGATTGCAGGCAGTTGACAGAAGGAGAGCAGGCAGTTGACAGGAAGGAAAGCAGGCAGGCTGCGACGCTCACTGGTCTTTCACGGGGGTCATCACGCCTTCGGCCAGCCAGTCGCGCACCGGTGGGGGCACCTGTGGACATGGGGGAGGCCATCAGACCTGGCGCTGTCATGGGACCATCAACAATCCAGCGGCCTGCTCAAGCGCATCATCCAGGCGCGACTGAAACGGAACCGCTGCGACACCGCACCACACAAGACGCCCTAGGGCCTGTAGTGACCGCGCCACACATCCAGCCCATGCCTGCATGCCTGAAGTGTAACCAGGCTCACCTCTTGCCTCCCTAGTGCCTACTTATTGAAGTGGTATCAGGCTCACCTCTTGTGAGTATGGAAAGGGGTCGGCTGGCGGCCCGCTGGGCTTGGGGTGCTTCTGCAAGCCAGGAAAAGGCGGGGGCAGGGGCTTCAGCGAACCAGGGCAGCAGGTCCCAGGGTGCGCCGCACCTGCTAAAGGCGTTTGCCCACGCCTGCTGGTCTAACACAAGGGTCAGACTGCAGCATCCGGCATCGCAATACGCAGCTGCCCACGCCTAAATCCTCTACACAAACTCTGCACATACTCTGCACGCTTGCCTGCAGCTCAAGCGGCTCATCCTCCTCGCCCGCCTGGCGCAGCGCAAACAGGTCAGCGGGCCTGCAGGCACAGTAGGCGCGTGTGGGAGCGGCGGCATTGTATTGCGTGCTCTGTGCTCTGTGCTCCGCGTTCCGCGGCGTGCATGGTGTGCCACGCATGCCCTGCCAGGCCCTGCGGACATGCTGCCCAGGCCTCCCCCCTATTGTAGTTGGCGGTGGTCCTTACTTGGCTCCAAAGTAGCGCTCCCGAAACTCCTCAGTTGTCAGGTCGGCGTGGGGATTAAGGCCCAGGGTGAACGTGACATCGTTGCGCGCGTTGTGCGCCGCGATTTTGGCCAGGTTGGCCTTCCATCGAACGGAGGCGTCAGCATGCAGGTGTGTCTCCTTCAGAGTCATATGATGAAAGTCGGGCTCCTAGGGGGCTGTCACTGAGGTGTTACTATATACGAACTCGACTTGGAGGCAACTGGCCCCCCATGCATGCATGTGGCCCTTGCAGGCACACAGCAGCAATGCAGCGCACCTCAAAAGCGGCGCGGTGGCGGCCATACTCTACTGCGTCGCCCAAGTAGGGCTTGTTGTGCGCCCGGGCAAACTCCTCAAACGCCGCTGCTGGGTCCGCCTGCAGTGGAAGGTGCACCCGGGGCGAATTGAGGCAGCGACAAGAGGCAGCGGCGGCGGCAGCATTGGGTGGAGGCAGCAGCAGCCGAGCTCCGGGCCGCCCACCTGCGCTTTATTCAGCATTTCGTCGTAGAATCGAGTCAATCCAAAGCACGGGACGGCCATCAGCAGCGCCGCCGCCGCTAGGGCAATGGCGAGCTTTGCCATTGGCGCAGCCCTGCTTGTCAAGACCCTACAGAATGCTGGCAACCACAAGCCGCGATGGGAACAACAGACACCGCGCCGCCACCAGCCACAAGCTGGGCGGCGGCCCCCCCCTGCAGCGGTCCCAGCGTGGGCTCCCGTCTTGCTGCTGATCATTGGGTGGAGCACTCTTTCTCTGCGGTTCGCTTACAAACATAACCCTAAAATACCGTGGCAGTAAGCTCATGCTCACTGCTACTGAAAATGTGAGTAACAAAAACCCCCAGCACCAGACGGGGTGGTGATCACGAGGGCACGTGCCTCGCCCGCAGGCTGTGCTCTCTGCTGCCGCCCAGCAGACGCGTGGTGTACGTTGTGTAGTCGCCGCCCTCTCCGCCTTCGCCGCCTTCGCTACCGTCGCCGCCTTCTCCGCTTTCATCGCCCTCACTGCTCCCGCTGCTGTCATCACCCTCGCCGCCCTCGCTGCTCTCGCCGTCCTCGCCGCCGTCGCTGCCGTCTCTGCTTTCGCCGTCGCTGCCGCCAGATGCGCTGGCGTCGCTGCCGCCGGATGCGCTGGTGTGCACTTGCACCTGGTCCAGCAGCTCTCCTGCTGTGTCCAGCACTGCGATAGACACACAGGCGCCTGCCCCAACAGCATCTGCCGCCGCCACCAAGTTTTGAGCCACCCTGCAGCGCAGCGCAGGCGGGTAGGTGGGTGAGTGGGAGGCAGGGCCTGAGTGCCGCCAGGCCGGGCAATGCAACTGGGTGCAAAGCGGAGCCCAGCAGCAGCAGTAGCAGCAGTGGTAGCAATGGCGGAGGAACAGCAATGGCAGCACCCAAGTGGCTGTGCACAGGCACAGCAGATGTGCCACACTCCAGCTCTGCGGTGCACCCTCCTGGGGTACAGCAGAAGCAGAAGCAGAAGCAGCAGCATGCACACGCGCCTGTACGCAATGTCCGGCTTGTTCAGGGCTGCTTGCCCCGTGAAGGCGTTGAATGCGGCGTCCAAAACCGCGTCTGTATTGCCCTGGGGGCAGTCGTAATACAGCAGCGCCGCCACAGCCACCTCTGCCGCTGAGCCGCCTTTGTCAAAGGCGACAGCCAGCGCTTCGCCTGACACGAGGACTGAGGACTCGCACATCATCTGAGCCAGGGCCTGCGCCAGGTGAAACAACAGGCAGCTGATCATTAGTTGGGGGCCGGAGCAAACTGGGCTACACGTGCAAGCTTTTGATGGGGGCGGCATTGTGCAGCAAGCCGTAGCACACACGCCTCTGCCTGCCCTCCCAGGATCAGCTGCCCCACCCACCTCAGCTGCTGCCGCATCGGCCTCTGTGCCACCCTCGCCAGCTGCGGGGAGTCAGTGGCGAAGCAAAGCCAGTGTGAGGCGCATGTGCGCATGCCGCCAACTGTCTGGCTCACACGCTTTGCTCGGTAGTCGTTTAAGGGACCGCACGCACGGCCCGCCACGTTGTGCTGGCGTATGCTGTAAGAACTTAGACTAAACCAATGGGCAGGATGCGCCACATGGGAGCCCAGGCAGCCAGGTAAGCCAGCCCCCCTCACCCAATGCAAGCCAGCCCAGGAGCCAGGCCAGCCAGCCCTCCTCACCCCAGGTTTGTGTGTCCGGCACCCATTCATCAGGTGTTTTGTATGTCGCGCACTCCACAGCATCACGGCCCAGTGCCCAAAGCGAGTCAACCGTCCCATCGGGCAGCCCGCTTTCGCTGCCACCGCTGCTGCTGCCTGGACTGCTGTCCGGGCCGCTTTCCAGGCTGCTGTCCGGGAGGGTGGTGGTGCTGCTGCTGCCGGCACCATCCTTGCTTTCAATCCTGATGCTGCTGCCGCCGGCGGGCGGCGCCTGTGCCAGGGTGTGCATCTGCGCCCACGCCTGCACCGCTCCGCTGTTGTTGAGCACCGCTGCCGTCACGCACGCCCCCACTCCCACCTGGTCCGCCGCCCGTACAAACGCCTCGATGTAACTGCACATGGCAGGCAAGGACTTGAGTTATTGGCAACAACAGGCGAGTAGAACAAAGGAGCCGCCCGCACAAACGCCTCAATGTAACTGCACATGGCAGGCAAGGACTTGAGTTATTGGCAACAACAGGCGAGTAGAACAAAGGAGCCGCCCGCACAAACGCCTCAATGTAACTGCACATGGCAGGCAAGGACTGGAGTTATTGGCAACAACAGGCGAGTAGAACAAAGAAGCCGCCCGCACAAACGCCTCAATGTAGCCGAAAGCAGCAGGAGGGGAGGGGCGGGGCGGTCATGAGCGCCTGAGGGCGATCACCGGGTTCCGCAGGCACACGAGCAGCTGATTCTCACTGAACACCCTTCTAGTTGTAGAGTACCGACTGTGCAAAAGGTGCCCACCTGAGGGCGGTGACCGGGTTGCGCAGGCGGGGCTCGCTTTGCAGCACTTGCAGCAGGTCTGTGCCATACACGCACTCCGTCCGAAGCAGGACCGCCGCCACAACCTGCATGCGGCGGTGGACGGAGGCGCGTTGAGTCACACCGCACACTTGCAGCAGGTCTGTGCCTGCGGGCCTGCGGTACGTATGGTCCAAAGCAGGACCGCCGCCGCGACCTGGCGCAGCGGGGGAGTGCGCAGGCGCAGCGGACACGCTGGCATCATGCCGAGCACCGCATGCAGGGCCGCCACCCATGCCGAGCAGGGAGCACCAAGGCAGCAGCGCGTTGCACGGCATTAACTCCCGCGCCTGTGCTCGCTCGCCGCCCGCCGCCAGCTCTTGTGCCATAGCCGCCCCCGCCAGGCTTGGCTGCGCGCACAACGAGTCTGCCAGGCTGAGGATGGCTTCGTCGCCGGGCATGGCGCTGCTGCTGGAGGGGCCTGGAGGTGGGGAAGCAGCGGGGCAAGGGGGCGGTGTGGAGAAGGGGGGGACAGCTGCTTTGGCATGGCCCTGCTGCTGAGTGGCGCCTTGGAGGTGCAGACACAGAGCGCAGGAGCGTGGGGTGGGTGTACCGGAGCATTGCAGCCTGGGAGCACCGGAGCATGGGTGCTGCCCGCTGGCGGGGTCCTGAATGGAGGCAGCAACGGCGTACCAAGCACAAAACCGCAAGCGGGCCAGGGCGCTGGTGCACTCACCCCATGTGGCGGCGGCTGGGTCGTTCACCCAGGTCCGTTGGGCGGGATTGTATCGTGGGCACGGCACTGGCCCGTCGTCCAGCACCCAAGCTGTCCGGAGCTCTCCAACGATTGGAAGCGTGGCCGAGCTGCCATCGCTCAGGAATGGCGATGCGCTCACTGGGACCGTGCCACTGGTCAGGGGTGTGGCGGTCAGGTTGCAGCTGCGCAGGACGCGGTCGCTGCAGGAGCGGCAGGGCGGGGGCGGGCAAGGGGAGTGAACGGCTTGGTTTCAGGCGGAACCCCAGTGGCCACACAATGGGCTTTGCACAGCCGCCAGAGATGCAGCACGCAGCAGTGCCGTTTCGTCCGGCCCCATGCATGCATGCAACAGCCGGGGCCTGCGGTAACCCTGTGTGCCGACTCACAGGGTGGGCTTCACGGCGGCGGCCGCGTCGTCTGCAGTCAGGGCTTCTGCCACGGCTTGCAAACAGCTGGGAGTCAGCTGGCCGAGCGCCGTGCAGCAGGCGCTGCTGGGCGTGAGCAGCGGGCCTTTGGTCCAGCAGGTGCCCAGTGCTGAGCGGAAGGGCGCATCACAGTCTGCCTCCGGCTGTGAAGTCAGGGAGGGAGTGCTGTCCTGCACGGCCTGCGGAGGAACGAGGGTGCGACGCAGGATGGAGGCGAGGCGGCGTGGCGGCGGGCGGCGGAGGTCTGGCGCGCAGGCTGTACAGGCCTCCAGCTGCTTGAGGGCATCCTGAAGATCGCGGAAAGAGGCTCACCTTGAGGCCTGGCGCTGCCAGTGCGGCCGCCGGTCGCTGCGCTCGCGCCCTCCCAGCCACGAGAAGTAGGGCCAGCACCCAACAGAGGGGTCGCTGCCGCATGTCCGCTGCGCTGGCTGGAACGGCCGTCCACACTGCCCAGACTGGTGTTCGCTTGCCCACGGCTCCCGAGAGCCTCGAGGAGCAGATGCGAAGGTTGAACAAGTTCGATGGATGTCGTGTAGTGGCACGCAGGGCAGCTCGCAGCCTGGAAGCAAGCTGGCAGCAAGGCCGCCGCTTTGCCGCCGCGCTTTGCCTTGCGCCACCCTCCGCTGCCGCATCAAGTGAATTTTACAGATGGGATGGCGGTGCCGGTCAGGGACTATTGTCCATAAGTACGTGTAGGGTGAGTGGTCAGGGGGATCACACGTGGTCAGGGGTCAGGGGAGGGTAACAAAGAATGTTGGGCCGGTGCGCGCTCACTCGCTTGCTCGCTATGCCGACATGCCACTGTGCGCCGCCTCAAGCAGCGCCCTGCATACAGGAGAGGCAGCAGCGTGGCGGTTGAGGGCGCCCCTTGATGCTGAGCGCGGAGCCACAGAAACAGGCCTGCCAACAATGCAGCTGCATGCCACATCCCAGCCTTCCCTCCAAACCGTGCTGCCGCCTCCAAAAGCCCTAGCCACCTTCCATGCCAGCCTTCCTCACCGCAGCTCGGGCAGCATCTCCGCAAAGCTGGGCCGGTCGAACTTGTTCTGCGCCCAGCCGCGGCGCACAAGGGCCACGTAGGCGTCGTAACCTGCGAGGCGACCAAACAGGCTAACGGCAGCTGTGAGGCTACTGGTAGCAGATGCGCCAAGGACGAGAAGGTCGGACAAGGTTATCTTATCTTATCTGCACAGAGCCCCGCCACCATGAGCCCGTGCTCCTGCTGCACTGATGTACACGATGTGCTCCCACCTGCACAGGCGCCGCCTGGCACGGCTGCCACCGCCGGCACCTCGGGACGGCCGCCGTCCTGCACCAGGCTGACCACCTGCACCGGGGCACAGCAGCAGCCGAGCAGATCGTTTTCATGTCTGGTGGCTGGTGACGTGCAAGCCCCGAACAGCAGGCATGCGGCTCCGCCATACCCCCCGCTGTGCTGTCACTCCCGACTGGCTGTAGACCAGGCAGTACAACAACGCCTTGGCCTACCTGCCAAGTCTGGGTGCCGGCCCACGGCTCCTCGAGCGTCAGCAGGCTCCAGAGGAGCAGGGCAAACGAGTAAACGTCGGCGGGGGGTCCGGGCGTCTCCCCGGACATGACCTCTGGCGCCTGCGCAACGAGGGAGGAAGCCGACGCACGGCGGCGAGGCGTGTAGTAAACGTTTGATGCTGTGTGCATCTAACAAACTATGCGCCCCAGGGAATGCGCAGAAGCCCGGGTGTGCAGGTGGTGGGCGCAGGGCTGCGCGGCAAGCGGCGCCAAGAGCGACAAAGCCACAGCACAGCACAGCATGACACAGCACAGCACAGCACAGCACAGCACAGCACAGCACAGCACAGCATGAGCTGCAGCGCAGCGCACCAGCCAGCGGGCATCGCCCATCTGCGCCAGTGAGCTCTGGTCGGAAGGGTCACGCATCACGTTGCTGCAGGGAGCGGGGGTAGGACAGGAGGTGGATCTGGATGGGCCCCTGGGCTGGCGCGAAGCTGGTAAACTAGACAAGGAGCAGGCCGCACACTGCAAACTTGGCTAACTATCTACCGAAAATCCTCAGATTCCCCAGAGTCTACTCAACCCAGGAGTCTGTGACCTTGGGCTTATGCATCTGAGGCACTCCCCACCAGTTCTCATGGCCCAGTTTTCTCTTTCTGAAGCTTGCCTAGGTACCTGCTCACCCCAGGTCGTAGTCTGTGACCTTGGCTACAGGCCAAAGGCAAAGGCCAACTCTAAACGCATCCCCAAATTCCCCACTGCCTTCTCACCCCAGGTCGTAGTCTGTGACCTTGGGCTCATCTGAGGCACCCTCTAACAGTATGCCCATGGCCCAATTTTCTCATTCTGAAGCTTCCCTAGGTACCCGCTCACCCCAAGTCGTAGTATGTGACCTTGGCTAAAGGTCAAAGGCAAAGGCCAACTCCAAACGCATCCCTAGACTCCCCATAGCTTACTCACCCCAGGTCGTAGTCTGTGACCTTGGCCGTCCAGTGCTCCGACACCAGCACGTTGCTGGCCTTGAGGCCGGCGTGCACCACGGGCGGGCTGGCGCCGTGCAAAAAGTGCATGCCTGCGCGACAACGTGGGGGCATGGTGAGACGTGAGACAGGTGCAATGGCAGTGCACGATGCGTGGGCTGGCGCAGTGCAGAAGGTGCATGCCTGTGGGGACGGGTGCCGAAATAGACAGTTCCAGCAGGCCCAGCATAACTAACAAAGGGCCAGCAAGGTCGACAGCAGGTCGGGCCTCCCTTGCTGCAATGCCAACCACGGCGTCACTTGCCTGCAGCAGCCCCCGCCGCCAGCTCAAGCCGCAGCGGCCAGGGCAGGGTGTCGGGCGCTTGGCGGGCGGCAGCCAGCACGTCAGCCAGGGAGCCTCTTCCCAAGAACTCAGTTAGGATGCAGACGGGGCCGGGGGGCATGGTCACGCCCATGAACTGCATGGGCAAACATGAGCAGCAATGACAGGGTTTCAGGCGCCAGCTGGGGTGCTCTGTGTGATTGACCGCACAGACCATGCACTGCCACCTTTAGTCACTGGCATGCCCCTCGACTGTCCGCCGGCAGCACAAACCTCTGCGCCAACCAGCTGCCTGCCTGCACAATGTTTTCATGGCGCAACCACGCCCACCATGGCTCCAGCACAAAAACATTCAAAACTCAGCCGCCCGCCTGACGCTTCACCTGCACAATGTTTTCGTGGCGCAGCGCGCCCATCATGGCGGCCTGACGCTCCAGCCGCTCAAGTTGGTCGGGCAGCAGGGCCACCGCCGACTCATAATCTGCACACGAAGGCAAAGTTTGGGGGCCTGTTCTTCAGCCAGCCAGCAAAAATCATGCAATCGTGTGTTCAGCCGCCCCAGCTGGTCGGGCAGCAGGGCCGCTACCGCCTCGTAGTCTGCGGCAGGGGAGGCGAGCGGGCCGGCTTACTTGCGCCAACCCAACCAAGCCAGCCAAACTGATGTGCAGCGCATTCAGTTGCCCACGCCCAGCACCCTTGCGGGTCACGTCGCACTTTCCAGAACGGGGAGGCTCAAGCAACATCAATATTACTACAATCACCCGGGCAGCGATGCGATGCTTACCAGTGATGGCGCTCGGGTCGGCCGCGCTCAGCAGCACCTTGCAGGCCACGTCGCACTCGTGCAGGCGTGCCAGGTACGTCTTCCCAAACGCTGAGCCGCCCACCATCCGGATGAACTGAATGTCCCGAAAGTCCACCACGGTGCTACTGCCCATTTCGCGCTCCAGCTCAGCAAAGCTGCCGGTACCGACAGCTGCCCCGGCAGCGGCCGCAGCAGCTGCTCCGCCGGCGGCGCCGCCGGTCGCCGGCGAACCCAGGGACGGGCCGGCGGCGGGGGAGGGCTGGTCGATGCGTGATTTGAGGAAAGTCAGCAGCCGATCGTCGGTGGCATCAGCGCTTGCCTGCGCCAGGCCAGCGGTACCGCCCATGCCGGCGGTACCGTGCTGGGCCATCCATTGGTGCCAGTCCTGCGGCTGGCTGGCCGTGGCTTGAGAGGGCGGCTGGGGCGGCCTGCAGGCGGGTTGAAAGAGGGTGCCTGAGTTGATTAGTACAATAGTGAGCACGCGGAGTGTTGTAGCTGGTGTGAAGCAGCACAGCAGGCGTCCTAGCAGCAGGCGCCCTAGCAGCAGGCGATTTAGGGACTCCAGAAACCGCAATGGCTCTTCTGAGCCCACCCAGCCCCCCTCGGGCAATCACCTGTCCTCTGCATGCGACCGCTGGCGAGCAGCCGCTGCACCAACCGCCGCGCCCGCAGCCGCGCCTGCCACGGCCGCGCCCGCCATGCCTGCCGTTGCACCGGCCGACAGGCCGGCAGCTCCGCTGCTTGGTGGGACTGCGGGGGGCGGTGCTGCACCGCCGGCAAGAGAGACTGGCACAGAGCCGGCTGGCGGCTTGTTGGCTGGGTGGGCAATGATGCCGACTTCCGCATCTGACACCGGGGGCCCGGAGGAGGGCGCACCGCCGCCGCCGCCGCCTGCACCGCCACCCATGCCGGCAGCGGCGCCAGCGGGGGGCCCCGCCCGCTTAGCAAACCAATACCAGGCAGCCGCCGCCACGGCCACTGCAGGGTGGGGTAGCAAAGGGGGTCGAGTTGGCTGCATGGGCAAGCTTTGGAAGCTGCATGTGCACACTTAGGGAATGCAAGAGTCTTGGCCAAGGCACCCCAGGTCCTGCCAAGCGTTCCAGTTTCAGGAGTGCACACAACCTCTACTGACAAGTAACCCACCTGTGCCGAGGGCGGCTCCAACCGCAATGCCAGCGATAGCTCCGGTGCTGAGCCCGGCGCTCTGGGATTCCGCTGGGGAGGGCGGCGGCGGCGGCCTGGCGGGCGGCGGGGGTCGCTTTGGCGACGGAGGAGGCAATGGGGGGCTAGGCCGAGGCGGCGGTGAGGGCGGGGGCGAAGGGGATAGGTTGGG
>RRZL01000034.1:664092-709918 GCA_006782975.1 Chlorella sp. Dachan
GCGGTGGAGACTCGATAAACACCGGCGGCGGCGGCGGCGGCGAATAAACAACCACGGGCTCAGGGGGAGGCGGCGGCGGCGAATAAACAACCACAGGCTCAGGGGGAGGCGGCGGCGGGGCATCCAGGGGAAGGGGCGGGGACTGCACAAGGGCGGAAGGGAAGGAGCACAAGGGTGGGTAAAAGATGGGGAGGGGGCAGGGTTGCCTGTGAGGCGTGGCCTCGAGGCGTTTGTGGGAAGCATCGGCTCTACGGGCCCAGCTGCTGCCCGCTCCAACACGCCAGCCAAGCCGCAGCAGACGCTGCCACAGCATCCTGCCAACGCAAATCTGGCCAATCTATCCCTACTCACTGGTGGGGAGGCAATGGGACACTCCTCGCACACAGGCAGCGGCAGCGTGCCGGCCCCACCACCGCTCTGCAGTGCAGCACAGGGAGCGGCGTGCAGCAAGTGTGTCGCTTGAGAGGGCGGCCAGAGGCCCTCGGCTTCCGCAGCCAATCTCACAATGTTCCAGCTGCCACAGCGTTCCAGGCGCACAACAGCCTCATTACAAGTGGCGGCACAGCCCAGAGCTTCCCACCCCGCCCCGCCGAAGCACACCTGCGTCCAGCCGTAGCAGCCGGGCGTGCCCAGCATGCACGGCGTGAGCGCTGAGTCGTTGCTCAGTGCCAGCGTGCCGTCGCCAGAGTTGCAGGCTGGGTAGCCCGCCACATTGGCCGTGTAATACCAGTAATCGGCTGAGTTGGGGGCAGACGCCGGGTCTGGCTGGGTGGCCCCGGGCTGCAGGTGAGGGTGGGGCCACGGCGGCAGGTGAAGGTGGGGCCACGGCGGCAGGTGAGGGTGGGGCAACGGCGGGCAAGAGTGTGCATGCAGTGGTACATGCACACAGGCGCAGGATGCATGGCCCACAAAAGTGCTTGGCTCCCGGCCCCACAGCCGGTCCGAGTCCCAGCATACCTCAACGAGCGTCCAGTTGGTGCGACACTCGTACCTGCAGCAGCGCAGGCAAGGACCCAAGCTCAGCAAGCCTTGGGCGACAACACGCAGCGGCACCGCCACGTGTCTGCTGGGAGGCAAGATGTTAGCGAAGGCACACTCTGCATGCGGGCAGTGCAGACGCCCTGCGCCGCAGCGGCGCCCTCCGACCAAGCCCAGCCAGGCGCCGCGGCTCACAGGGTGGCGTCTGATGGCGACACCCGCAGGCCCGGGCACTCCTCGGGAGTTGCTCCGCCGGCCACTGGGCGCGTGTAGATGAAGGCAGCCTCCACTGGAACGCCACACTCATTCACAAACTGCACAATGTCGGCAGCAGCCGGCTCCTGCTGGCTCAGCAGCAGCAGCGCCGCCAGCAGCAGACCTGCGTGCCGCCGCATGGCTGGCCTGCCTGCAGTGGAGAGCGGGGGTGGTGACTTTGGATGTCAGCCCGGGGGCAGAGGAGGTTCAGGGCATGGCTGGCTGCGGGGTTCGCAGGCAGCAGCGGCGGCAGCGGCGGCAGGCGGCGGCACCCTGGCGCTCACCCGCAGACCCCCGATACGACACAATTTCGACGCGATGTACTGCGCAAGCAGCGACAGAAGCTCAGCGGCCCGCTGGCGCAAGGGCAGAGGAAGCCGCGCCCGTCGCCCGGCTCTCACGCCGCTCACAGGGTCGACCGGCGCGCTGCCGGCAGGAACAGCGAGGTTTTGTGAAGCCGTGAGTGCGGGTACCTCGCTTGTAGGCGTGTTCACTTGGGCGTGCTGCCTGCTGTGCCTCTACTTCTCACAGAACGACTGCTTGCCTTGCGCAGCTGTGCGAATGTCGTCAGAATGATAACGAATGCCCGGGGGACTTGCGGCAGGCCCGCTGCCTACCCTCGGTGCCTCGGGAGGCGGCAGCACAGACCGGCGGACACTTGACCTCGTCTGCCAGCATGCGCATGTGAAGTTTACAGGCAGGCAAGCAAATTGAGACGATCATTGCACACATATCATGCATCATAACAAGCAAGTAGAATCGATTCGAGCTAGCGATCACTAATGGGACATTCGTTTGCACAGCAGGCAGGGCGCAGCGGTCGCCGCTCCTACCCTTGCAGGAAGGCGGGGCCAGCTGCTGGTGCCGCCGCCGCCGACACACCTAGTGGTGCCCGCTTCACCTTGCTGGAGCCCTTTGCCACAGCCGCCGCACCAGCAGCGGCAGCAGGCACATTGGCACTGTCGTTCTCTGCCGCCTCGCTGGCGCCGCGCCCGACCACAGCAGCCGCAGCGCTGAACTTGCCTTCCAGCCCGGCTGGACCGTCCACAGCTGCCGACTTGGCAGCTTTAGAGGGGCTGCGCCGGGCGGCGGAGCCGCGTGCTGCAGAGCCACGGAGGCCCACAGCTGGGGAAGGGTCTCCCACCACTGCAACCGAGGGGACAGGCGAGGAGGGCAGCGGCATGAGCACCACACGCAGCACCCTTCACAGCCCGTGTGCCGCGGCACATGAGGGATGCAGGAGCAGGCCTTTTGACACCATCCTTATAATGCTCCCACCTGAGTCTGCATCGTAGTACAGCTGGCTGGCAGGGGTGAGCGCCAGGTCGCTGGCGGCGCTGGCGCCGGGCAGCAGCAGCGGCGAGCCGCTGGTGAGCAGGCGTTTGAGCGACAGCAGCTCGGCCTCCAGCTGCGGGCCAGGAGAAGGCAAGGAAGGCGGGGATCAAGCAAGCAGCAGAGCGTAAGCAAGCCAACCCACCGTGGAGCAACAAACAGCTACAATTTCTCGCTCGGTCGGAGTCAAGCCACAAAACACCACGAAGTTGGAAGCGCGCACCTGGGAGATGCGCTGCGCCTGCCCTGCCACCACGCCCTCCAGGGCTGCCACCTGCTTGGTCTGCACCGCCAGACACGCCCGCAGGCCGGCTGCATCCGCTACCCCTGCGCCGCCAGCGGCAGCGCTGGCGCCAGACGCGGGGCGGCGGGGCTTGGCGCTGGCTGGCGCTGCCTCCTCCTCGTCGTCGGAGCAAACGTCCAGCAGCGGGAAGGACGCTGCAGGATCAGGAGGGAAGGCAGGGCAAAGGGCATGGGAAGCGGGCTCTGAGCATTTGCACCCAACCGGCCTGCCCAAACGCAGAAAGGCGCTGCCCCAAAGGCGCCCCACTTCCAGCCAGACAGCCAACAGCATACCCACCGATGTTGGCAGCAACACGCCCTGCGGACAACGGGCGCAGCAGGCTGCGCAGCGAGCTGCGTGGGGAAGGTCCCGCCGCCGCCGCAGCTCCAAGCCGCAGTCCGGGACGGGCAGCAGAGGCCGGCAGGGAGCCGGGCAGGCTGCGGGGAGGTGCGGGAGTGGCAGACTGGCCGTCCAGAGGCCCCTCGGCCGCCACGGCTGCCGCCAGAGCCAGGGAGGCAGAGCGCATGCCCGCCACGCTGTCCGCCAGCTGGGAGTACTCCTGCGGACCAGGCAGGCAGGCAGCGTGTTGCTGAGGGTGCGTGTTCATCTGGCTACACCAGATGTACAGATGTGTTTGCAGATGTGCGGTTTGTGCCCGCTTGCAACACAAGCGTGCGCGCGTTCAACACCACCACCAGTTGTGCCGCCTGGCGGCAACAGCTTGGGCTTGCCTGGCGGAACGCGGCCACGCTGCCGTGCAGCGACTCATGGGCGCCCTGCAGCTGGTCCACCTGCAAGACGAGGCCGGCAATGGATCGTTTCTCACGCCTTTGACGCTTTGCAGTAGGGCGCAGCCGTGCACAGAAGGCTGGTGAGCGCAGCAGTGCTGCGTCGTGCATGCATGTGCTTGGCCCCTCACGCACACACGCTTGCCAGCTCAGCCCACCTGCGCCTTGAGGCCGGCCAGCGCCTCTCCGCCGGCGGCCTTTGCCTGGCCCTGCTGTGCCTGCTGCGCCTTCACTGCCGCCAGCTCAGCACCCAGCGCCTCCGCCCGGCCCTGCGCCTCGATGGCAGCAGTCATGAGCTGCTGCTCCAGCTCGCAGGCACGGCGGTCTGCCTCTGCAGCCACCACATCGCTGCGAGCGGCGGCCGCCACCAGGCCGTCGGCGCGCTGCCGGGCCTCAGCTGCCAGCTGCTGCTCCAGCGGCTGCAGGGCAGCCTGAACCAGGGCCGCCACCGCATCGCTGGTGATGCCCTGCGGGCGGGGAGGGCAATAGCAGCCGGCAGGGCGGGCGCTCAGTAATGAGGTGAGAAACAGGCAGGCACACAGATGGCGTCAAGCAGAGAGAAGGCCATCTCAATTCTCGCCGGCGCCCAGCGACAGCCAACCTTTGCAAATAACCCGTCAGCCGCTCTTCACCTGCTCTGCACGCTCCTGCACATCCGCCAGCCGGCGTTGCAGCGCCTGCAAGGCCTCGCCCTGCTGCTGCACCTCGTCTGTAGATGCTGCCCTCTCTGTTCCCAACTCCAGCGCAGTCAGGCGCTCGGCTGCTTGTGTGGCACAGACGGCCAGCGCAGCCACCTCCTGCTGCACGCCAGCAGCCCGCTCCTCGGCACCGGCCTGGTAGGCTGCCGCCGCCTCGGTGGCCGCTGCCAGCTGGGCACTCAACTGGCTGGACAGCTCAGACAGAGCCTCGCTGCTGGCCAGCTGGGCAACGGTTGCATCCAGCCCGCTGATGCGCTGATCAAGCTGGGCTGCTGCCTTGTTTGCACCCGCCGCCTGCTGCTCCAGCTCCTGACGCAGTGCTGCCGCCGCTTCCTGCTGCGCCGCAGCTGCAGCAGCCGCCTGTTCAGCGGCCTTAGTACGCACAGCAGCCAGGCCCTCACCCAGCCGCGCCTCCATGCCGGCCTGCGCCGCCGCCAGCTGCTCACCAGTGGCAGCCTGCGCAGCCGCCAATGCCGCCTCTGTAGCCGCAGCCTTGTCCGCCACGGCCGCCAGCAGCTCGTGGCGCAGCGCCTCCTGAGCCTCGCTGGCCTGGCCCACCGCTGCCTCCACTGCCGCCAGCTGGGCAGCCACCTGCTTGGCTGCCTCCTTCTGAGCCACGGCCTGCTTGTGCGCGCCAGCCAGCGCCTGCTGCTGGGCTGCCACCTGCTCCGCCTGCGCCACGGCCAGCTTGGCCACCGAGGCAGCCAGCTCCTCCCGCAGGGCCTGCAGGAAACAGGAGGGTGGGTCACAGCGAGGTAAGGATGGGCACAGTGGCAAAGGGGCAGGGATGTGAAAAGCAGTCGCCTGCTTGTTACTCCCCCTCAGGACGCAGGCAGATACACCAAACTACTCGGGCCATCAACCCCATTCCCACACCTGCAGCTGCTGCGCCTGATCCGCGCCGGTCCATGCCGCCCGCTCGCCAGCCGCCTCAGCTGCCGCCTCAGCCGCCTGCACACGCGCGCTCAGCGCCGCCACTGCCGCCGCCTGCTCGGCGGCCGCGCTGCTGTGCGCGTCCTCCAGGGCAGTCAACCCCTTGTTCAGCTCGGCATACTGGCCTCGCACCGCCGCTGTGTGCCGCTCCAGCTGCTCGGCATGCTGCTGCAGGTGGGAGCGCACGTCTGCCAGGCTGTCGGCAGCTGCTGCAGCTGACGCCGCCGCGCTGCGTTCCAGCTGGTCGCAGCGTGCCTGCAGCTCGGCCAGTGCAGCAGCCGGAGCGCGCTCGCTGAGCTCAGCCTGCAGCGCTGCCGCCGCCGCCTGGCTGCCCTCGCCCGCAGCCGCCATGGCCTGCAGGGCCGCCTGCAGGGCTGCCACATCAGCAGCCAGCCCAGCCAGCCGGCGCTCCGCTGCCTCTGCCGCCTGCTTGCTGCTGGCGGCCAGGCCATCCAGCGCCTCTGCCGGCGCCAGCTGGGCCACCGCCTGCTGCAGGGCAGCCAGGCCTTCCGTGGCGGTCTGCGCCGCCGTCGCTGCACCCCGCACAGCATCCAGCAGCGGGCCCTCGCCCTCCATGGCCAGCAGCAGCTCCGCCAGGCCCGCCTCGTCCTCCAGGGCCGGCAGCTGCGTGGTCAGCAGCTGGTCCAGGCTGGCCTGCAGCTCCGCCAACTGGCCCGCCTGCTGCCGCGCCGTACGCTCCAAGGCTGCCACCTCGCCCTGCACCTCTTCCAGGTCGCCCTGGCTGGCCGGCTGGCTGCGCACGGCAGCCTCGAACTCGAGCTCCTCCAACTGCTCCAGCGCACGAGCAGCTGCCTTGCGAGCTGCCGCTGCCTGCTGCGCTGCCTGCTCCACCGCTGCATCCTGCTCCTCCTGCAGCTGGTCGACCCGGCTGGCCAGCCTGCCAAGCTCAGCCTGGCTTGCCGCTGACTCCTGCAGCTCAGCCAGTGCTGCAGCCGTGGCCTCGCTGCGCTGCTGGGCCGCCGCCGCCTTCTCTGCCACACCATCCACCACGCTGTTCAGCTCAGCTACCTCTTCGTCCAGGCTGTTCACGTGATCTTTGATGTCACGTGCTGCCTTCTCAACAGCCGCCTGCTGCTCCCGCTGCAGCGCCGCCACGCTGGTAGCCAGGCCGGCACGCTCCTCGGCTGCCGCCGCACCCACCTGCTGCAGCGCCGCAACAGCCTCTGCTGCGCGTGAGCCGGCCTCTGCTGCTGCCGCCGCCTCTGCTGCCACACCGGTCAGCTGCTGTGAGAGCGAAGCGGTGGTGGCACGCAGCTCAGCCACTCCTCCACTGAGGCTGTCCACCTCTGCTGCCATCGTGGCCTGCCCCTGCTGCAGCTCCGCAACGCTGCTGGCCAGGCCGCCCTGCTCCTCAGCCACCACAGCCGCTGCCTGCTCCAGCCGGGCCACCACTTCGGTTGTTGTGGCTAGCTTGGCAGCGGTGCCCGCCTGCAGACATGAGATGTAACACGTTGGCTTGACTTACCTGGTTGCATTCAAACAGCAGGCAAGAAGGCCCGGCATGCCATCCTTGCCCAAGATTTGGGTGGAATTCTGAGATAAGATTTGCATGCAGCCCACCAACTTTGCCTCCTGCTCAAACCACACCGAGCAACCCAACCAACCGCCCACCTGCTCCTCCTCCAGCGCCTCAACCGCCTCAGCCAACTCCCTGCTCTCCGCCTGCTGGGCCGCTGCAGCCTGCTCAAGCCGCTCCAGCGCCTCTGCCGCCTCCCTGCCTGCACCCTCCGCCTCAACCTGGCGCTGCTGCAGCGCGGCCACTTCGGCCGCCAGCTCAGCATGGCGCTCAGCCGCAGCCGCCTCTGCCACCTGCGCAGCAGCAGCCAGCTGGGCGCCCGCTGCCTTCTGGTCGGCTGCCACTGCCGAAAGGCGCTGGTGCAGAGGCTCAAGCTCCTCTGCTTTGAAGGCCATGAAGGCTTCAGTGGAGCGCTGGGCCTCTGCCTCGGCTGCCGCCAGGCGGGTGAGCAGCAGGGCATCATCATAAGCGCCGGGCGCTGCTGCCAGGCTGGCACGCAGCTCTGAAATCGCCGCCTGCTGCGCCTCCACCGCCTGCTGCAGCTCTTCCACAGATGCGGCTGGCGCTAGCTTGGCCAGCTGCTGCGCCTGGTCGGCCTGCACAGCCGCCAGGCGTGCAGTGGCCTCCTCCAGCGCGGCTACAGCGCTGGTGCGGGCTGCCTCGATGGCTGCTTCAGTCCTGCCGCGTGCCTCATCAAGCGCTGCCGCCGCATCGCTGCGAGCCTGCTCCACCGCTGCTGCCATGTCGCTGCGCACCTCCGCAATGGCTGCAGCAGTGTGGCCACGGGCTGCCTCGACTGCCGCCTCACTGCCGTTGCGGGCCTCGGCAAGTGCTGCCGCCGCATCGCTGCGAGCCTCCTCAACCGCTGCCGCCATATCGCTGCGCACCTCTGCAATGGCTGCGTCGGTGCTGCTACGGATCTCTTCAACCCGTGCTGCCACGTCGCTGCGCACCTTTGCAACTGCCGCCTCAGCGCTGCTGCCAGCCGTCCTGATGGCCGCTTCCAGGCTGCTGCGCACCTCTGCAATAGCTGACGCATTGCTGCCGCGGGCCTCCTCCACTGCTGCCGCCGCACTGGCCTGAGCCTCCTCCACAGCAGTGGCCGGCACCAGGCGCCCCAGCTGCTCCGCCTGCTGGCTGGCAGCCGCCTCCAGCCTGGCGACTGCGGCCTCCAGCTGCACCGCCCGGCTCGCCAGGTCAGCGCCAGCAAGCTCCGCCAGCTGGGCCCCAGCCTCCGCCTGCCGCCGCTCCATCACACGCAGGTCAGCTGCCAGCTGGAAGGCCTGCTCAGCAGCAGAGGTGCTGCGCTCCTGGGCCTCGGAGGCGACGGCCTGCATGCGCGCCTGCAGGTGGGTTGGTCGGATGCGGCAGGTGGTTGCATGTCCAAAGCGGGGCGAAGGCCACGGGCCCATCTGAATGCAAGCTGCAGAGCCTCCTCCTCGAGCCCCCGGTCAGACGGGTGTGCCTGCAGGCCCCACAGGCTCACCTCCAGTGCGGCCAGCTGGCGGCCCAGGTCGGCGCCATCCAGGCACTGCTCCAGCGCCTCCAGGCTCAGCTGCAGGCTGCGCACCTGCAAGATTAAAATGTAGGCCAGTGCAGCTGGTCACCAGTCAGGCGGGCGGAAAGCTTCATGCGCATTTCAGGGTAAGCAACGTCGAAACAGTTACTGCAAATGCCACCAACCCAGGCACCCCAGCACCCACCTGCTGCTCAAGGGCCGCCGCTGCATCTGCCGCACCCGCCGCCTGCTGCCCCGCCTCTGCGGAGCTGCTGGTTGCGGCCGCCACGTCAGACTGCAACGCCCTCAGCTGGCTGGTGAACACCTCAAAGTGGGCCTCCAGGGATGAAACGTCGCTGATCGTCTGCAGGGCAGCAACGACGGGCAGCAGAGCGGCGCTGCGTGTGGGATGGCTTGCAAGCAGGATGACTAGAGAGTCCAGGCACGCACAGCGCTGCGTGCTGAGGGGCGAGTTCCAACTTAGCAGGAGCAACAGCTGAAATGCCTGCCCTGCCAAACGCCCAGAACCCCCACTACACATCAACCGCCCACCTTCTTGGAGGCAGCCAGGGCGGACTGGACCTCCTTGCGCAGGTCCAGCACAGCGGTGGACTTGATGCCGCCGGCCTCCAGCTTCTCAAACTTGGCCTCCAGCAGCTGCAGGGGCAAAGGGGCAGGCAGGGAGGGAGGGATTCGGCATCGGCGAGTTGCAACTCGCGGCAGCGTGGCCCTCGGTGCACTCCCAGCAATCACAGGACACACACCAGGGTGCACAGCACCCAACAGCAGCGCACCGCAGAGCCATTAAATGCCAAGCGCATGCAGCCACAACCAGTCAAACAGCCACACGACGTGCCTGCACGGCGTCCACCAGCAGGGACACGTCGTGCTTGACCGCCCGCTCGCTGACGGGCGTGGGCGGCTCCCGCTCATTCTTCTCCACCCGCTGCACCAGCGCTGCCAGGGAGCCCTCAAGGGAAGCGCACTGCGCCGCCAGGGCAGCCAGCTGCTCGCCAGCGGGTGAATCCCCACCCAGCCGCGCCCTGCGGAACAAGCATTGGAGAGGAGGCAAGATGGCTCTCAGAAACCAGCCATTCCACAACGCTAATGCTTGCCTGCAAGGGAGGCAGCGCGCCCGGTGAGGGCGTGCCACTTGCAGGCAGCGCACTGGTGTGCATGCAGACGAGCCTGACTAGCAGCGCCCCCAGGTGTCTCACTTCAGGCCCTCCACATCCTGCTGCAGCATCTCCAGCACCAGCGCCATCTGTTCGCTGCAGTCGAGACGGAGGTTGCAATCCACAGGTTAGCCAGCACATCTGAATGGCCGGCAAACCAGCAAGAAACAAGCGTGCAGCCAGCAAAAACCACATGTCAAGGCCACCGCTCGCGTGCTGTTCAGCCGCCTCAGCCAAGCTGGAGCGCACCTGGCCACAGCCATGAAGCGGTCTCGGCAATGCAGTCGCTCATCCGTTACATCAGAAACCACCATTCGTGCTGCGCAACAGTCCACGCCAGCAAGCTGCGCACCTGGCCACGTCCAGGGTGGAGCGGTACTCTGCAATCGAGTCGCCCATCTCCCGCAGCGCCGCCATCTCGCCCGCATTGGACTGCAGCATGCGCTCCACCTCGGCAAACCTGCGAGGGAGGTGCCCAAGCGAAAGCCAGAGGCCGTCTGAACCCTGGTGTCGGAAAAGTAGCGCCCACGAATCGCAGGGCAATCCCCCTCCAAGGCATCCCCGGACCCAGCTGCTGGCACGCGCAACGGTGCAGCGCTATACAGCAGATGGGAAGCAGGATGGCGACGACAGAGTCAGTATGCACTTGCAGCTCCCACCTGCGCTCCACCTCTGCATCGCCCAGTGTGAGCCGCATGGCGCCGGCGGGCGTGTCGTCCGGCACCTCACTGATGCGAATCTGCATTCCAGATGGGCAGATTGCAAGACATGGTTTGCATAGGACGAATGCAACCAGATGGCTGGGCTACCACGGGGTGCCACTGCAAGCCACGGCAATGCCCAGCCCCCAGCCACTCGGGAAGCGCACCAGCGCACGGCCGGCTTGGGGCGAGGTGGCGGGCGGCGTGTGCGCGCCTTGCTCGGCCTTGTTGCGCTGCGGGCCAGCAGTGCAATGGGGGGCGGGACTGTAAGCAGCTCTCTTGTTCAGCGCAGTGCTGTTCGTACCAGCCCAACGCGCCCATCGGCCCTTCCGTTCCCCAGCCACGGCAGCATCCCCGCACCAGCAGCAGGCGAGCAATGTCGGCCAGGTGCTCGGCGCCATCCACCACTGCCGGGTTGCCTGCAAGCGTTGGGCGGAGAGATCGCGTGCAAGTTTTGTGGAACGACGTTGACTGTAGGGGTGGCGGCGTAGCTGCACAATGCACAGACCCATGTTCAGGTCAAAACCCCACAAGCTTGGCTGCAGAGCCCCACCATGCACGGTGCAGCACCTGGCGCCAGCACCCACCTCGCAGGTCGCAGGCCAGCAGTGTGAAATTGAAGCTGCGCAGCGCATTGGCTAGGAATGCTGCACCCACGCCTGCAGGGGACAGCAGGCAGCGCACAAGGCCGGCGGTGGGAGAGCAGCGGACTCAGGGCGGCAGGCAGGAGTGTTCAAGCTGAGACTTGCGGGCTGCACAGCCATCGCAGCACCATGCACCCATCATCAGGCCGCCTGCTCCCCAGGCCGTGGTGTGCGGTACCATACAAGCAGCACACTGCGCTTGCCCGTGATGCCGTTGTCGCGCAGGTCAAGTGTGTTCAACGTTGTGTTGAACGAGATGGCACGGGACAGCAGGTGGGCGGTGTCGTCGTCCAGGGCGCAGCCGCGCAGCTTGAGGCCGCGCAGCTCCACAAGTGGATCCTGGATCAGCGGCACCAGGTCCTCGACCTGCAGCGGCGCAGGCACGGGTGAGCGCCCGTGAGCGAGGGAGGCAGCAGAGGAGGTCGACGGCAGCGGCAGAGCGCGGCCGACAGCGACTGTGCCAGTGGCGCCGCCTGTCGGCTGCACGGCAACATCCCCCAACCTCTGCAGCCGACCCAGGCCACCACGGGAGCGCGCAGAGTTTGAAAGGAGCCACCCAGCGGCTGCCGGGAGCTGCGCCCACCTGCTTGTTGGTCAGCCGGCCGCTGTAGGACACCACGCCGCTGTCGGGCAGGGGCTGCGTTCCGTCCATCAGGTCTCGTAGGTCCTCGTAGCTCAGCGCCAGCTTGGGCGAGGCCGGCGTGCCCATGGTGGGCTGGGCGCCGCCTGGCGGGGGCTCACAGTATGCGTGACGGCGCAGGGCACACTGTGGGCCAGGCAGGTTGCCCAGCTGCCTCCGGCTGCCTGAAATGCATGGGAGCATTGGCACTTTTGCAGCGTCAAACCCCGCGATCGCTGCCCTCCCGGCACCATCGACATCATGCTTCCGGTTTCCGCAGGCCCCGCCGGGCGCCCGCTCGGGCGCAAGTCGGGCAGCACGGCGCAGCTCAGACGCCTCTCCCGGCGGATTGGAGGGCCTTTGGGAGTGGTGAGGAGTGGGGACACGGGCATCTGATCGCGCGCAGCTGGCCCCCCAGCCAGACCGCTCAGCCGTGTTGTTTGTTGCGCTCCCTGCACCCCTGACCGACCCCTGCCTGGCATCGGCACCGCCGCCAGATGAAATCGGCAGCAGAGCCCTGAGCACAGCTACCTGCCGCCGCCGCTGCTGCCGCTGCCGCCAGACCGCCTGCCGCCGCCGCCCTCCCGGCCACGCCGTGCTGCAGGGGCTGGTGCTCCTGGTGCTCATCGCGGCCACGGCTCTCCTGCTGCACACCGCCCTGTCTGACCACGAGGTGCGGCCGGGATGGCTGAGGGAACGTGCGCATGCCCCGCTGCCTCCAACCGCCTCTCCTCGTCGCTGCCCGCGTCGTGCCTGCTACCACCACCGCCGGTGCGTGCGCCTCACCAGTGCCTGCTGCCTCTCTGCCGTTGTTGCAGGACCCTGGGCTGCATGTGGTGGAGGCGGATGACGGCGGCAGTGGCAGCGGTACCGACACAGGCGGCCAGCAGCACGGGCAAGATGTGAAGGGGGCGCAGCAGGGCGGCGGCGGCAAGGGCACAGGCGACGATGCCGCCCTGTTTGCCAGCACTGATGGAAGAAAGGCTGGTGCAGTGGAGGAGCAGCAACAGGAGGGGTTGGATGAGGGGGAGCAGGCGGGGCAGCAGCAGGCGCAGCAGCAGCAGCAGCAGCAGCAGCAGCAGCAGCAGCGGGGCGGCTCTGGCAGCCCGTCCAAGTTTGCGCAGGCGCTGCAGCGGCAGCGTGAGGAGGCTGCAGCCAACAGGAAGCAGGTCAGGCAGCCGGTGCCCACCAGCTTCCCTGCCCAGCCTGAGCCAGAGGTGGTGGAGCTCAGCCCAGAGGAGGTGGCCAGGTGCGTAGGAAACGGGCCTGCATGTGCTGCTGTGGCTGTGCCTGCAGAATGCTGCGCTGGCTGAGCCCGCGCTGAGAGCCATCAACTTGCACCTGGGAGCGCCAGCGCGCTGCGACCATGCACACGCATGCACAAGCATCCCGTCCGCTGCAGCCGATGAGGGGCGATCCAGCGGGCCGTGGTGCATGCAGCATGTCAGCGCTCCCATGTCTCCTGTCTTTCCCTGTGCTGATCCCGCTGTGCCTCCGATCCTGTTGTGCTGCACAGCCGGCGGGAGGCCGTCAAGCAGGCCATGGTGCATGCCTGGGGCGGCTATGAAAAGTACGCTTGGGGCTATGACGAGCTGTGCCCACTCAGCCAGAAGGGTGAGTTGCAGCAGCGCAGTGGCAGTGGCAGTTGCAGCGAGCTGCACGCAATGCTGCTGCAGGCGCGTGGTGTGTTTTACCATACACCCTGCCCCGCTTGCTGTGCCCCGCCGTGAACAAGGCGTGCCGTTCTGTTGCAGGCAAGGATGATTTTGGCGGGCTTGGGGCCACCATCATCGACAGCCTGGACACGCTGCACATGATGGGTGAGCCGTCGGCCGCTGTGCCGCTGTGCTACGCTGTGCCGTGCTGTGCTGAGCCACTCCAAGCTGCATTACGAGCAGTGCTAGCTTACTGCTGCTGGCGGCATGGTGTAGCTTGTGCTGTTCTGTGGCATGCACACGCTGGGTCTGCCTCTTAGAATGCTTTTATCGACCAGGGTCTAACTGCAAGCACACCGTCACCCCACGCTGCAGGCCTGCATGAGGAGTATGGCCGGGCTGTGTGAACGCTGTTCTGCGCTCTGCGCTTGCAGTCCCCATCACGTGTTGATATTGCTTCAACATCCTGTGATCCGCCCTTGCAGGCCTGCATGAGGAGTATGACCGGGCGGCCGAGTGGGTGCGCACGCAGATGCCCGTCGATTCGAATTTCGATGCCTCAGGTGCGCGTTTGTTTCAGGTGCGCGTTTGTTGGGCGGCAAGCAGGCAGGATGCATGCTGCGGCAGCGCTGCTCCTCGTGCTCTCTGCCTGCCTTTAGTTGGCCCTTGCCGCACTCAGCTGTCCACATGGGGCAACCCTTGCCGCACTCAGCGGCACTCTTGCTTGCTGACCCCCGCTACGCTACTCTCCAGCTTGCGCTGCCCTCCAGCTTGCTGACCCCTGCCCACCCTGCCACGCACCCTCCAGCCTTCTGCCCGCAGTGTTTAAGACGTTCATACTACATGGCGTGGTGGGCGGCATGGATTGCAAGCGTAGAGTGCGTCGCAAACATTTGCTGCTGCCTCTCGCCCCCTTTCATCTGCAGTGTTTGAGACAATCATCCGTGTGGTGGGCGGCCTGCTCAGCGCGCACGACCTGACCGGCGACCCTACCATGCTCAAGCGGTGCGGCAGCAGTGCCCTGTGTTTGAGCGCTCCACCAGGCTCGTGCACACGTTTGCACAGGCAGCTTCATGTATGTTGCGGTGCGCTTTTTACTGGACCCTCTCCCACTTTGGACTGCATCTGCCTGCAGGGCACAGGAGGTGGCCGACCGGCTGCTGCCGGCATACAACACCCCCACCGGTGGGTTTCAAAGGCAGGGTGAATCATCATGACTGGCTGCAACCACCAACCCCATGTTTGTGCACGATCAGGACACGCCCTTCCCTCGACTGCCCAGGCAGAAACTCTGGTGTCTGATTGCGCACTGCTTTCTTGCAAGCTTGCTTTCACTCCTGCTGTGTCGGCGACCCTGCTGCCCTGCAGGCATCACGCTCAATATCCTGAGCGTGCTCAAGCGGCCAGCCGCACACTGCTGCCGTTGCCCCTCGCCAACCCCTGTTTGCAGGCATCCCATCCCGCTCAGCATCCTGAACCCGCAAAGCAAACCCTGGCGGCCAGTTGCACTATGCATGCTAGCCTACTCACACAGTGAACGCCCCTCACTAACCTGGCTGGCCCTGCAGGCATCCCGCTCAACATCCTGAACCTGCAAACCCTGGCGGCCAAGAACCCAACCTGGAACCAAAAGTGAGCTGCGCAGGGATGCCTGGCGGTTTCCGTGTGCCTGGCGGTTGTTCTGTGCCGCTGTGTGCTGTTTCTGGCTCAGCCAGCCGGTAGAATCTCCACCACCCGTGCTGCCCTTGATGTTTGCAGGGCGCCCACGCTGGCCTAATTCAGCGCCCACCAGCACGAGTTTTCGCAGCTGAGCCAGCGCACCGTATCGACCCCTTGACCCACCCGTTGATGTTACTTTGTTTTGTATGTGCCACTGCTTGCAGGGCCTCCACGCTGGCCGAGTTTGGCACCCACCAGCTCGAGTTCTGGCGGCTAAGCCAGCGCACCGGCAACGCCACGTATGCGCAGCTGGCGGAAGGCACCATCCGCCACCTCAACAAGCTGGCGCCCAACACGGTGGGTGCAGAGCTGAGCTTATTGCGAACAACCTGCCGAGCTGATTGCAGGGCGTGATGCCGCTCATCGTCTCGCCGGCGCTCCAGGAGCTGCTGCAACCTGTCCTGATTTTGAAAGCCTGGCGTACTTGCTCCCCTTGTGAGCGCAGGGCCTCATGCCACTCTTCATCTCGCCGCGCACCGGCAACTTTACGGCGCGGCGCGTGTCGCTCGGCGCCCTGGGCGACTCGTACTACGAGGTGCGCTTCTCGCTTTTGCTTCGTCCTGCGCTGCCACTTTTGCCCTGAAAATGGCAGCAGCAGTACAGCGTGCCGCGTGTCGCTCGGCGCCCTGGGCGATTCGTACTACGAGGTGTGCTTCTCGCTTTTGCTTCGTCCTGCGCTGCCACTACTTGCCTAAAAATGACGGCAGCTGTACAGCACGTACAGCACCTGCTCACGATGCGAATCATCCGGAGCGGGGCTCCCTGCTGCATACTGGGCGGGGCTCCCTGCGGCATGCTGGCTGCAGTGATCGAAGCAGTGCCCCCAAACCGCTCCATGCGCAGTACCTGCTCAACATGTGGGTCATCAGGGCAGGCTGAACACCATGCGATCATTGGTTGCCATCCCACTCATCAATCCTTGGCCACCATCCCCCCCTGCCGCTGCTGCAGTACCTGCTCAAGATGTGGATCATCAAGGGCAAGAGCGACGACATGTACCGAGCCATGTGGGAGCAGGTGCGCTCCTGATTGCTTTGTTGTCTGTTTGTTCTGTGCTTACAGCACGCGTATTGGATCTGTTGAATGCCCCCTGGGCCCAGCGCTGGGTGGGGGCAGGTGCGCTCCTGTTTGTTTGATTGAGTCGGGGCCATGTGCAAGGTTTTGGCACGCGCGCCACACGAGTGCATGGCACGTGCGCTGCTGCTGCCCGTCCGCTCAATCTGCTGCGCCATGCATGATGCATGCCCAGCTGCTCTTCCCAGATGCTCCTCCATCTCAAACGAGGCAACTGTTCACTCGACTGTTCACTCAACTGTTACGTGCAGGCGATGGAAGAGATGATTGCCAAGCTGACGCTCGTGCCTCCATGCCCTATCATTGCCTGACTAATGTTTTCGAATTGCACATTTACAGGCGATGGACGAGATGATCGACAAGCTGGTGCTTGTGTCCAAGGACAACCTTACCTACATCGCCGAGTTTGAGCGGTGAGCAGCGCAGGTTCTGAGGGGAGAGCCAGCCCGAGCGCCCTGATGCGCCCCCGCGCAGGTTCAGCGGGCTTTGCCTTGAGTCCTCTGCAGCCCTTGAGCCCAGCTGGGAGCAACCTGCCGCTGCTTGGCAGTTACATGCTGCATGCCATGCATCGATCCAAGTTTGAGGCGGAGAGCACGGGTGCTGGCTTGCTGGCAGGCGTAGAGTTGACTGCCTTTTGGGTGCGTGAGGATAAGAAGATGCCTGTATGCACCCACGCCTTGACCCCACCCCACCACGCTGTGCAGCTACGGACTCAAACACAAGTATGACCACCTGGTCTGCTTCGTGCCCGGCATGCTGGCCCTGGGCGCGCACAGCGGGGCGGTGACCGGCGCCAAGGCTGACCGGTGAGCACAGGGGGGATACTGCCTGCGCTTTGGCAGGGAAGGTGGATCATTGTGGTTTACGTGCACAGCGGGTGGTCACCGGTGCCAAGGCTGATTGGTGAGTAGACCAACAGGCGTTTCCCTTGTGCTTGAGTGCGGCTGGTACCATGCTGTCGTTGGGTGCCAGGGTAGGGCGGTGGCCAGTGCTTGCCTGGCTGCGCTCCCGCACTCAGGCTCTCTGCTGAAGGCGGAGCTAAAACCTTTAACTGCTCCACTCCACCCTGCCTGCAGCTACATTGCGCTGGCGGGCGATCTGACCCACACCTGCTGGCAGATGTACCACCGCATGCCCTCGGGTGAGTTGGCTACTCTTGCAGGTATAGCAGTCAACTGCGCACACTTTGCAGCTCAGTTCCCCCGGCAGATGTGCCGACGCATGCCCTCGGGCTTGCTGTTCTTCGTTGCAGCGATTTTTCGGGACGCTGCCATCTCAACCTAGTTCGATTCGAGCGCTACGCTCTGTGGCGGGGCGGCCATGTTTTGCCAGAAGCCTGACAGGGCGTGTCTTCGGACCCGATCCACGGCGCAGGCCTCTCGCCAGAGTACGTCACATTTGCGGCTGGCGGCATGCGGGCGGGGGCCTCGTACAACCTGCTGCGGCCAGAGGCCCTGGAGGCCATGTGGTGAGCGTCCAGGCCATTTTTGGGTTGTTTCGCTTCCGTCCTAGCCAAGTGCAGTCCGGTGCGGCGGGTGCACTGAGCACCGCGTAGCCGCGCCCGTGACAAAATGTGGACAAGATATGTTTGGCGCCGCACCATGCAAGCACACGTGGCGGCTGACTCACACCTGGCGGCACTGCGCTGCGCTGTTGTGCATCTCTCTGGCTTATAACAGCCCGGGCCGGGCCGTCTTGCAACCCCCCATGCAGGTACATGTGGCGGCTGACCCACGACTGGCGGTACCGCACCTGGGGCTGGGAGGTGTTCCAGGCCTTTGAGCGGCACTGCAAGGTGGGTGGGCCACTGGCTGTTGGTTACTTTTCTGTTGGCTCAACATGGGCTTGCTACGCCTGGGGCGGGCAGGTGTTGCACTGGGAGTTGTTCCAGGCCTGTGAGCGGCACTGCAAGGTGAGCAGTTGTTTGCAGGCATCTGGCGACCTCCGTCCCCCCTGCTATGCTATGCTACCGCTGCTGCTCAGCGCGCCTAAAGCCTGGATCATGCACACGCCCACGCCCATCCTACTCTGCGGGCGTGGGCGCAGGCTGAGGCGGGCCACGCTGACTCATAGGATGCACGCCTGGCGGAGGAACCCGCGACGCACGTGCATTGGCGTCATTCACGCCGTCATCCCAACAACCACCCTTATCCCCACAACCACCCTGCCTACAGGCGGAGGCGGGGTATGCGGGGCTGAAAGACGTTCGACTGGCGCAGCCCATCCAGGATGACACAATGCAGAGCTTCTTCCTGGCCGAGACGCTGAAATATCTGTGGCTGCTGTTCAGGTGCGGAGGTGGAGGTGTTTACCCACGCACATGGATGTGTTCCAATACATTGTTTAGACGATGGACTGCCCTGCAACACTGCGCGCAGTAGGGAGGGCTGGTGGGAGGCGGTGACTTGTGTCTAGACGCTGCTCAGCTGGCTGGCTGTTCATGGGCGCGTGGGCGCTCGAGACAAACGCCCACCCGTTGCCCGGATACTCATGCCTCCTGTTTCCTGCTGCTTGCAGTGATGACGCGGCGTTCAACATGGATGAATGGGTGCTCAACACAGAAGCGCACCCGCTGCGCGTGTCGCAGCCCCCGCAAGGGCAGCAGGCGGCGCCTGATGCGGCAGCGGCAGAGGCCGCCCGCAAGAAGTGGTGGTGGCCGCCCGGTCCCGGGCAAGCGGGGCTAGCGGTCGGGGAGGCAGGCGTGCAGGCAGCGGTGCAGCAGCAGCGGCAGCGAGCGGTCGAGTGAGAGCGCAGGCGGGCGGCTGGTAGCGGCGGCGTGCCTGCCGGCTGCCGGCGCACGTGTTTGTGTGGAGTGCACGTGATTCCCCAAACTGTTCGGCACTGGATTGCCACCAATTTTGCAGCACTGAATGACTGTGAGCTTTGCACTGCCCCCAGGGCCGCGCATGTGCAACGAGTGGCAGGGCACCCAGGTGCAGCAGAGGCAGGCGATGGGGCTGCAAGTGAGCGTCAGTGAGTGTGGCAGTTGAGTTGTTACACGGGAGGCTGGCTGCAGCCAGTCGATCAGTCAGCTGTGCGACAGTTTGGTCAAGCATGCATCGATTCTTGGGCAGCAGCCGCAACTGACTGGAAGCGCCAGCGGCTGCTGCCCTAGAATCCGCAGTCCGTCGGTTGTGTGGCCGCGATAGAATCAGATGTGCGGCCGCAGTGCTGGGACGGGGTCTGCTGTGCGCAGCTGAGGCCAGCTCAGGGCGCAACCCTTAGCGCCGGCCATGCTTGAGCTTGAGGATGTCTGTTGACACCAGGGAGGGGCAAGCAGCGGCAACGGTTGGTTGATGGCTTGGAGACTTCTGGATGGTGCGTGTGGATGCATCTTCACAAGGGCTGCGCTGCAGGCGTTTTCGCAGTGCCGCTGCTCCCTGTGCAACTGCTCATTGGGCGGCGGGTTCCTTTGCTTAGCTTGACAATCGATGTTCGTTCAATGATTCACTGATTCATCAATCAAAAGTACTCACCGCGGTACGCGGCTGCCCTTTTGTCCAGGCTCTCAATGGCTGTTCACGTTTCGTAATCAACATCAATCGCATCTTATCCATAGATAACAAGTGCTTACCGCGGTACGCGGCACGCAGCTGCTCCTTGTCCAGGCCCTCGATGGTGCTGAGGATCAGGTTCTTCAGCTGCAACAGTGCATGGGTGAATGCATGGTGAAAGCAAAAGGGGTGGGATGCCTGGTGGCTCTGGCGGCTGCATGGGTGAAAAGGGTGGGATGCCTGGTGGCTCTGGCGGCTGCATAGGTGAAAAGGGTGGGATGCCTGGTGGCTCTGGCGGCTGCATGGGTGAAAAGGGTGGGATGCCTGGTGGCTCTGCCGGCTCGGAATGCGGATGCGCAGCTGCAACAGCCATGTTGGAGCGCAGGGGCGAGGCAGGAGCGGCCGTGCCGGGAGCGGTATCACCCAGCAGCACATGCACAGCAGCAGATGTGAGATTTCAATGTATCTTTGAATTGCTTTGTTTTGCATGCTACCAGCTCACCGTGTCTTTACTCATCGACTCTGTGTTCTCGGCTGCACACAAAAGATGGGGGGCACTGAGTGGATGTATCGATCACGATAAGATAGGGGAGCATTAGGCACAATGGCGGGCGTCTGCGTCTGGTGTAATAGTAGCACTCAGCCCCTGCCTCACCCCACCGCCCGCCAACCAACAACCCTGGCCGGCTTGCACCCACCCGCCCCCGCAGGATATTCACCCCACCCCATCCCTCCACCCGCCGACAAACAAACAACCGACTTGCACCCATTAGCAACCACACCTGCCACCGCGGGCCCCTTGCCCTTCTTGCTGGGCCGCGCCTCCTCCTCCTGCTGCTGCTGTGAGCCGCCCGCCAACTCCTTACGCTTGCCCGCTGCGCCGCNGCTGGCGGGGGCGGCCGCCGCCGCGCCGCGGCCACTGCCGGCGGCTGCCTTGCCGCTGGGCGCTTTGGCGGGGGCTGTAACCGGCGCCGCCTCCTCCTCCTCTTCTACCAGCCAGCGGGTGATGTCTTCATCGCTGAAGAAGTACTGCACAGGACCAGAGCGTTTGTGGGGAGGGGGGTTTGTTCGGTGTCAAAACAGCCAGCCGTTGCTTTGCCAGCAATCGACCAGCAGGTGATGTGTTGTGTGCTGAAAAGTAAAGCGCTGCATGGCTATGTAGCCAAGCCGCTGGGCGCTTTGTTCAGCGCACGGCACAGCTTGCAGTCAACTTGCTGTCGCTCGAGTGGCCCTCACACACCAGCAGCAGGGCAGCGGCATGCCACCACACCCCGACTCCCAACTCCAACAAACAAGTTTTCCGGAGCTTGCCTTGCTGGCGTCGCCGGAGTCGGGGAAGGTCACAAAGTGCTGCACGTGCGGAGCACAAGGGATGGAACGGGGGTGCACAGTCGGGGTGGGCTGCAAAGAAAAGTAAGCAGGGCAACGGGGTGGCCTTAGCAGGCCAAGCACAGGTTGCGCAGGGACACCAAATTTAAAAGTGCACCCCTCACCGTCTTGGCATCCTTCTTCTTACCGACCACACCTGGTGGATAGGAGAAACGTCAACAGGAAATAACCATGAGGGCTACGCTACTGCAGGAACAGGCGCAATGCTGTGGCAGAGGCGCGCCCCCAGCGCAAACGTTTCATTCTCGGCGGGTTTGCCCCCCTGACAAGCGCCCCTCGCTGCCTCACCCGCCCAGCCCTTCTGGCCCTTGGGGCACGGGAAGTCTGGCCACACGCTGGGAGGCGCCAGAATGCGCCGGCCCATCAGCCGGTCCTCTTTCTTGGGCGCCATTTTTGCCTGCGACGGCGGCAGGCGGGCGGGCCGGCGGGCAGCGGTGACCGGCGGCGGCGGGAGCAGCGGGCACATCGCCCGTCGCGCTGCGCCGTGGCTTCTGGCTGATCTCGATGCGCTGCTGCACGCCTCCAACCAGCTCCATCGCACCTACGGCGTCCGCCGCTCAAAGCTCGGCTCCCCCCTGCTGCACCGTGAGGCTTGAGCGGCTTCAAACGCGATCAGATGATGATGCTGTGAAGGTGGCAGCTGCGATCAAGCGGCCGCGCCCCGCCGACCGTTGTTCAGCTGTGCCCGCCACCCCGCCGCGCCCGCTGCCCCAGCCCTTCGTCCACTGCGGCCTCACTCTCCTTCATCACAACACACTTGTTTTACACATGTTAAGAATTACGTACGCTGGTCCTGTTCAACCTGGCATCCGCTCCGTTGGCCACACCAGCAGGCGCCGCTCCCCAGCCGGCTGCTGCCGCTCGCCGCTGCGGCAGGCCAGCTGACCAAGAAAGAAAGAAAGAAAGAGTACGCCCTGGGCGTGGGTTGAGGGGGCGAGGCCAGCTGACCAACAACCTTCACTCCGGCAGGCTGGCCAGCACTGCATTGACCGCGGCATGCAGCTCCGCCAGCTGTTCCGCCAACTCCTCGCTCAAAAAGTTGAAGCTGTACCAGGAGACCTGCAAGCGTTGGGACGGATTGGGCGGGTTCTATGGTCGAGGTGGAGTGGTTGCCACGCCGTCCTGGGTTGCTTGCCCAGCCTGGGTTGCTTGCCCAGCCTGGGCTGCTTGCCCAGCCCACAAGTGTCTGTGTCGTACCACTGCATGCAACCGACGGCCCGCCTCAGCCATAGGGTCGAAAATTTGCTGAGCATCGCAAAACGTATAGCACCACCACACCAACCAGAGACCTGGGCAAGCCCTTTCAATCACTCCAACTTGCCTGCGCCAGGTGGCCCTCCTCGGTGTCTGGGAACAGCATCAGCGGCACGCCTGGCAGCAGGCTGGTGTCGCGCAGCAGCTGCACCCGCGACAGCAGCGGGGAGGCGGCCCGTGTGGGTCCCTTGGCGTTCTGAGCGGGGCTGGGGCTGGGGCTGGAGCGAGCCAGGCCAACTGCTGCCGCAAGCCCCGAGCCGGGGCTGGGAACAGAAGGTCCGGGGCTGGCGCCAGAAGAGGGCGGGCGCGGGGGGCGGAGGCCTGGCGAGGGTACGCGCGCTGCGCTGCGCTCTGCCTGCTGCGCTGCGCCTGCTTCGCCCGCTGTGCCCGGCGCGTCTTCGCCACCTGGCGACAAGGCAGGCAAGTCCTCGAGTGCGGCTGACAGGCCGCGGCGGTGGCTGGAAGAAGCCACCAGCGAGGCGGCACGAAGCGGGCTGGGGCCAACCGAGGCCCGCTGGCTGCTTGCCTCGCTGCCCGCCTCGCTGCCTGCATCTGCCTCCCGTACGGCTGCCGCCGCCGCCGCTGCAGAGGCAGAGGCGGATGCGGAGCGGCTGCCCAGCGCGCCGCTGCTCAGCTGCCGGAGCCAGCCGGTGAGCGGGCCCTGCCCTGCCGCGCCTGCTTGCTCGCCTGCCTCACTTGCTGGCGCAGTGCTGGGGTCCGATGGCGCTCCCGCCGCCGCCGCCGCTGCTGCCGCTGCCTCGCCCTCGGAACCTGCCGCTGCTTCCAGCTGCCCGCCCTGCTCCCCAGGCTGCTGGCCACCCTCTGGCTGCTGCAGAAGCACAGCGTCCAGAAGCCGGGCCCAGCTCTTGCGCGCGGTCGTGCGGTTCCTGCGGCAACATGGATGCAGGAAGAAATGTGGATGCAGGCACATACAACCTTCCAGGTGCCCTTGCGCTGACATGGTCAGCTGCCAACAGTGCAAGCAGCCATGCACCATACTCACATACACAAGCAAAAGCCCGCCCTGCAAAACCCAGTGCGTGCCTGAAGCACTGCATGACCTGCCGCCGGTGCTCGTCGCCCAAACACACCAAGCAAAACCGTGATCAGGACAGCCCATCAAACCAACCTGAAGCGCCGCATGGCCCGAATGACCTGCCGTCGGTGCTCATCGCTCAAGCGTACCATGTCGAGCACTCCCGCAGAGTAGCGAGCCAGGCCGTCGCTGCTGGCCGCGGCTTGAAAGGGGAAGGCGTCCAGCAGCTCCTGCGGATTGGAAGGTTGCTTGTAGAGCGTATAACCAAACGTGCAGAACGAGGAGCGCTGGGCAGCCACTGGCCGGTTGAGCTTGCAAGGCGAAGGCGTCCAGCAGCTGGTTCAGCCCTGGCTGCCGTTGCTAGACGTTGATCCCCATGCAATGAGATCACAGCATGCAGCCTGGGGATGTCGGCGTGGCGCTGAGGCAGCCAGTTGGACCCTCCTGTGCAAGCCAAAGCCCTCCTGTGCAAAGCCAGCACAAAAAATGCTAACCTGAATGGCAGCGCTAGCACCCTCCGCCAACGAAGGCAGCAAGCCTTCTGGGAAGAGCGGGCCCAGGGCCTCCCTCAGCTGCCGGTCGAACCCGCCTTGGAACGTGAACAGCGCTGAGTTGAGCAGGCGCGCCACGCGCCTGTGAAGCCAAGGGGAGGGTGCCAGAAGGGACTGCGGCACGCAAGTGAGTCGGCCGCGTTGCGAGACGAGGAGCCACGCCAATTGAGGCATGCTTTACCATACTTAACCAACTGAACACCGCACCAACTGTGTTTAACACACACAGCCACACGCAGTCAATCCCACCTGATGCCAACCGCCATTCGGTCCAGCTCCTCCCACGGCAGGTGGCGCGCCTTGCGCCCCGGCCACCACACGCCTGCAGCAGGGGTTGAGCAGCAACAATCGATAACCGATTTTGGCATGGCTACACGTTGAAATGCACAGCGGCAGGCGCACTCACCACCACCACGCGCTGTGGCGCCGGTGCATAGCAAAGCAATGGACACCGCACCGAGCCATCGCACCAAGCCCAGCGCCGGCGCATTGCAAGCAGCGCCGCTGCACCTGGCAGCAGGAAGGGGCGTCCCCCCACGTTGGCCACAAAAAGCTCGCTCACGGCCCAAGCCCACCAAACCAAGCCAACCCACGCACAGCTGCCGCACCTGGCAGCAGGAAGGGGCGGCCCCCCACGTTGGCCACAAAGAGCTCGTTCTTGGCCAGCCCCAGCTGCTCGTTCAGCTTGTCCAGCAACTGAGTTGGACGGGCAGGAGGAGTCATTTTGGGAAGAAGGGCAGTGGTTGCGCCACTGGCTGCGTGCATGCGAGTGGTGTGCGAGCAGCGCACCCAACGGCCAGCAGCCCCAACTGTGCAACCCACCCGCCCACACCCGCCCACACCCGCCCAGCAAACTCACCTGGTACAGCTCTGTGAGGGCCTGCGGCATGTGGCAAGTCGACAAGGAGGGCAGCCGTAGGTGGTCGGTTGGGGGCAGCCATGCACGCACGAATGCAACACGTGTGGGGCTGGGGAAGAGGCCCCATCCCAGCAGTCCCCACATTCCCACCCTTCACATTCGTCCAACGCAGTGCCGTTATTCATGCAACCTAAAGCCAGGCCCGCCGTTTCAGACTTAATTAGGTGTGCATCTTCCTCGCTCCCGCCGTCCCCCGCCCTCTCCCTCCGCCTCCTGCCCCTCCGCCTAAATGCAACACCAACTTGATACCCTTGATCCATAGCCCACCTTTTCTGACTTGAGCAGGTGCGCCTCCTCTTCGCCGTCATCCTCCGCTTCTACCTCTGCCTCCTGCCCCTCCGTCTCAATGTGCCAGGGGCTGCTGCCGCTCCGCCGCACTTGCCGCGCGGCAGAGGCAGACGCAGCAGCAGCAGTAGCAGGCGCGCCCGGCGCCTGCCCGGCTTCTAGCTCAGCCAGATCTGCTGTTGCAGCTGCCCCGCTCGCCCCGTTGCTGCCGCTGCCGCCGCTGCCACCGGGCGTCAGGCTGTTGCAGCTTGGCTCGGCTGTGCCATCTGCCTGGGCCCCCGGCAGCAGCGGCTGCAGCAGGGATGCATCCTGCAGCGCCGCCCCGCTCAGCCGCCGGCGCGCCTTGCTCTTGGCGCTGGCCGCACGAGCCTGCTGTGCCTGCTGCGCCTGCTGGGCCTGCTGCGCCGAATCCTGCTTCCCATCAGGCTGCTGCAGGTACGCCCCCCAGGCGATGCTGTTGACTTGCTGCAGCTTGCTCAGCGCGTCACGCAGCCTGCACGCGGGTTTCCAGACAGGCAGGAAGCGGCGGGTTGTGAGCATGCAGGCGCAACTGGGGGAGGCGCTACGCTTGCAGGGGCACCGGGTGTACACATGTGTCCTGCCAACCACCATGCACTCATGGAGACTCCCACCCTTCAGGCCAGCCCCTCACGTGAAGGGAGGCCTCATGCACTGCGGCACAACCCCTCAGGCCAGCCCCACCCTCACGTGTACAGCGCCTCAATGCTGGCGGATTTGGGCAGAATGAGGATCGACATCAGCAGCATGACTGCCACGCCGGTGGCCAGGCCGCCAATGCGAGTGATGGCCACGGCGCGAGGGTCTGCAGGCAGTGCAGGCGGTCAGGGGAGGTGAGGTGCATGGGGTTGTATGGGGTTGTCCTAGCGCCAGCTCGGCAACTTATCGATGCCCATGGGCTTGTCAATGCGCCAGCTCGGCAGCTTACTGCCGCAAGAAGGGCGGCACGCACGGGCGGGTGCTGCGCTGCGCTGGGCCAGGGAGACAACACTCTGCAGGCGCAGGCGCCAGTGTTGCAGCCCACCTCGGCCCTGCTGCGCCGAAAACGAGACCAGCAGGAAAGCGATGACAAAGAGGCGGGCCTATAGGGAGGCGGCAGGAGAACGGCATTCAGCAGGATTGAGCAGGACCCTTCGAGAGCAGGCACGACACGAGCCGGCAAGAGCCGAGCCTGGCCATCGCCAGCCCAGACACTGCAAGCTGCCGCCTGCACTCACCGAGAGATCGAGTCCAAAGCGCTGCCCAGCCAGCACGCTCAGCGCCGCGCACACCGCCGCCACGGCGGCGATCAAGATGTCATCTGTCTCGGTGTCTTGCTGCAAGGTTGTGGGTTGGAGGCAGGTGGGGGCACGAGGTTCGGTGCTGCAACTTGCAAAGAGGCGCAGCTGCGATCCGATGCCGTCTGTCTCGGCGCCTTGCTGCGAGAAACATGGAAAGATGCAGCATGGCGGGCTTGGGGGCAGGGGCAGGAATTCAACAGGCAAGCAGGGGTTTAAGCGGCAGGGGGCGGGGGACAGGAATTCAACAGGCAAGCAGGGTTTAAGCGGCTGGGGGCGGGGGACAGGAAGCAGCATGGCAGCGGCGCACCAGCGTCCACCACTTGGTGGCAATGCCATCGGCCACCAGGCCCAGCAGACCGCCTAGGATGGTGCCCAGCACGCGCTCCGCACCCACTTGCGTTGTCTGCAGAAACAACACGGGTGCGGGGATACTAGCATCAGTTCATCGTTGGAACGTGGGCATTGTGGGCACCCAGCGCGCGAGCCGCGCCCACTTGTGTGGTCTGCAGGCGAGGGCTCAGCACGGAAAGTGGCTATCCAGTGCACGTCGGTTTGTTGTCCAACGCCCCGCACTGGCCTGGCATGCAGCCGCATCCATCCACCCGCATTGTGGTGCGCGGAAGCGGAGCTGTGGACCCCTCAACCCCTCTCCCAAACAGCACTCGCCTTGCCCAGCAGCGGCATGGTCACAATGGGTGGGTAGAAGGCCCACTTGAGCAGCAGCAGCTCCCGCCCTCTCCACCCTGCCCCCTTCCCTCTGCACTCGCCTTGCCCAGCAGCGGCATGGTCACCACCGGAAGCGTGAGGCAGGCCCACTTGAGCAGCAGCACAGCCGGCTCCCGCCCTGGCACGCCAATCCATGTGAAGCCGAGGGCCGACAAGCAGAAGACGGCTGTGCCCAGGCGAGCCGCCCGGCGCCAGTGGTCCGGTATGTTGTGCTTGGATTTGAGCCGCATGGCGGCTAGCTAATGTTGACGTTAATCAGGTGTCGGCCAGGTGGGACGCATCTGCGCAGCGGGGCGAAAAGGGCAGGGGCAGCAGCAGCCCTGCAGGGTTGAGCGGCGGCAGCGGCAGCGGTGGCAGAGGGCGGCGGCGTGGGCAGCTCGAGTGAGCGCTTGCAAGCGGCAAACGCCTGATCGGCGCCCTCACAGTCGCTTTCGGTGCCTGCCGCTGGCGCTCAGGCCCCGCACGGGCGAACCCTGCCTCCCGCTACAGCAGACGTCCAGACCTGACTGCCACGAGCTCGTAGCGACGCGATGAACACTTTGCATGCCGATCAGCGGGCTGCCAGCCCTGCCACATGCTGCTGCCATTCTGCCCGCTGCCGCCTGCTGCCGCCTGCTGCTGGGCTGTGTCACATGCCGTCATTTGAGGGGGCATGCAGGGCGGGTACATCACTGTTTACACCATGTGGAGGCTAGATAAGCTGAGGGCAGGCTGGCAGCTCATGTGCAAGACGCGAGCGGAGTGGGGATGCAAAACAGCGAGGCCTGAGGGGGCCAGGAGCGGCACCGGAAGGAAGGCAGAGCCACCGCTGCGGGGCTGCGCATCCAGCGCCCTTCCACCACTCCATCCATTCATTTGAGCTCCAGGAACAGCGCCTCCTTCTTGGCTGACAGGCCTGCCTCCTCCAGAGTCTTCGCGCTGGCGCCGTCCTAAAGGGGCCGGGCGGTCAGCAGCAACAACCGCCTCTAGCATGCGACGCAGGCGGGTGCTCCCAGCTGCACGTTCCTGGATGCAGCTACCTGCGTGCAGACAAACAGGCAGCAGCGGCCGAAACCCAGCAAGTCCAAGCACCAACTTCCAACCAGCGCTGGAAGGCTGCTGCGGCCAGGCGGTAGCTGTGTGCCACTCAAGCCAAGCCCAACTGCACCAGGCCGCACACAGCAGGCCCCAGCAGCGCAGCAGCAGCAGCACAGCAGCGGAGCGGCAGCAGAAGTTTGCGTGCGTACCTCCAGCACGCGGCGGGGGAAGGCGGTGGCCAGGTGGTAGCTGTGTGCCACTCCATCCCAGCACAGCATGCCCCAGCAGCGGCAGCAGCAGCGCAGCAGCAGCGGCATGCGTACCTCCAGCACGCGGCGGGGGAAGGCGGTGGCCAGGTGGTATGTGCCGGGCGCAATGTCGCCGCCCACCCCGCTCTGCACGTCGACGAAATCAAACACAGCCTGCGCACAGCAGGGATGGGAGCCCAGTGTGGCATGCTTGAGTGGAGCGATGAGATGCATGCAGGGCGTGTCGTTTCTCGCCCATCCCCTTGGCGTATCGGCACGCCGCCCAACCACACATGCGCCAGTGCACCGCTTTCCAACCAAAGCCTTGCCTGCAGCGGGTCGGAGCGGCGGAAGCGGCGCGAGTAGCGCCCGCCCGCCGGCAGGCGCACCTGCACAGCGTGGGGCAGCATGCAGGTGGTTGGAAACTGTGCAGCGCAGGAACTGGCCTACCCAATGAATGCACATTGCCATTCTTTGCGGTTTACCCCCAGATCCCATCAGTCTGCTCTACCAACGGGTGCGCAGCATCCAAACACGTGTAGCCATGGACAGCATCACCAAAAGCATGCGCGCTGAAACCCACCATCAGGTTGATCGCCTCTGCATCATCTGCGGGCGGCTCGGCAGGCAGCGAGGCCTGCTTGCTGCGCGGCTGCCGCTCCGGCCTGCAAAGGCACAATGACCAATAGGTGATTGCGCAGCCGAGTAGGTAGCATCATTGGTGGGTGACGAAAGGGCAGGGCGGTGGGCAGCAATTGCCTGCTTGCTGCGCAGCTGCCGCTCCAGCCTGCACGGAGTTGGGGCAATGCACACATGAGCAGAGCGGCTGGGCAACACGACATGCTGTGAGCCAAGCCGCAAAGGCAAGCATCCGCCCAACGTCATGCTGCCAGCAGAACCCTAGCAAGCCAGCACCCATCCTCATCTCCAGTGCACCGCTCCGTTCCCTCCCGCGGCCTGCTCCATTCAATACACTGCTCCCCAGCTTCCCCTGCCGCCGCCGCTCCCCACCACCCCTACAGACCACCACCGCACACAGCAGGTCAACCGACGTGCGCCAGACAACACCGCACCTCTTGGCCGAGCGGCGTTTGGCAGCCTCCTCAGCGGCGACCAGGCGCCGGATGTGCGCCAGCATCACACCGATGCCTTGGATGAAAAGCTGGCCGGGCAGCACTGATGTCGCCACGGCCATCAGCTTTTCTGCGACCACGCTCATGGTGGGCAGCGGCTGCGCGCGAGCGGCTCCGATGAGCCACAGAGCGCCCGCCACACCGGTCACCACAATCAACATCCGGGAGTTGGTCAGGTGGGTGTAGTACGAGTGGCGCTGCTGCTGCATGTAGAGTGACAGCTGCGGCAGGGAGGCAGCGGGGCAGTGAGCTGGGCCACCGCCAGTCCGCCATGCTGCCGCAATTCCCAGCCACTCAGTGCAGGGCAGCAGCATACAGCTCACCTGCTTGCCGCGGCAGTGTTGCTTCATCTCCACCGCAACATAGCTGGCCATCAGCTGCCAGACGACGGCACATGCCTCCTGCGCCCCCAGCGCCACCAGCAGCAGTGCCGCGGCGGCAGCTGGGTACCAGCTGGCCACCAGCACGGTCTTGGAGGCCAGCAGGGCGGCGGCCAGGCGTCTGAGCATGGCAGTGGGCTGCGCCACCAGATTCGCCCCTGCTGCCTGGCTGGCAGGCTCAACCTCGCCGCTGCTCGCCCAAATGGCGGTCGCGGAGTGTTTTCTGCAAGTTTTAGTAGATGTCATGTGATACGCTTGCAAACCTGCTTGAGCCCCTGTCTGCTCATCCTTGCTTTCAGAGCCCACGCCGCCACCTCCCCGCTAGCACCTCTTTGAATTTGCCTTGTCTCTGCAGGTCAAGTTCACTCCTCCTCCCGTCTCCCATTTGCCATCCTTCGACGTTTCCGCCGAAGCCATTTCCATCACCCTCCTCTCTCTCCCCCCTGTCTGTTTAGTGGCCCTCTCATTCTTCCCCCCGGCCGTGTGGGCCACCCGGGGGCCTGTTATCGCATTGTGCGACAAACGGGTGTAAAACCGAGCCGAGCTGGGTGCAGGCGCCAGAGTCAGCCCCCCAAGCTGCTGGTGCTGCTGTTGCGGGCCGGCACCAGCAGCTTGGGGGGCTGACTCTGGCGCCTGCACCCTGTGCCATGGCGCGCCGGTGCCGCACGGCTGCGGTGCGGCAGCGCTGGGCCGGCAGGCGTTTGGCGGCAGCAGGACAGTGGCACGTGGCGCGCCATGAAGCACGGCTTCATGGCAAGATTGCTGCACGTAGGGGCAGGTGCCAAGGAGCGCTGGGATTTTCAGGCCAGGTGAAAGCACTGCAGTGCAGGGCCATGACGCAAGCGGCTGCTGGCGGCTGCCGGTGTGCGGCGGGGGTGGCAAGGCTGGAGCTCCCCTGCAGCCACTCTGGACCTTGGATGCTCCTGCTGGGCACACCTCGAGGCCGTGGGAGCTCACCTTGCGAGGCCACGAAGCTGAGCGCTGAGGGCAAGTTCGCTGGTGGCAGCAGCTGGTGCTCAGGTGCTGGGTGGCGGCAGTGGGTTGTTGCAGGAGTGCTGGAGGAGGCCAGATCGCCGTAACCCACCAGCTGGAGCAGCATGAGCTGCTGGAGCGCTGGCGGCCGCCCTAGTGGCCTGCAGCATTGATTGTGGAGCCTGCCCCGTTCTCTGTGCTTCATCCAGGCCACCCGCCCTTGTTTCAGCTGCCGTGCCTCGCCTGCAAGGGCACGCAGCAGCGATGGCCGCAGCGGGGGCGGCGCTCAGCTTCGCTGGCGGGCCCCTGGCGGCACCCGGGCGCTCCGCCGGCTTTACAGGCATGCGCAAGCCCGTGTCGTGCCCTCGGTCGCCCATAGCGACCCGCCGCTCACCTCCCGCGCTCTCGCGCTCCCCCCTCCCCCTGTGCAGCCTGCCCCCCGCTGCGCAAGTCCATCCTGCACCGCCAGGCTGCACCGCTGCTGGCGCCCCGCCAGGCGCCGGCCCGCCACCAGACGCTGGCGCCACGGCGGACGTCACGCTGCCAGGCGGCGCCCCGCCGCTTTTTTTCCCAGCCGCGCACCTTCCGGCTGCCCTCGCCATCCACCTGGCGGGGCCGGCTCATGTATGTCGGCTGGCTCCTGTTCTGCGCCCTGGCCGCCTACTGGATGAACTACCACCTTTGGAGCGCCCACTGGCTGCTGTGTGCCGTGATCGTCCTGCTGTCTCCCATGTGAGGTGGGTGCTGCTGCTGCTGCTGCTGCTGCTGCTGCTGCTGCTGCTGCTGCTGCTGCTGCTGCTGCTGCTGCCGGGCTGCTGCGGCTGCTGCGGCTGCTGCTGCTGGGCTGCTGGGCTGCTGCTCCTGTCGCTGCTGCTGCTGCTGCTGCCGGTGCGCACAATGTGTGTGGGCTTGCCTGCCAACCAGTTTGCTGTACCTCCAATCATTCAACCTGCAGCTGAGCTGGGCGCTGGACGGCGGTGAGCGCAGGTGCGCCTCGGGCCTGCCGGCAGCTCAGCAGGGGACTGCAGGGCGGGGTGGGCGGGCCTGGCTGCGGCACAAGCGGCTGCCGAAATCCCGGCCAGGACTGAGCTGAGTGCACCTGCCTGCTCACACAATCTTGCCGGCCACCCACCACGCCTGGCATGCAGAACAGCCCTGGGCACCCCCACCTCGCGCGGGTGCCGGCGGCGGCAAGCACCATGGTGCAGCGCACTGGGTCAGCAGCTGTCACGCAGGTGCTGCAGGCGCAGGCCGCTGACAGCAGCTCCCGAGCAAGCAGCGCCCTTGCCCCCACTGTGGCGGCATTGCAACTGTGCCGCACACGATGGTTTGACTGCCCCCCTGCCCCCACGGCACCAGCCCGCGTTCCGCCGACCTGTTTGGCTTTTTCCATGCCTCCCACCCCTGCATGCCTTGCTCCAACAGCGCCGCCGCGCGCATCGCCAGCTGAGAGCTGCCTGTACATCAGCCCTCCCGCCCTGAGACATGTCTGCTTCTTTTCCCCCAGCCCTTGCAAGCCAAAGGCGCCGCCCTTGGCAGTCGCACACGCCCGCTACGTGCACAGTCGCATCGCTGCGTTGTCCCCCAGCCGCCCCCTGTCCTCCAACCGTCTATTCCCGCTGGAGCAGGCCTGCTGCAACCCCTCCAGCACCTTCACATGCACCTGCCCTCCTCATGTGGCCTCGCCCCCGCTGCCCGACAGTGCCAGGCCACGTGTTGGCAGAGTGCCACACCGGAACAACCCCATTCACGGCATGCACACGGAGCTGGCAAACAAAGGCCAGCTGCCATTCTGCCCGCTGCCGCCTGCCGCTGGGCTGTGTCACAATGTGCCATCATGTGAGGAGGGATGCAGGGCAGGTACATCACTGTTTACACCAAGTAGAGGCTCGCTAAGCTGAAGGCAGGCTGGCAGCTCATGCACAAGACGCGAGCAGAGCGGGGATGCAAACAGCGAGGCCCGAGGCCGCCAGGAGCGGCACCGCAAGGAGGGCAGTCGCCACAGCCGCCGCCAACCCATCCAGTGCCCTTCCACTGATCCCATTCATTTGAGCTCCAGGAACAGCGCCTCCTGCTTGGCTGAGAGCCCCGCCTCCTCCAGGGTCTGCGCGCTGGCGCCGTCCTGCAGGCAGATCAGAGGCTGTCAGCAGCAACAACCGCCTCTAGCATGCGACGCAGGCGGGTGCTCCCAGCTGCACGTTCCTGGATGCAGCTACCTGCGTGCAGACAAACAGGCAGCAGCGGCCGAAACCCAGCAAGTCCAAGCACCGACTTCCAACCAGCGCTGGAAGGCTGCTGTGGCCAGGCGGTAGCTGTGTGCCACTCAAGCCAAGCCCAACTGCACCAGGCCCCAGCACAGCAGGCCCCAGCAGCGCAGCAGCAGCGGCAGCAGCAGAGCAGCAGCAGAAGTTTGCGTGCGTACCTCCAGCACGCGGCGGGGGAAGGCGGTGGCCAGGTGGTATGTGCCGGGCGCAATGTCGCCGCCCACCCCGCTCTGCACGTCGACGAAATCAAACACAGCCTGCGCACAGCAGGGATGGGAGCCCAGTGTGGCATGCTTTATTGGAGGATGCATATGGCACGTGTAGTCCCCGCCCGCCCCCCTCGGCATATCGGCACGCCGCCCAGCCACACATGCGCCAGCGCACCGCTTTCCAACCAAAGCCTTGCCTGCAGCGGGTCGGAGCGGCGGAAGCGGCGGGAGTAGCGCCCGCCCGCCGGCAGGCGCACCTGCACAGCATGGGGCAGCATGCAGCCGTTGGTTGGAAACTGTGCGGCGCAAGAACCAGCCATACCGATGAATGCACATTGCCATTCTTTGCTGTTTACCCTCAGATCACATGCTGATTGCCCACAGATCCCATCAGTCTGCTCTACCTAGGGGTGCGCCACATCCAAACACGTGTGGCCATAGGCAGCATCAGTAAAAGCACGCGCGCTAAGACCCACCATCAAGTTGATCGCCTCTGCATCGTCTGCGGGCGGCTCGGCAGGCAGCGAGGCCTGCTTGCTGCGCAGCTGCCGCTCCAGCCTGCAAACACACAATGGACAACCAGGTGAATGAGCAGCCGAGTAGGTAGCATCATTGGTGGGTGACACAAGGGCAGGGTGGTGGGCAGCAATGGCCTGCTTTGCCGCGCAGCTGCCGCTCTCACCTGCAAGGAGTCGGGGCGATGCGCATGTGAGCAGAGCGGCTAGGCAACACGACATGCCGCGAGACAAGCCGCAGAGGCAAGCATCTGCCCAACTGCATGCTGCCATCGGAACCCTGACAAGCCAGCGCCCATCCTCATCTCCAGTGCACTGTTCCGTCCCCTCCCGCTGCCACGGCCGCGTCAGTGCACTGCTCCCCAACTGCCCCTGCCGCCGCTGCTCCCACCACCACAGACTGCCACCACCTAACACAGCAGGTCAACCGCCGTGCGTCAGACAACAACAACGCACCGCTCCGCCTCCTCCCGCTGCCGCCGCTCCTCAGCCTCCGCCGCTGCTGCTGCCGCCGCTGCCGCCTGCTCCTCCTCTCGGCGCTGCCGCTCTGCTGCCTCCGCTTTTTCGCGGTCGGCTCGCAGCGACTCGTAGTAGGCCGCGTCCTGCAAGTGAGAACACAGAGACACGTGCGCCATTCGGTAGGGAGGGGCAAGCAGGGGCGCCGCGCGCTGTGGTATGCTTGCAAGCAGCAACGCCGTGATGCAGCCTGCCCTGCCGGCGCAAGCCGGCTGGTAGTGCTGCTGGAATGCTCCCAGCTTGCGCCTACAACACAATGCACACAGCAACGCCCCCACACCCCACACCCCTACCTGCTCCTCCCGCAGACTCTGCCGCGCCTGCGCCCCTGGCGACAGCACACGCCGCTGGTAGCGAGGGTCACCCGCAAAATCTGTTTGGGGGTTGTAGAGGCACAGCACACTGGTCAGCGCGTGGCGCCTTGCGCAACCTGGCCCGCAACCTGCAAGCTGGCTTCAGATGGAATGTGGGCCAAGCACCCCAACACAGCATAGCACAAGTACAGTACAGGGTAGTACAGCACAGCCGCACCGCCTTGGGACCGCACTCACACAGCGGCAGATAGAGCTGCGCACCTGGGATCTGGCCGTCGTAGCCGCCCCCCTGAATGGCCGCCATCAGCATGCGCTGCTCCTCAAGGTCCACATCGTCCGGCAGCCCCGCAAAACCGTCGTCTGCAGCAGCAAAGGGCGGCACTGGAAGGTTTGAAGAGCCAATCAGCATGCGCTGCTCCTCAAGGTCCACAGCCCCCGGCAGCCCCGCAAAACCGTCGTCTGCATGGAAGCATGGTCATCATGAGCAGGTGATGAGAGGAGAGCAGCAGCATGCACTGCTTCTCCAGGTCCACAATAAAGGCACCAATGTTAACGAATGGCTGCCAACATGCGCTGCTCCTGCGGACGGACAGGCAAGGGCATGCAAGTGCAGGGCATTGCGGCAAACGCGCCCGCCGGGCCACACCGCAGCGCATGTGCCAGAAGAAAGGCAAAAAAAGTGTGTCTGGGCGCGGATTGAGGGGGCCAGCAGTGCATGTGCCGCATATTCACACCCACCCTCGTCCTGCTGCTGCTGCTGCTGCTGCGCTTGGTGCTGCTGCGCGGTTGGGGCGGGCTGGAACTCGTCCATTACTCCAAACCGCTGGCCTGCGGAGCAATCGCGTGGGAGGATGCAACATGTTACTTTGGTAGCCAGGTTGGACTGGCGGCGATGCATGGCTGGAACTCGGCCATGACTTCAAACCGCTGGCCTGCACAACAGTGCTTGGGACACATGCTGCAGGTTGGACTTTAGACTGGCGGCCATGCATGAGACCCAAGTGCACAGCCCTGCACAACCGAACAAACAATTAAAGCAGCCTGCAATACGTGGCAGCAACCAGCAGCCAGTCTGCAATAAGTACCAGCAGTGCAAGCACTGCAAGGTGTGCCACTTAGCAGCTCCAAGTCGCGGTCCACCTCCCCCACCAGCCTGCATCTATTCCGAGGGAACAGTCTCATACACAGTAGAAAGCAACTGGAAAAGAACTTACCCAGCAGCTCCAAGTCACGGTCCACCTCTCCCGCCAGCCGGCGCCGGTTGCGGCGCACGCGCCGCCCCATGGCCGCCGCACCGCCCAGCTCATCCTCCACCGAGCCCACTGGGTGCATGCGGTTGTCTGCACAGCAAAGAACAGAACAGCGCGGTTTGGAGCGAAGACTACCGAGCGCACTGGGTGCATGTGGTCGTCTGCAGCAAAGAGCAGAACAGGGCGGTTGGGAGCGAAGAGGGACCGGTGAGCCCGCTAGCAGATCAGCAGCGGGGCCGCCAAACCCACCTGGCTCGTGTTCGAGTGACACAACCGGTCGCATGCGGTCCTCAGAGGCAGGCGGCATTCAACCTGAATACCTTCCACCCACACCCATCCTGCCTTCTGCCACGAACGGCATGAAACGGTTGGCACGCACCGTCGGCCACCTCCTCCACGCGCCCCTGCCGCCGCCGCCCCAAGCTGCTGGCCAGCACTTGGATGTCGTCGTCGTCGTCATCTAGGATCTGAAACACGCAAAGACAGGAGGAAGTAGCGTGAGCGTGTTGAAGTGAACAAAAAATCCAGGCTGTTGGCCAGCACTTGGGTGTCGGCGGCGGCGGCGTGAAACATCTGGGCAAGCGGAGACTGGTTAGAAATGTGAGACAGCACGCAGAAGCGCGCCCAGACGCCCAGGCTGCTGACTCAAGACTATGCGTCCAGAGGGCTGCTGTGTGGGCGCGCCGCGGTGGACAGTGGCAGCAGCGCAGCTTCACAGCCCCTCGAAGCACCCAACCAGCTGGAAGGAGCTCGCCTCGATGGGGCTGCTGCGCGGGCGCGCCGTCGCAGGCAGCGGCCGGCTGGCTGGCCGCCCCTGTGCGCCAAAGCCGCGGGCCGCCGCCGGCGCCTCTGGCGGTTCCTCGATGATGGGCTCATCATCCGGCTCTTCAATGTAATCTGTTAAATGGTGGGGTGGGAAGCGGAGGTGCAACCTTCATTCAGCAGGCACCATGGCGGCCGCAAGCCAGAAGCGCTCAGCATGGTGTGCTGGCCAGCAGCAGGCACAGCACAACACCGGAGCTCCTCCCCCTTCTGTAGACGATTCAGCGGCGGCTCACAGTCTGGCTCACAGCCGTCCAGGCAACCGCGGCATCGCACACTCAGCTCAGCCCGCATGCAACGGGGCACTCCCTAAGAGTGGTCTCAAAGGGGTGCCCGAGCCAGAGGGCCTGGAGGCACTACCCTTTGTCCCCCCTGTCAACGCACCTGGCGGCGAGGCGGGCGCTGCCTGCGCCGCCTCTGCCCCAAAGCCGTGCCCCACTCCGCCGCTTTCCAGAAACCACTCCACCGCGCTGTTCACGTCCCACCTGCTTACAGCGAGCAGCGAGCTAGGTGATTTATGGTGCAGGCCAGCAGCATTGTGGGATGCAAGCACGCACGACTGGCAAAGCAATTGTGGAAGGCAGGAGCGGCAGCAGCACCCGCGACCCAAACCGGCCAGCACCCACCACCCACGCACCCGTGGGCATCCAGCACATGCTCCGCCACGTGCGGCGCCGCGCCCGTCAGATTCTCAAAAAGCGCCAGGGCTTCGTCGCGCTCCATGCTGGCTGGGAGCCTGCGGCGGCGGTCAGGCGGCGGCGCGGCAGTGGGCACAGTCGTCGGCGGCGGTGGATGGCACAGGGGGCTGGGGCGGGCGGCGGCACTAGATGCCCAGCGATGCTGCGCACCTGGGGGCGACCTAGGCGGCCTGGGGAGCCCGGAAACAGCTGGCGCCGGTGGGCCTGGGAGCGCTGGCTGCGACCGGTGCGATGAACAGAGGATTGCGATCTGCTCTGGATCGCACGCCACCCGACAGGAAGAAGCCGCTGCGCCTGGTTGACGCTGGCTGGTGCGCCCGCTTGCTCGCTGCCTCCAGAGGGCTGTAGCAATGCACAACCAGTACCGGATCGCGGATCGGTAGGTTTGGTCGCACGGCAGCCGCTCCTGGCCGCATCTGATGCCCCCGCCGCCCCGCTGGCGACGCGGTGGGCATGGCTAAGCCGGCCGGCGATTGGTCAGGCTGCTCTGGCAAACCTCAGATGTGACGCTGGTGCAGCTATCCATGCCTGCGGTTCACCACTGCCACTGTTGCAATGCGGCACTACCAAAGCAGCAAAGATGCAGGGAAGTTTGTGCGGGCGGTGTTCAAAGATGATGTGAGGTGGCTATCTCTCTTAAAGCCGCGCAGGCGGCCATTGTGTTGTTTTCGGCACGGCTCGGCGCATTCAGTTGCCAGGCAGTGTTTGACTGGGTGTACAACAGTCAGCTGGGCAGCAGCCTTGCAACAGCTTGCGAGCCTTGGCCAGTCTGCTCCCGTCCAACCAAACCCAGCTCAGTCTGCCCAAGCAGTTTGCACCCATGCTGTATTCACGCGAGTAGCCGAATGGTAGATATGTAACAGCTGCCAATGGTGTCCTGTCGGCAAGCTGCACAGCACGTGCAGGTCGAGCCGCAGTCGCTGCCGTGGTGCATGTGCGGCCCGCCTGCCCTTTGACCGGTGCTGTGGCTGTGCTCGCTGCCCTGCTGGCCCCAAACCATGCATTCTGCATCCATACCAAGTGCATTCTATGCAGCAGGTGGCTGCCACTGGCTGCCAGCCAGCAGCCCGTGGCAGGGCTGGCCGGCGGCCTGCGCACCGACTTTCCACCTGGCAAATGCAAGGTGGGCAGAGGGGGCCATCGGGTGCCGATGCGCTTGCTGCCGCGTCAGTGGACCTCGTGTGTTGCGCTCATCGCTCGCCGAGCCCGCCCCGCTCACCCGTCAGAGCACCCGCGCAGCAGGCCCGCCCACCCTTCGCCCCTCGCGATCCAGCTTGGCCGGGCGGGCAGCAGCAGGGTTCAAGCAAGGCGCCCAGGCCAGGCAGCGGGCAGCAAAGGGGCTATGGGCAAGGTGCGCGCCTGGCCGCCCTACGGGCCCTGCAGCCAGCGCATCGCGATCACACCTGCTGCTGCGTGCCCTGAGCGCGCTCTGCGCCCTGCCGGCCGCTACTGCCACTGCCGCCGGCACCGCCGCTCGCTCGCGTCGCCGCGGCCCTGCCCTGCCGGCTGCAGCCTTTGGGCCCTCCGACCGCCAGCACTGCCGTTGCGTTGCCTGTCACAGATACTGGACGAGCCCAAGTGGCCGGTGGTGGACGCCGCGCCCAGCTTCTCAAAGACAGGTGGGTGCTGGACCTGCGTGGGCAGGGCTGCTCTCGGCGTATGTGTAGCCTGCTTGCATCGCTGGCCTGTGTCGTGACGGGCACAGCACGCTGGCCTGTGTCGTGACGGGCACAGCAGGCCGCAGCGCAGCCCCCACAGCTCCAGCTGAAGCTGGACAGCATCCGCGGCGGCAGCTCAGCCACGCTGGCCGCTGTTTTCAGAGCACACTGCCTGCCGTGGGCAATGCTCGGCCCGACATTCGGGATCTCACTCCCACGACTGCGACACTCAATCGCCAACCCGTGGCCGCTTGCTTGATTCTCGCCAACCCTGCCAGGCTGCTGCTCTCTGTCCCAACCGCAGTGGGCAACGTCAGCCTCGACGACTGGGCCTGGCTTCACTGGCCCTCCTTTACATGCTTGTTCCGTTGACGTCGTCAACCCAACTCCTGCCGTCGTTCTGACCTGCAGTGGGCAACTTCAGCCTCGATGACTGGGGCCTGGCAGCCGGCGTGGCCGCCATTAGCGCGCCGCTGGGCTACATGGCGGGCGCGCAGCGCAGCCCCGGCTTTGCAAAGGTGGCGGGCAGCATGGCGCGGCCCACCATGTGAGCACTGTACAGGATTTGCTGTACAGCTCCAGCTGTTGTTTGGTTTGTCCCAGCTGTTGTTTGGTTTGTACGCGGCCGGCGCAGCCCCGGTTGTGCGTGCCATGTCCGTGGAAGGATTCTGCCGCTGCAGCTGTTGTTGTGGTTCGCACGTGGCTGCCCGGCGCAGCCCTGCGTGCACAACGCTGGCGCTTGCATGCTGGCCCTCGCCCAGCCTGGGAGTGAATCAAACCGTCCACGCCATGCACATCCTGTTCCATGCACGCCCTGCCCCTGCAAACAGGTGGACGGCGGTGCTGATGGGCGCTACCGCTGGCTTCATGCTGGCTTACCAGAACTCCTGCGGCCGCCTGATGGGCCTGAGGGTGAGCCTTTTTTCCTGACCAGCCCTTGTTTTTCCTGACCACCTGCCGAGTGCTATCGGCTCGCAAGGCTCGCTGTTGTGTCACCACAGCCAGTCTCATTGCGCGGCCGCGTCAAGGGCCTGAGGGTGCCTTGGTTAGCAGGGGCTCAGGCCTGTGGGCGGTGCAGCACGACGAGATGGCAAGCGTGCTGGGTGCGCTGTGCATGCGGTGCGCTGCGCGCTGTGCCTGTCCTCTCACCGGCAGCACCTGCACCCGCACCTGCACCTGCACCCCCTCCAACTGCAGCCTAACGAGGCGGAGGTGCGGGCATATGGCCGCAGCTGAGGTAGCATGTCACCACTCTCCACCACTGCTGACGCAACAGCAGCAGTTGACAGCGGTGGCGGCTGCGCAGCAGCAGCAGGCAGCGGCGTGGTGGCGACAGCTGCCGCTGCAACTGAGACTGTGCACTCCCTCGAGCCTTGATGGCTCTTTCTTGAGCTGCAAGTAGTCAACCTGCCGACGCTGACGCTGCGCACGAGTTGCCAGCTGCCCTTGCTTCTTGCTTCACCCCTTCCCCCAGCTCCCCTTCCTGTCGTCGCTGAGAACTATCGGTCGTCTTGTAATGTACACAGCAGTGCGGGTGTTGCCGGCCAGCATGGGCCAGCTCAGAGTGTGGTGAGCAGGCATGAAGAGTGGCAGGTGGCAGTGCTCCATGTGGGCAACGATTGGGGAGGGTCGTGGCTGCAGGTTTCAGTGTGGAATGCAGAATGTGGACACAGGGGTACGAACAGATGGGGCATAGCGCAGATCAAGGTCAACAATGAGGGATGTGAATCATGAATCGTAATCAGCGGATGGGGAGCAATCAGTCACGAATCGGTGCAGGCGCCTAGGCGCGGGCATGTGAGTCGGCTGTTGAGCGACCAGGGGCCAGCGGAGCTGCAGGGTGGTGGCTAGAAGGACGTGAACCAGGGCGGGCTAATTGACTGCCCTGCTAGCTGGTCCTTCTACTGGGCATCCAAGCGAGGCCTTTCCAAAGGGCCGTGTCTCGTACTCTACAAGGTTCTAGGCTAGGCCCTCCTCCGTCTTTCCATTCCTAGAGCCTACCCCCGCATCAGCTCGTCCACCAGCGGCTTGATGCAAAGCGCTAGCCCCCGCTCCTGCCCCTGCTTGCTGGGGTGCAGCGCATCCGGCATCAGTGCCGCGTCGATTGCGGTGCCGTCGGGCGTGAGGAAGCGCGGGCCGCAGTCCAGGAAATGGACGCCCTCCTGGCCGCTGGCGTATGACCTGCGCAGGAATGAGGACAAGAAGTTGGGTAGCCTGAAAGTGAGGGGGGCTGCATTCCAGGAAGTGGACGCCCTCTTGGCCGCTGGCGTACGACCTGCAGGGAGGGACGAGGAACGAGGGCAAGAAGTGAGCCTGGTGAGCGGGGGCCGAGGTCCTGGACATGCAGGTTTAGGTTAGGCTGCTGGCAAAGGACGCTAGCCCCCCGCCTTTGGCATTNCCACGGCATTTGACCCCCACGCCCCTCCATCCTCCACACACTCGAACTCCTGCCCACCTGAGCTGCTCGTTCACCACTCCCGCAGCTTCCGTGTACACCGAGGGCCAGCCGTGATCGTTGTCCCACACGGGCAGCCCCTCCGCGGTGCCGGTGCCACGTGGCAGCAGGCCCAGCAGCACGATGTGGGCATCCGGCAGCCGCTGGCGCAGCAGGCCCACCACCTCTTGCACTCTGCGGCGGCGGGAGGAGACGGGCGGGAGCAGTGAAGGGTCAGCCAGTGTGCAGCAGACTAGACCTGCCCAGCGCACGGCCAACCGCCTCTGCACCCCGCGGCAGCAGGTGCGAGTGGGCAGCATTTAAAGGGCTTGAAAAGGGTTCCAGCTCAGCATAGCGTCACACACAACCTGCCAGGCAGGCAGATGCAGCACAGCGCAGCCAGTGTGTGGGAGGGACATCATCATGGGAGGGCAGCATTCCCACGCTGCACCAGCCCATCCGATCCTCACCTGCTGGCCACGCCCGGCGCCGCCGCCCGCAGCTTCTTCTCTACTGCTGCGGTCCACCCGCGCTGGAAGGCAATTGTGCCCAGGTCGTTGGTACCGATCATTAGTACCACCACATGTGGCTGTAGCAGGGGCGTGGGAAGACACGAGGCGGGGCTGTGGGCATGTGCAGCAGCAGCCGACGGCTCCAAAGAGCATCAGACCGGCTGCATGGCACGGCGGGGGTTACTGCAAACCCGTGCCCTCCCTGCGATCCCAGAAGTGCTGCTGGCTACATGAATTGTCCTCACCTGGCTCTGTGCAGGCAGCGCCCCATTCTGCAGGCGCCACAGGAGGTTCATAACCTGGTCGCCGCCCACGCCCTGGACCGAGCTGCGGTACTGCCCAAAGTAGCGCTTGAACAGCCCCGTCATGCTGCAGGCAGTGGTGGCGGCAGGGTATGAGTGAGCGTTGGGCAGCGAGATGCCTGAGCAGCGGATCCATCTGAATGTGCTGGTCCTGGAGTGCGCTTGCAAGCATTGTCACGGAACAAAACGTTGCTGCAGCGGCGCTTCCATGCTGATATTCCGTGCGTGGCACACCCACCCGCTGCAGCTGCTGCGCCGGTCGGCGTTGCAGGGCTGGCCGCCGTCGGTGCCGCTCCACGACTCTGTGATGCTGTCGCCCAGGAAGAGCAGCTGCACGCCGCCCTGCAGGCAGTAAATGTATAAGGGGGCGTATGAACAACTGATACTAGGTCTGGTGAAAGTGTTGAGAGCCAGTGCGCGCCGCCCGGCAGACAAGGCAGGGAGGCGGGAGAGGAGCGCGCATGAGCAGCGGCGGCGGCAGCAGCAGTGGGCAGGTGTGCAGAGCGGTATGGCCATGCTGCAGCTGATCCATCGGGCTTGAATGACTGTACCAGGCACTGCGAACCCTCACGCAGCAGCAGCACGATCGGCAAGCCACGCGCCTGCTCGTCGGCGCGCTTCAGCTCCCCCGGGGGGGCTGCGGAGCGCCATCGGGCCGGAAGCGGCGCGATCCCCTCCGCCGTCAGAAAACGATGTAACACGTATTCCTTCAAAGGTAACCAGCAGTGCCGGGAGGTGCGGCGCACTGTGGGGAGTGCCACCCGGCGCCGGCGCCAGCTGGACGGGCGCCGCACATTGATGACGCAGTCGCAGCACCACCTCCTTGGCTCTCAGCACCGTGGGCCTCCTGCAGGCGCGCCAGATTCCCTGCACTGCTCTCGGAGGCGAGTTACAGGAGGGTGCATGCCCAGCACGCAGAAGTGCATAGGGCGTGCCGGCGGCCAGATGTGAGATGCATTGAAGCCATTTGCAACGGCGGAGCAGAGTGAGCGCAACGACTAATGTACAGCGTGAGGACAGGGAGGCTGTCAGAAGATATAATGAGAGTCAGGGGTGGTGCAGATGGAAGGTCAGGGTTGTCAGGCCGCCGTGAAGCGACATTTGGGCCACCCGTCACAGGTTGTGTAGCAGGACGGCAGTAAGCGACAGCCTATATCTATCACTAGGGCCGGCCTAGCCATGTAAGTAGCCATGCTGTGTTGCTACAAATTGAGCTGTCATGTGGCACCTCTGCCCGCTAGATCTGCATCAGCAGATCAACCAGCGGCTTGATGCACTGCGCAATGCCCCGCTCCATGCCCGCCGCGCTGGGGTGCAGCGCATCCGGCAGCAGCGCCGCATCGATGGCGGTGCGGTTTGCGTTCAGCAAGCGCCATCCGCAGTCAAGGAAGTGCACGCGCGTCTGGGTGGCTGCATACGCCCTGCAGGGCGAGTGGGAGGGTGTGCAAGAGCAGAGGCGGGTTGGCACTGCAGTCCGGAGCTGCGCCTGCCATCGCAAGGCTTAGGGCACGAATACACCAGGCAGTTCCTCGTGCCGCCGCCGCCGCACCTGAGGCGTGTGTTGACAATGGGCAGCGCGCGCGCATAGGCGGAGGGCCACTTGTAGTTGGCCTGCCCTGGCAGGCCCCACATGCCGCAGGGCAGCAGGCCCAGCAGCAGGATTTGGGAGCTGGGCAGCCGCTCCTGCAGCAGGCGCACCGCGCCTTCTACCCTGCAGCGGGTGGGCACAGATGCGCCAGGCAAGCAAGCAAGCTGAGCACTGCTGGCTGTACCGCCCACGCCCATGCACACTGGTAGATACCATGTTGAAGCCATGTGTGCAATGTGTACGCGAGCTGCCCCCGTACAGCCACAAGTTCCACGCCACCCGCGCTCACCGTGCGGCGACCTCGGGTGCCACTTGCACCATCTTCTGCTCTGATGGGCCCTGGCGGGGAGCCTTTTGCCCTAGCTTTGCGAGGTCGTTGATGCCTATGAGCAGCACAACCACCTTGGGCTGCGGGAGGGGGCGGAATGGGGGCAGCAAGGGGGAGCTGGCAAGGACGATGCAGCGTGTATGTTGGCGGGAACCGAAGAGCAGGCGGCCAGCGCAGCCGCCTGTCTGCTGCTCTCCTGCGCAGCACGTGCTCCCCCACAGTGCGCATTGCCAGGCTGCGTGGGGTGCGCATACGCCAGCTCGTGCCATGCTGCACAGCATGCACAGCATTCATAGCAGCCCACCAACATCACCGTACCTTGTGCCGTGTCGGCAGCGCTCCGTTGCGCAGCCGCCACATCAGGTGCTCCACTTGGTCGCCGGCAACCGCTTGGACTGCAGGATTATACTGCCCGAAGAAGCGCTGCATCAACCCTGAGAACCTGCAGGAAGAGCGGTGGGGAACTTGCTTGTTGAGCGAGCATAAGCTTGTGGCCAATGCCAAGGCATTCGCCGTCCCGCCCCCCCGTCCCCAGCCAACGGCGACCCCGCACGCACGCGTCACACTGCAGCTGAAGCGCCGGGTGGCAAGGGATGCCGCAGACTGTGCCCCGCCACACTTCGGTGATGCTGTCTCCCAGGAACAGCAGCTGCGTGCCGTTCTGCAGTATGGTGCAGCGGGAGGGGGAGGGCACGGTGGCTGGGTGCTGGGCGGGGGGTGGCAGCGGCCGCCGCCTTGCCCTCGTCACAATGCGGCGAGCCTTCTCCCATGCGGCGGCAGCGGGCGCCCATGCCCAGCAATTGCAGCATGAAATTCCTGACACCCCTCTGCCTGCCAGCGCAGTCCGCTTGCCTGCTGCTGGTCCAGCTGCTGCATTTCGCTGATTTGTTGGTCAACGGCGGCGCGGCAAGACGGCTCCCACTCCGGCTCCTCGGGCGGCGCCTCGTCGGGCTGTGCGGCGCGGCACACGGCTGCAAATGCTAGTAGGAGGAGGTACAAAGCCGCTGGGCGGGGCATCGTGGCCCGCAGTCGAGCAGCGAGGATAGCAGTGCCGCTGAGGCTGGCCGATCGTCGAGGCTCCGATCGCTTCAGCCTCGGGATGCTGAGTGGAGAGGCGGGAAACGGTATAAGACCGCACAAGGCCCGCAACTGCGAGGGAGGTCGCAGCGCCAGGTCAGCGTACCGCGCGCCGCATGGAGGACGCCATTGATCCCATCGCCGTCAGAATAACACAATGAAAGGAAAATGACATGGTAGGCAGCTGGTCGCTGCCTGTTCGTCGGCACCCTCCGCTGCCCCAAGTTGGACCCCCTGACCGCGCTCCTTTCATGGCGCCTGGCCGCCCATCTCAGTTCTGATGGTACTTATAAACTGTTAAACCGAGCGGCATTGGCGCCGACCAGTATGCTGCCGCTGCTGCCGTGCTGCCGCCGCTGCCGCCACTGCCGCCCGCTGCTCGCCAGGCATCTGCTGGCACCTGGGGCGCCTGCTTCTGACACTGAACAAAGGCATCAAATCGTGGACTACAAGACGTTGAGCGGAGTGGTGCAGTTCAACGACTGCCGTGCGGTTGAACGAGTGTTCAGCAACGACGTTCACTGGGGTGGCGTGGTCCGCCAGACGTAGCATGCGGCAAGGGATGTGCCTGACTACATGTAAAGCACCTCGTTTCAACACAACTCCTAGCTGGATCAGCACCACGGGTGCAACCTGACATACACCGCGGTCAACCAGGGGCCTGATGCACTGCGCAGCGCCCCGTTCCATGTCCGCCGCGCTGGGGTGCAGCGCATCGGCAGCAGCGCCGCACCAATGGCGGTGGGGG
>RRZL01000034.1:711580-739268 GCA_006782975.1 Chlorella sp. Dachan
CATGCGCTCCTCTTCCTTGTGGCTAGTTCTGAGTTGGAAGCTGGTGCTGGCATCCAATCCCTGCCGCAGTTTTTGCAAAGCCCTCGCCCAAGTGCTAGCATCAAGGGTGCACGTGTCCGCCGCCGCCGCCGCTGCTGCCCACCGGCATGCAACCGAAGCTCCAGCGTGAAGGTGTGCGAGGGCTGGGGCGACACAGCTGGTGGCAGCGTTTGCTCGGTGCGATGTGCTTGCCACGGGCCACAAGTACACCGCACAGCTCTGCAAGGCATGGCTGCAACAGTATGGTGCACACATATGATTGATGTGTGCACTGACGGCTGGCCTTTACTTGCTTGCAGGCGTACGACAACGCGCAACAGGCGAAGCAAGGGCTGACCCTGCAGGCCCTCCTCTGTGGGGCTGTACACCTCTGTCTCCACCGAACCAGTGCTATTCAGCACTTCTGATTTATCGGAAATAAAGGCCAACCCTACCGATCCCACCACAATCCTGCCAGTCCCGCAGTGCCCAATCCTACGAATCCCATTTTGTGCAGGATTGATCCTATGGAGGTCCTGTAACAATCCTATACCAGTCCTGCCTATGTAGTACAGCTAGGATCAACGTGGGATTGGTTGGTAGGATTCTTGGTAGGACTCGCGTGGGATTGGTTCGTCTTTCCAGTGACAGCGGCGGCCACACGTGCTCAGCATCCGGCCTGCACTGCATGCACAGCGGAAGCACATGCCTACCTGGCTGCACGCATGCTGGACTGCTTCAACTAGGGTGGGCGGGCGGGCGGGCGGGGCGCCGCGGCTGGTAGCTGTGCCGTGCAAGCAAGGCGTGCGCACAGCCACGACCAGCTGGCCGCTCAATCCGCCAGCGCTCGCCGGTGGCAGCGCACCCCCGCCACTCAGAGCCCTGCGGCACTCCCCCAACGCCAGTGGCAGCGCCGGATGAATGCGGCACTCCCCCGCCGCTCAGGTTCCTAGGAGTTCCAGGCCTGTCGCCAGGAAACTTGGCTGCGCAAAGGGGCTCCGGTGGGCGCTCCGGTGGGTGCCCTGTGATGGCGCAGGATGGGAGGAGGTTCCGCCAGATGATGCAACCCGCTGAGGAAAGTGCACTGTGCCACCTGCGCAGGGGCATAGGTGGCACAGGTGCACTTTCTCCACAAGTGACGTTAGTGACGCCTGCGCTCTTCGCGTAGAACTGGCGTTGCCTCCTCGTTGTCACTACCGTTTGCCAGTCACATTTCTCGCGATGAGGGCTCCGTCGGGTGGGCAAGCTGGGCCGGCTGCGCAAAACCGGGGCTGTCCGGAGGCTGCCGTGCAGGCTATGCTTGCGTTTGCTGCGCCGTTCGTGTTCCGGTAGGCCACAGGCATCGCCGCGCACCGCTCCCCGCCCTGCTGCAGGCGCCGCCGCCGTCGCCGTCGTCGTGCTGCTGCTCTGCAGCGGCGCGCGTGCCGACCTGAAGGGAGCCTGCTATGACCCTGCAAGTGAGGTGGATCAGGGCTCAGCCATGCTGCCTGCGTGGCGGCGCACAACCCCTGCGTGCACTGCGGCTCCAACAGGCGGGCCCGCGCTCACGTGCTTGTGACCTGGCTTGCTTGCTGCCTTGAACGGCGGTTTGTACACGGTGCAGCCGTTCAAGGCGGGCGCGGCATACCGCAACTTCCCCGTGCCCCCGCATGTAGATGCTTATGTGCACCCTGCCCACCCGACGCAGGCTGGGGCCTGCGCAACGACGCCACGGTGCCTGGCACCTTCTCGCCCATTTCCGGCTGCGTGGCAAGCACCCTGACGCTGGACGCGAAGAAGAACACCCTGTCCGACCTGCTGATCGGCGGCAAGGGTGAGCTGAGGGCGGCTCCCAGTCTGGCTGTCCCTCTGCCTCACCTGGCTACGGGCAGCAATCCCCGCTGGCTCCAGCGCCCGAGGCTTGCTCTACAGCTACCGAACCTGTTGCGCCGCCACGCCCACTCCTCCGTGGGAGCCCCTCTTCCTCCTCCTCTTCGTGCTGCAGGCAGCGGCACGATCATGGGCATTCCCGCTGGCTCGGACAGCGGTGGCTGCACCGACCCTGGACGGCAGTGCATGTCGTGGTGCCAGGCGAGAGCCGTGCTGTTTGAAATGAGCCCGGCTGTCTGTGCATTGACTCAATGCGCTTCGGAAGCGCAGCACGCCGGCACGAGGCCAAGCACAGCACCGCGCCCACGTTCCAAGCTGAGATTGTTGGTGCTTGCACGGGGCGGCGCTGGGCAACCCATCGAGGCCTCTTCCTCCTTTGGAACCCCCGCAGGCGCTGTGCTGCCTGGCCCCTGGCTGCAAGTATGCAGAGATCTATGCTCCCAAGAACACCGACAACACTGTCGTGACCAGCACCACGTCCTACTCATGTAAGGAGGGATTGCAATTCAGTTGCACTTCCTGTGATGCACAACAAGGTCCCATTGCCATGGGTAGGGTGCCCGCAGTTGTGTCAGCCAACCTACGCCACCTCAGCGCCCATGCTCCGCCTGCTGCACCGCGCCCCTGCAGACTTCTGCCGCCTCTTTTCCGCGGCCAACTACGTTGGCTCAAGCAACCAGATCACTTGCGCCATGATCAGCAAGTGAGCATAGCGCTCAGCACGCGAGCGTGGCCAGCACCTGTGCGTGTGACACGCACCTTCCTTGCGCGCTACCTGCCACTCAGCACGTCCGCCTCTCTGCCCTGCCCTGCCACCTGCCCTCTGGAGCGCAGCCAGAACTGCGCCAGCACCGTCATGGGCGCACTGGGAGTGAGCAACTCTACCTACCAATACCTTATGGTGAGTGGATGGGTGGGTGGATGGGTGGGTGGTGTAGGAGAGGAGGCCAAAAGGTGGGGTGTCCACCGATGGACTCCTTTCTGGAATCAGCCATCCTCTTACACGTGGGGAGCTACCCTCCCACAGGTGTGGGTGAGGAGTCCGCCTTGTGCACCTTGCGCCATCAGTGCTGACCCCGCTCTGCTGTGCACTGCCCGCGCTCCTGATCCCCGCAGTACAACCGAGCCAACGCCACCTGCAGCGCGCCCCCCCAGACCAGCGGCCGCCGCCTGCAGGGCCTGCCTACCGGCAAGGTGCGGCCGCGTGCTTGCGCTCACGGCGTGCCTGCTGCCTGCCGTCACCGCTCGAATGCTGCTGGGTCGTGTGCAACACAGTTGCAGCGCCTTGGGCCGCTGGCGGCCGATGTGGCGCCGCTTTGCGCTTGAGGCTGCTGGGTGCCCAGTGCCCTCAGCGGGCCGGCTGTTCTCTTGGGTGCCAGCTGGGCGGCCTGGCCCTCAGCCTGCTGCAGGTTGGCCGCTGGTAGCGGGGGGCCTGGCCCTCGCCATCTTGCTCCGCCCGCTTCCTTAATCCACGCCCAAGGGCGTCATCTTTCTGTCTGTCTGTCTGTCTTGCTGCAGGTTGGCCCCTTCACGCCCGCCACCGTGATTATTAACAAGGTCCGCGCCGTGACGACCAAGCTGACCCTGGACGTGCAGACCGTGCGGAATGTGGTGAGGCGCATTTTTGTTGCGGCCAGGGCATCGGGCAGCCGCGGTGGGCCGATTTGTGCCGGACCTGGGCGTGCAGGCGGTAAATGAATCGGCCGCCAGCGGCGCCGGCACGGCATTGATGCCATGGCGGCAAGGCTGCAGAAATCCCTGCGCCAGTCCCCGGCGGCTACTTCAATTCACTTCACAAGAATCGCAGTCCACGGAGCCAGAAGGGACTATGGGAAGGTTTACATAGAAACATGGAACTGATCCCCTCCTCCCCGGCTCCAATCCTTCCACCCACCACAGTACATGCGTGATCCTGCGGTTCGCCGCCAGGTGTGCCAGAACGTGAAGAGCGCGTACTTCAACCCCAACCTACAGTGCTGGAAGTGAGCGGCGCAGCTCACAATGCTGGAAGTGAGCGGCGCAGAGCACTCTGCCCGGGCTCGCGTCCCCCGGACATCCTGGGCCTCTTGAACACGCGTGCACCCAAGAGGATTGCGCCGCGAAGGGCACCCATACCCTGCTAGATATAAGCACTCGACAATGCTACTTGCTCCTTCCATTCATGCGTAAATTGCAATTTGAATGGCATCCGACAATGGCATTGAAACTTGTGATGGGCTACTTCGTATCACAAATGGCCAATACCGTAAATGTAAAGCACCTCGGTTCAACACAACGCCTAGCTGTCTCAGCACCGTGGGTGCTACCTGACCTACACTGTCCGATCAGCTCCGGATCCGCATCAGGCGGTCAACCAGCGGCTTGATGCACTGCGCCACACCCCGGTCCATGCCTGCCGCGCTGGGGTGCAGCGCATCCGGCAGCAGAGCGGCATCGATGGCGGTGCGGTTGGGGGTGAGGAAGCGTGGGCCGCAGTCGACGTAGTGCACACGCTTCTGGGCGGCGGCAAATGCCCTGCAGGGTGATGGGAGCCCAAGCACACGGCTGTCAACTTGATGAGAAATGGATGGCGGCATGGCCGCATGGCAGCTCACTTGCAGTGTTCCAACTGCTGCCCCAGGCATTTCGCATTGCCGCCGCACCTCAGTTGGGTGTTGACGACGGACAAACCCCGAGAGAACGGGGATGGCAGTTGGTGAACGGCATACCGCGCATCGAGGGCATGCACGCCAACTGGCAGCAGGCCCAGCAGCACAATGCGGGAGCGGGGCAGCCGCCGGCGCAGCAGGCGCACCGCGTCTTGAACCCTGCGGCAAACGGGGGAGGGTTGTTAACAGAGGGCGCGGTGAGTGGCGCGACTGTGTGCAGGGCACCCATGCTGCACCGTGAGCGCCGGCGCAGTTGGCAGCATTCTGGATGGCGCTTGCTGATGTGCCCACCCCCGCTCACCTGCTGGCCACAACGGGTGCGACGCTGACTGCCTTCTGCTCGACGGTGGCAGGACCAGGCACGGTGCCTAAAAGGTTGGACATGTCGTTGATGCCAATCAGCAGCACCACAACCTTGGGCTGCAGGGGGGTTGGCGCAGCGGCAGGGCGCTCTGACGCACACACAGCAGCAGCGCAGTGTCGAGTGGAGGGCATGGGAGAGCGGCGGCCACCCGTGCTCAGCAGCCAGCCTGCACTGCATGCACAGCAGCAGCACGCTCCTACCTGCCGCTTGGTGGGCAGGGCTCCGTTGCGCAGCCGCCACATCAGGTGCTCCACCTGGTCGCCGGCAATGGCCTGGACAGCGGCCCTGTACCGCCCAAAGTTGCGCTGCATCACTCCTGCAAACCTGCTTGGACAGTGTGAGGTTGGGATTGGGGGGCTTAACTTGGGTTAGACTCTGCAGCGCTGCATATATAGGCGGCGGCTGTCACGCCCGCCAGCCATGGCCAGCCGTGCCCTTGCTGTCCCGGACTCCTGTCTTTCCAACTTGGCAACCCGTCTGACGCACCCGCCGCAGTCGAGCCGCAAAGCCGGGGGGCACGGCTGACCGCAAAACGTGCCACGCCACACTTCGGTGATGCTGTCTCCAAGGAACAGCAGCTGCACGCCGCCCTGCAGGGGTGCAGCAACAAGGCGAGCCGATGATCATCGTGAGCAGGGGGCGGGCGCGCGGAGCGTCAAACTTGACATGCCGCTGCGGCGGCGACCGCAGCAGGTGCCCAGCCATGGCAAGCAGCACACCATCCCTGCTCTCCCCGGCGATCTCGACAAGCATGTGCGCAGGCTGGTCACTCGCCTGCCGGTCGGCCTGCTGCATTTCGCGCCGCTGCTGGTCAGCGGCGGCGCGGCACTCGGGCAACCAGGCCGGGACCTGGGCAGGCTGCGCGCCGCATCCTACTGCTAGAAGCAGAACGGAGAGGACCAGGGCAGGGCGCATTGCGGCTGGAGTCGCAGGGCCACGAACTCGCGAGCACTGCGACCTCGACCGTGTTGGCGTCCGCTCCTGCCCCGCCGAGCGACCGGAACGCTTCAGTAGCCCGTGTAAAACGACAAAACAACAGTGTCGAGCGGCGCAGGGCTGTGCAGGCCGAGCATTTGCCTGCTGTCGCCAGCCTGGCCACGAATGCCTGTTGTTCCATCTTCTATTGAAGTCAACAGGAAGCACCGCTGAGCATGCCCACACTGAAAGCAACACTCGAAATAGATGGGCAGACCTGTTGTTGCGGCTGCTGTCCAGCACTGCGGTGTGCCGCCCTCGCGCGTGTGACCACTCGCCTAACCCTGCCTCGCCACCCACCCCCCACAGGCGGCTAGCATTCCAGCTGCCCTCAGTGTCTCCTTCCACCGCACTGGTTGGCGGTATCTGTTCACCGACCGCACACACCACTGCAGCTGCAATGCCTGCGCTTGTGAGCAGCAGCACGGTGCAGCGGCACACCATGCTGCAGGGCCCTCGGGGGCACATGTGTGCGCATGCTTGGTGTGTTACAGTGGTGTGGGGTCATGAGTCGGGGCAGAAACGGTGCGTCAGCAGTGGAGAGAAGCAGCAGCGAGGACATCAGAGCAGAAAAACAAGAAATGGGGGCTGGGGTGGCGCAGGTCCCGGGAGCACTCAAGCTGCCGTCACCGGTGCGCACTGCCGTGGCCCGCCGCAGTGCGGAACATTTACCGCTGGATGGGCTGCACAGGAGGGGCAGGGAGGCATGGGAGGTATGATTAGCGCGCAACCGCTGTGGGAGTGAATCTGTGAGAATGCAAGTGCTGCGGCAGCGTTGGGGAAGTGCAATTTAGGGCGCGCCCCCCGTACTAATTGCCCCCACGCCCCCAGTGCAACCCGGGCGCACCTGGATCTTGAAGTGCGCACTAATGAGTGAGAACACGAGGCATTTGAGGTCCTGCATCGGTTGAGCGGTGCGAGACCGCGCAGGCATTGTGAGTGGACACAGCCGCTAGGGGGAATGGCAGCGGGCTGGGAGAGGAAGGAGGGCGCATGTGCGCCACGCCCGGCGCCGCACGCCATCACCCACTTGCGAGTCCATCCGCCCCCCTTGCCATGCCATTGATTTTGGTTCCAGATCACATCCCAACCACCCTGCCAGCCGCACCTGCACGAGGTAGTAGAAGACGCGCAGCCCCTCGGGGTCCTTGCTGCTCTGCACCTGCAGCAGGCTGCCCAGCTTGGTGGTGGCAAACGAGATGTGCTCGTTGCCCAGCACCACCTGCAGTGGGGAGGGTTGCAACACCGGGTGTACAGCAACAGTGTGCAAACAGGGCCGTTTCCCCAGCCGCCAAATGGACGTCTGCGCAGGGGTGGGCACCTCCACAACACGCCGGGCTTCTCGGCTGCGATCCGGCCAGCCTCATTTTCGACCACGACTCCCACTCCAGGCCTCACCTCCAGGTCCTGCCGCCCCACGCGGCCGCCGCGCAGCTGCCCCTCTCCCCTCAGCCCCTTGGCCAGCGCATCGTATGCACCCCCCCGGGAATCACACAACCCACCTCCAGCTCCTGCCGCCCCACGCGGTCGGGTGCGGGCCAGTTGGAGTCATCCTCCTTCATGACCTGCGGAATGGGAGCAAGCATCTAGATATGTTATTCCGCAACAGCTAAATGACCAGGGCGGGCCAGTTGGAGTCATCCTCCTTCATGACCTGCAGAATGGGAGCAAGCACGGAATAGGAGCAAGTATGCGCAACAGCTGAACAGCCGGGCTTGGCAGAGCAGGGCGGGCCAGTTGGCGTCTGTCTTCCCTCACCACCTGCAAATATGGCAGGTCACAATACACAAGAGGGCAGCGACCAAAGTACGGCAGGGCGAGACCTGTCGGCAGCCAGCTGGCGGTGTCCTAAACAAGCGGCACAGCGCCTGGCCATGCCGCCCTGCGACAGCACAGCACAGCAGCTGCTCATGCTGCCGTGCGACAGCACGACACAACTGCGGCGCTCTGAGCAATCATGTTGCCCTACGATAGCACAGCACAACTGCAGCGGTCTGCACACCCAAAACGCGCCTCTGCATCCTCGATCATGCGCCGCAGCTCGTCCAGCACCGCTCAATGCAATGAGCAAACGCAACAAAAAGGCAACGGACAAACGCAGCAAAAACAGGGGGAAAACAACGCACCTCTGCATCCTCGATGATGCGCCGCAGCTCGTCCAGCACCGCCTGGCTGACGTAGCATTCCTTGCGGATCATGGTGTCGTTCTTGTAGTTGGAGTTGTTGGCGTAGCGCAGCTGGAACAAGGGAGGAGCAGGAACAAGGTATCAGCTGAAGCGTTCATTAAAGTGCGGTGCTCGCAGCTGGAGTTGTTGGCATAGCGCAGCTGGAGCCAGGCGGAAGGAGGGGCGATTGGGAATCAGATGTCAGCTGCGCACTCATTACTGCAGCTCTTGTAGTTGGAATTGTTGGCGTAGCACAGCTGGGGGGAGCGATTACAGTACAGATGGCACTGACTAGACAGGACGACAGCACTCTGCGGAGTGCAGTGCCTGGCAGCGGCAGCACCGCAGCACCGCAGCAGCAGCCGTGCATGCATCATCTCCTGACCCCCATGCGGACTGACCTTGCCATCGGGCCGGAACTCAAACTCCAGGAACTCTGCAGCAGCAAGGGGGGATGTGGGAATATTGCTGAACAGGAGTGCACACAGTTCAGCGCCGCCGCCTGCCAAAAGTGAACCGGCCTGCTCTGTGGGCTCGCGAGCCTGGCCGCCCTCCCGCACTTGCTCGCCCATCGCCCCTCCTGTCAGCTCACCGTGGCCGAACTTGCCCTTGTGACCCACGTAGTAGCGGACATAAAAGTCGTCAGCCATCCTGCAGAGTTGCAGCAGCGGCACGTGAGCACAGGACGGGCGCGGCACGTCACATGCTGCAGGCCGCCACCGCTGCTGCCGCCGCCGCAGCCGCCGCCGAGACAGCTGGGCCACCAGGTAAGATCACAGCATGGCAGCAGTAGAGCCGCATGCAGCAGCAGCCTGTACACATCCAACATGCCGAAAACAGCCAGCAGCGAGGGCAGGGCGGAAGGCAAACAGGCGAGAGGGGCGGCGGCCGGCGGCGGCGGCGGCAAGCAGGCGGGCAGTGGCAGAGGGCGGCGACCCTGCCGCCGAGCGTGCTTCCAGCGCAAACCATGCACAGCCCGGATCCGGTACGCTGGCGCCCTGGAGGAGCGCATCAGCGAGCACTGGGGGCGGGCCGGCCGCACAGGCCCGCTGGGCGCGCCAGCGCCGTCCCGATGGCATGTAGCAGCTGTGGTTCAGCACAAGGACACTTGCCTGCTCGCTGCTGCTGCCTCCAGGCGCCGGCCCCGATGTGAGTGCGCTGCGCAGGCCGTCCAACAAGAAGACACACGTCCCAGAACGATTGCAATTACGTGCCGAGGTGCAGGAGCCAAGCAGCCGGCGCGCCGGGCGAACCAAGTGGCGACTGCCGTCTCATGCAGCGCCGCAAAGGCCTGCATCCGACGCGCCTGGTTGTCCGGCTGCGCGATCACGGCCATCCAAGCTTATATTCGGCTCGAGCCCCGCGCCGCAGCCACCCCTCCCCCGCTCGCGCAGTTCTCGGGCGCTCGCGCTTGTTTGGCGGCTGCCCAACGCGTGACCGCGACACAGTGCGCCCATCGGCAGCCCGCCAGCGCCTGCAAGTGCGGCCTTGCTCAGCGGCCGCCTGCAACAGCGGCCCACAGGCCTCCAGGCGCAGCCGGCGCACGCTTCCGAAGCCGCACCGCGGCGCGGATGGCCGGCAGCTGCTGAGCACTCGCACACAGACGACCATCACCGCCGGCGGCAGCGGCGGCGGCGGCCCGAGCGCCGGCGGCACCAGCAGCAGCGGCTGAGGGCTCGCAGGCGGCGCAGCCATGGCGGACGCAGGCGACCTGTACGATGAGTTTGGCAACTACATAGGCCCCGAGCTCTCGGAGAGCGAGGAGGTGCGGTTATGCCACATGCTGCCGCCTGCCGCCTGCTGCGCATTGCGTGTCAAGCTGCCTGCCTGTGCTGCTGTGCGCTGTCGGATGCTTGCTGCACAAGCCGCATGCATGGTGGCCGTGTTATGCTCATGCGCGTTTGCTTGTAGCTGACGGACGCAGCTGACAGCCGCACCCCACTGACAGCAACCTTGTGAGGCGGTCTTGCGGCCAGCGCTGCAGAGATGAGCAGCCGTCGTCGCCACCCATTTGCCGACTTGCCGACACCTTTGCTGCCCGGTCTTGTCTGCAGGATGAGGAGGAGCTGGGGCAGGAGCAGGCTGAGGAGGCGGAGGGGCTGGGCAGCGAGGAGGAGGGCGCCGAAGCGATGGAGGAGGATGAGGGCATGCCCGGCACCGACCTCGCCGTGTATGGTGGGTTGATGCCAGTTCAAGGGTGTTTGGAGTGTGGCGAGCTAGAGCTGCTGGTTGCCGCCCGTCTCGCCTGTGGAGGAGGATGAGGGCATGCCCGGCACTGCCAAGTGCCAGGCAGCAGGCATCCAGTGGTGATCTGCTCCTGCTGCCGTCGCCGCCGTCGCTGCTGTTGCTGCGCAGCTGCCGCTGCACTCATGTTGAGCCTACGCCTCTTGTGCTGCAGGCGAGGAGGCGGGCATGCAGGTGGTGCTTCATGAGGACAAAAAGTATTACCCCACCGCCGAGGAGACTTTTGGGGAGGGCACCGAGGCGCTGGTGCAGGAGGAGGATGCGCAGCCCATCGAGGTGTGTGTTGGTTCAGGTTCAACCATGCTTGTGTTGGGGGTGAGCAGCGTTTGGGGCGGGCACCGAGGAGGATACGCAGCCCATCGAGGTTGGTTGGGCCGCGGTTGCAAGCAGTGCAGTTTGCAAGTCGCGGCAGAGTGCTGACAAAGTGCGCCTGCTTCTGTGTTGAACCCTGCTGTTGTGTTGCGTGTTCATGCTGCGTGAACCCTGTGCAGGTGCCAGTGGTTGCGCGTGCCAGGCAGCAACGCTCCGCCGCTGCAAGCCGCAGCCTTGACTGCTCGCTCTGGTTGCAGGTGCCGATCATTGCGCCCATCAGGCAGCAGCGCTTCAGTTAAGGTGGTGGAGTGTTCTCAACCCATCACTACCTTCCCCCATATCCTCCCCCGGGTTGTGTGCAGGTGCCGATTATCGCGCCCGTCAAGGTCAAGAAGTTTGAGGTGGAGGAATGTTCTCAGTTCATCACTTCCTTTCCCTGTCCTTCCTGGAATGCAGGTGCCCATTATTGCGCCCGTCAAGGTGAAGAAGTTTGAGGTGGAGGAGCGGGAGGCGCTGCCCACGCGCTACTCCCCAGAGTTCCTGGCCTCCCTGCTGGCCACACCTGAGCTGATCCGCAACGTGGCGGTGGTGGGCCACCTGCACCACGGCAAGACGCTGGTGAGTCGGACGCTGTTTTTGTGTGGGGCCGCTGTTCAGCTGTGGCGTGTGATGCAGCCAGGGCGGAGAGGTGCTGCAGTGGTGGGGGCGCCTGGACGGCGGCAGCACGCTGGTGAGCAGGGCGTGCGGGACCAGGCAGTTCGGAACCATGAGTGCCGTGCGAGCAGCCGTGCGAGCAGTAGTCTCAACCTCCCAACCCAACTGGCTGCCTCCCTTTGCTCTGTCCCCCTTGCTCAGCTCATGGACATGTGTGTGGAGCAGACGCACGAGGTGCCGGCGGACCAGCGCTCCAACGACAGGCCCATGCGCTACACCGACAGCCGCATGGACGAGCAGGTAGGGGCAGAAGGGCGTGCATTTATGCAGCGTGGACGAGCCGCGCTGAGTTGAGTGCTCAGCGGTGCAGTTGCGTGGGCGAGCACGTGGGTGCAGTTGCGAGGACGAGTGGCTGGGTGGAGGTCAGGGCGCCTGCTGAGCGGCTGTGTGAGTGGCTTGCCTGCCACTCATGCCTGAACGATCCTCCCATTCATCCTCCCTGAGTAATCCCTCCTTGAATGGTCCCTGCCCCCACCGCAGGCCCGTGCCATCAGCCTCAAGTCGGTGCCCATGAGCCTCGTCATGGAGGGCGGCAACGGCAAGAGCTTTGTGATGAACCTGATGGACACGCCCGGTGAGCGCTCTTTGTGGGGACGGCAGCCTAGCCAGCTAGCTTGTTGCATCGGAGGGGCGGCAAGGGAAGAGCTCTGTCATGAGCCTGATGGACACGCCTGTGGTGAGCACGCCTTATGGTCATGGCGTTATGGTACCGGAACCTAGCTAGCTTGGTGTTGCATCAGAGGGGCGGCCGCCGTGGCTAGAGCAGCACGATGAGCCTGGTGGGCACGCCTGGTGAGGGGCCTGCAAGCGCGGCACGTCAATGGATGGAGCGCACATGGCGCAGCCAGGCTGGGCATGTGGGAGCATGCCACAGTAGGCACAGCACCGCTCTGTCCGGCCCGCCCCTCGCTCGCTACACATGTTCGTCGCATGCTCGTTTGCAGCTGGGAGCCCCCAGCTTGAAGCTGAGCAGTGCGGCTCGCGTCATGTGAACCAGCATCTTTGACAAACCGTACCTGCACCTGTGCACCTGCCTGCACCTATGCACTCACCTGCTTTGCGGACGAGCCCTCATCTCATGTGGGCTAGCATCTTAGACAAACCGCACCTGCGCCTATGCACTTACCTGCAGGCCACGTCAACTTTGCGGACGAGCTCAGTATTGCAGTCGTCTAATGTGGACCAGCATCTCACAATGTATTTGTAACTATGCACTTACCTGCAGGCCATGTCAACTTTGCGGACGAGCTGAGCGCGGCCCTGCGGCTGGCCGACGGCGTGCTGCTGGTTGTGGACGCAGGTGCGCGTTGCTGTGCATGCTGTGCTGTGCTGCGGCATGCATGCTGTGCTGTGCCGCAATGCTTGCAGCTGGCCTTTTGTGCACGTGCATGGCAGCGCACGTGCGCGTACTGGTGGATGAACCACAGCAGAGTAGCTGCGGCTGCACGGCTAGCTGCTGTGAGAGTCCGCCGATACCGGCACCCGCCGCTTTACCCTTCTGCATCCGCCTGCAGTGGAGGGCGTGGTGGTGGGTACGGAGCGCGGTACGAAAGTGCTGACGCAGTCCAACAACTAACACTGTGTTTCTGGCTGCCCAATCCGTCCTGCCTGCAGTGGAGGGTGTGATGGTGGGCACCGAGCGCGCCATCAAGGCGGCAGCAGCAGAGGGCCTGCCCATCTGCCTGCTGATCAGCAAAGTGGACAGGTGCGCGGGCCTGCCACTGAATCACAGCTGCATGCCGTCGCAACCTGGCCCGGACTGCAAATGTGGCCCACCTTCCAAGCGTTGCTGGCCTGCTGGCGTGCCCAAGCACTGCTCCCCAACCCCGAACTCTCCATGGCTGGGCTGCCGCTGGAGCTGGAGCTCCCACCGCTGCTCGTTGGTGCACTGCCTTGCCAAACCCTGCGTGCACTGCCTCCCCTGCCTCCCCAGGCTGCTGCTGGAGCTGAAGCTGCCACCGCTGCGTCTTGCTGTACTGCCTTGCCAAACCCTGCTTACAAGGCTCTGTATCTATTTTCCAGGCTGCTGCTGGAGCTGAAGCTGCCGCCGCCGGACGCGTACCACAAGCTGCGGCACACGATTGAGGAGGTCAACACCCAGATTGCGACTTACTACGGTGATGATGACAAGTGGCAGGTGGGTTGAGAGTCGCAGCATGGCTGAGAACATGTACAGTGTGGGTGCGAGTCGCAGTGTTGTTGAGAATCGCAGCGCGGTTCAAGAATCGCAGTGTCGGTGGCCTGAGCTCTCCCTAGTGTTGGTTGGTGCTGGCCACGTTGCTGCTCGAGCGCACCTAAGTGAGTGGGGACACCTGCTCGCCGTGCCGCACTGCGCACTACTTCTGACCACTCCGCATGCCCCATCTCGCCCCAGCAGGTTGACCCCACACGTGGCAACGTGGCGTTTGCCGCCCCGCTCTACGGCTGGAGCTTCACGCTCGAGTCGTTTGCCACGCTGTACTGCGAGGTACGTCGCGCCACTGCTCTTAACCTGACCTCGGTTCACACCTGCGCTCGGTACAGCCGCCTCGGCACTGCGCTCATGCTGTGTTCTGCTGTAGCGGACCGCCTTGCAGGTGCAGGGTGCCCCATGCACCCCCGCAAGTTTGCCATGCGCTGCTCTGCTATCTGGCTCAGCCCGACCAACCACCTGCCTGCCTCTGTCTGTGTTTTAAACTTCCTGCAGGTCCAGGGGATCCCCATGGACCCCCGCGAGTTTGCCAAGCGGCTCTGGGGCGACCGCTTCTTCAATCCAGGTGCGCTTCCCAGAGGGAAAAATGGGGGCTGTAGTTTGCCCGCGTGCTTCTCCCCTTTGGGAGGAGTGGCTTGCGTGGAGAGCCAGGCAGTCAACGCCCCGCGTCCTGTCCCGAATTCCTCCCTTCCAGAGACGCGGACGTTTGTCAAGCGGGCCAGCGCGCTGCCCGGCGGCGGCGAGCGCACATTTGTGCAGTTCATCCTGGAGCCGCTGTACAAGATTTACGCGCAGGTTAGAACTGTCGTGTGTGTGAGGGTTGGGTCCTGGTGTAGGCTCACTGTGCAGCCCAACCTTGGGGCCGCTCTACAAGATCTATGCGCAGGCCAGTACTGGCCAGTTTGCTGACGCCGACCCGCCATGTCGGCGCTTGAAAGAGCGCGCCGAGGCAGCGCCCCTGCGCAGCTGCTCCCCCAGCGTGTCTGCTGCGGCAGCCACCCACGCTGCTGCTGTGCACACTGACATACCTGCTGCTGCGCCCGCTGTGCCTCCCTGCTGTGCACACTGACCCCGCTGCTGCGCCCGCTGTGCCCGCTGCGCAGATCCTGGGCGAGGACGACCGCACCGTGCGTGTCGCCGCCTCCCTGTGCCTCCCCTGCTGTGCGCGCCGACCCCGCTGCTGCGCCCGCTGTGCCTGCTGCGCAGATCCTGGGCGAGGACGACCGCACCGTGCGCGCCGTGGCCGACGAGTTTGGCGTCTATCTCAAGCCCAGCAGCTACGGCATGGACGTCAAGCCCCTGGTCAAGGAGGCCTGCAGGTGCGGATGGGTGGAAGTTGCGGATGGGTGGATGGCCCGCCGCTCCCGCCACGTGTTTTAGAGGGCTGTGTTGGCTCCATCACCTCGCTGACTCAGGGCCCATCTCCAAAGCCCCTCAATCCCCTGATTCATCATCTCAACCCCACCCTCCTCCAACGCCCAATGTGTCGCTTGCAGCAAGATCTTTGGCAGCGCAGCAGGGCTGGTGGACATGCTGGTGCGCTGGGTGCCCTCCTCCAAGGCCGCAACCGCCACCAAGGTGGAGCGCTGCTACACAGGTGCGCAGCGTGGTGTGGTGCGCAGTGCTGTGCTGCGCTGCGCCTGCCTCCCGTGCAACGCTGTGCTGTTGTGAAGTGGAGGGGCGCTCCCATGTGGTTTAGGGTAGGATGCACCTGAAATCGGTACCCGTTGTGAAGCCTCGTTTCCGTTGGCTGCAGCGGGCCCCCAGGGCAGCCAGCTCGCGGCGCACACGCGAAACTGTGCTGCACCAGCAGCGGTTGCACTGCAGCATACTCAACTTGAAGCCTCGCTTCCGTTGGCTGCAGGCCCTCAGGACAGCCAGCTTGTGGAGCACATGCGGGCGTGCAACCCGCGCGGACCCCTCGTCGTCTACGTCTGCAAGGTGTGCATCTTGACCCGTAGCCACATGGTTTGCAAGCCGAGCCTGTGTTCATGCTGCGCCCCAGACGGAGGGCTTGCACTCGCACTGCGGTTGCCTGAGCAAGCCTTCAATTCAGGTGTGTAGGTTGTTTCGACAAGGCCGGCTGCTCGCGGTCTAGGCCTCGATTCTCACCCTCACTTGCACCTGCCCTCCCCTGCTCCATCGTGCAGCTGTTCCCCAAGGCCGACTGCTCGCGGTTCGACGCCTTTGGCCGCGTCATGAGCGGCAGCGTCAAGCCCGGAGACAAGGTGCGCCCTGGAAACGACTGCTAAGGCTGACCGTCGCATGTTCGCGGCCGGCAGCGCCCACCGAGTGTGCACAGGATGAATCATGCACAGGAGTCCAAGCGTCACACCGCTGCAACCGTCCCACCTGTACTGTTGGTTTCCTCATGTCAGCAGTCCAGTTAACAGTTGGCAATGAATGGCGTTTTGTGCAGGTCCGGGTGCTGGGCGAGGCTTACACGCCAGACGACGAGGAGGACTCTGCGGCAGCCGAGGTGCGCACCTTAACTGGATGCCCCTGCGTGCATGCAAACCTGTTATGGCAGCAGCCAGGTGCCGCTGCCCCCTTGCACTGCCGCCGCTAAGCACGCTGTGCATGCTGTGGTCCTGCCGTGCAGGTCAGCGCGGTGTGGGCGTACCAGGCTCGGTACCGTGTCCCGCTCTCCAAGGCGGTGGCCGGCGACTGGGTGCTGCTGGAGGGAGTGGATGCCACCAGTGAGTTGCTGCTTCCTTTTGGAGGGTTGGCTGGGTTTTAAGTTGGAGGGCCTGTGCCCCATTCCCGGCAGGACCCGTTGTGTGCTTGCCTGCTGACGCCGCCCTGCATTCGGTTGTGCCCACGCCGCCGGCTCAAACCTTGCATGCGTCCCCGCGTCCACGCACAGTCACCAAACCAGCCACATCTTCAAGCCGCTGTTGCTGGTTGCATAGCCCACGCATCTGCCCCCTTGCCGCTGCTCCACCCTGCGCTGCGCAGTCACCAAGACGGCCACGATTGTGCCAGAGTTTTTGGATGAGGAGGTACACATCTTCAAGCCGCTGGCCGCCCTCACGCAAGCCGTGGTCAAGATTGCCACCGAGCCGCTCAACCCCAGCGAGCTGCCCAAGATGGTGGGTTTCAGTGGCACCAACTGGTTTTGGTGCTAACTGGGTGCTTTTGAGTGTGGGTTGCTGGGGGTAAGCATCGGCACCGAGCCGCTCAACCCCAGCCAGCTGCCCAAATTGGCTGCGGTTGAGCAGCGGTTGGTGGTGCAGCGTGCTTTGGGTGCCGCAGCAGATGGCCAGGACTGCACCGGAGGAGTGCACCGGAGGCCCGTGGTGCATAACCCCTCGCAAGTGAAGCCCCGCTGCCCCACTTCCGGCCCTCCTGCCCACAGGTGGAGGGCCTGCGCAAGGTCAACCAGTCATACCTGGCGCTTCCTCATCCCACAACGCCTCTGTGCTCCTCGAAAAACACCCCTGCTTGTTGCGCTCAAACTATCCATCGCAGGTGGAGGGCCTGCGCAAGGTCAACAAGTCCTACCCCTTGATTCCTGTTCCTCGCCTAATCATTTGAACCAAGTGAGTCCAATGCTCCTTGCACCCTCTGCTTGCAGGTGGAGGGCCTGCGCAAGGTCAACAAGTCGTACCCGCTGCTGGTCACCAAGGTGGAGGAGAGCGGAGAGCACACCATCTACGGCACTGGAGAGCTCTACCTGGACTCTGTGATGAAGGTGAGGATACTGCCCAGCTGTGTTTTTAGGGGTTTGGGGAAGCAATTGATCGGGTTGGTAGTGAAGAGACGAGCTATTCCTGGACTCAGTCATGAAGGTGAGGAAGGTTTGTAGGGTAGGGTGAACCCTAACATGCCCAGTTTGGGATCGAATGGGGTGGTAGTGGCAGGGGACGAGGTGAGCGGACAGCACACCATCTAGGGCACGGGACAGCTGTGACCCAAGTTGTTGAGGAGGCGAGTGGCAGTTTGGCCTTTTTGTCTTACAGTCTCTTGCAGTCTCTTGCAACGCGGCTTTTTGCGGCGGCGGCGTGCCGTGCTGTGAGGCTGCACTGGCCTGGCAAGGGCTGGGTTGAGGGGGCTGCCACTCGCCCGCCTCTTCGGCAAGCTGCCGCCCCATTCGTTGGCTGCCAACAGGATCCTGTGCGTCGGAAGCGAGCTGTATTCTGAGGTCGAGGTGGAGGTCAAGTGGCGGACCCTGCTGTCTCCCTCTGCAGCCCTGCCTCACCCGTTTGCTGCCGCTTGCTCCCCCTTTGCACAGGACCTGCGCGAGCTCTACTCTGAGGTCGAGGTCAAGGTGGCGGACCCTGTGGTGTCCTTTTGCGAGACAGTTGTGGAGACGAGCAGCCTCAAGTGCTTTGCGGAGACGCCCAACAAGCGCAACAAGCTGACCATGATTGTGGAGCCCATGGAGAAGGGTGCGCCGGTTTTGGTGGTTGCAGCTGGGGAAGGGTGAGCCGGTTGGTTTGGTGGTCGCAGCTGGCTTGGTGACTGCAGCAGGCTAGCTGCGCAGCTTGGGGCGTTGCAGCTGGGTGGGTGATCACCCCAGCACCAACTAAGGGTGAGCTGGTTTGGTGGTTGCAGCTGGCCTGCCTGCCATGTTGCCGCAGCCCGCGGCATGGCAGCTGGGCGGGCGATCACCCCCCGCACCAACTAGGCACGTGCCGGCTGACGTGTATCATGGCTGCGCTTGCCTGGGACACTGAGACATTGCGGCGGGGCGGGTGATCAACCCGGCATCAACTAGGCACCGGCTGACTTGGTATCTGCCCCTGTTCTGGCTGCAGGCCTGGCGGAGGACATTGAGCCATTGAGGCGTCGAGGGTGATCAACCCGGCACCAACTAGGCACGCACCAGCTGACTCGTAGCTGCTTCCTTGCTTCCTTGTCTCCTTGTTTGCCTGCAGGCCTTGCGGAGGACATTGAGGCGGGGCGGGTATCCATGGAGTGGTCCCGCAAGGAGCTGGGCGCCTTCTTCCAGCAAAAATACGACTGGGACCTGCTGGCGGCACGTGAGTATCTCAGCGGCACAGTGTTGAACAGTGGCACCCTCTCTACGGGTGTTGGTCGGTAGTTGGGAAGTACCACTGGGACCTGCTGGCGGCACGTGAGTGACGGTTGCATCATCTCTACCCAGTGGTGGTGGTGGGCAGTTGGGACCGCGCAAGGTGCTGGGCGGCACGGAGGTGACTACTGTTCATGTGCGTTTCTTATTGCTTTCGGGGGTTGGCAGCAGGCATGCTGTATGGTCAATGCCCCGGCAGTGGTTGTCAGCCAAGCGGGAACCTGTCCCTGGTGTGCCCCCAAAGCTAGCACCTGACTGCCCACCCGCCACCCGCCCGAACCCAACAGGCTCCATCTGGGCGTTTGGCCCCGGCCCCAACGGCCCCAACATTACAACATCCCGCTTGTGCGCTCGGGTCTGCCCTGCAGCCGACCAATTCATACATTGCCTCCAACCCCGCAGGCTCCATCTGGGCGTTTGGCCCCGACCGCAACGGCCCCAACATTCTGCTGGACGATACGCTGCCCTCGGAAGTCGACAAGTCCCTGCTGGCCGCCGTGCGCGAGTCGATTGTGCAGGTCAGTGGAAAGAACAGATGCGGGCGGCAGCCGTGCTGGCCTCTGTAAGGTCGGCTGCACGTGGACGGGTGCCTGCCGTGCACGAGTCGATTGTGCAGGTCAGATGCGGGCGGCAGTCTTGCTGGCGTGCGGCAGCCGTGCTGCCTCTGTAGGGCGGGCTGAACGTGGGCGGGTGCCCGCCGCCGCCCGCTGGTTGCATCCCTAGTGCTGGCCCGGGGTACGGCTTCACCACAGCATTTTGCGCTCACTTCCCTTACGGGCTGACCAGCACTGTGCACCCCCACTTCACTTCACACATACGGGCTGACCAGCACTGTGCACCCCCACTTCCCTTGCCGCTTGCAGGGCTTCCAGTGGGGTGCGCGTGAGGGGCCCCTGTGCGATGAGCCCATGCGCAACTGCAAGTTCAAGATCCTCGATGCAACCATTGCCAAGGGTGGGTGCTGCTTTTGTGCTGCTTTGTCAGTGGCTGATTCAGACCTGCCAGTAGGCTGCCCATGCGCGACTGTAAATGCTAGACTGGACGCGACCATTGCCAAGCGTGTGGCTGCCACGCATGTGTTGCAGCGCTGCCGCCTGTGTTTGGTGCATATTGAGCATTGCCTATTGAGCATTGCCTCTAGGTGCTCCACCGTACCAATGCTCCCAAACCAGCCCAGCAAGCCGTGGCACCGTATGCCTCCCTCCTCCCCGCATGCTCACCCTCGCCTGGGCCACGGCACCGTATGCCGCCCTGCTCCTCGCACCCTCACCCTCCCCCCCCTCCCTGGCTGGCGCTGCCGCAGAGCCGCTGCACCGCGGCGGCGGGCAGGTCATCCCCACCGCGCGCCGCGTCTGCTACTCGGCATTCCTCATGGCCACGCCACGCCTCATGGAGCCTGTGTATTACGTGGAGATCCAGACGCCCGCGGGTGAGCCGTTGTTCTGGAGTGTATGTACCTGCCAGCTTTGACATCTTGGGAGGGGGCGAGCCTCATGGAGCCGGTGTGTTGTGTGGAGGTCCAGACGACCGGGGGTGAGCTTGTACTAAGCCTATGGATTAGCAGTTTGTCATGTTGGGATGGATGAGCCTCACCGAGCCAGTGTGTGCGTGGAGGTCCAGACGCCTGCGGGTGGGGGCAAATGATCGTGCATGTTCAACCTGGGTCTGGGCGCAGCTGCACGTGCTTGCAACACCCACTTGCAAGCTAGTCCTTGGTCGAGCTGCTTTGCTCCCCCCTCCCCAAAACGTGCCTCCCTGCAGACTGCATCTCCGCCATCTACACTGTGCTGGCCAAGCGGCGCGGCCACGTGACGGCAGACGTGCCCAAGCCCGGCACCCCCATCTTCATTGTCAAGGTGCGGATGTGTAGCATTTCGTGGTACCAGTGGATGTGTAGCATTTCGTGGTGCAGTGCTCGGGTGGTTCGTGCGCTGGCTGGTGGAGGAGACTCAGCTGCTTCTGCATGGCAGGCGTGTCCAAGCCTGGCACGCGGATTGTCATGGTCTCGCTGTGCCAGTGGCGGGCTTGGCCTCCTGCTTGTCTGGCTAGCCACAGCTGCCCTGCTTGCTGGCCCCGGATCAGTCATTGTCGCTGCGTTGCCGCCCTGTTTGGGCGACCCACCCGCCCTGCCCAATCTTCCACACCCCGCTTCAGGCCTTCCTGCCGGTGATGGAGAGCTTTGGGTTCGAGACGGACCTGCGGTACCACACCCAGGTGTGTGGGCTGGATGCCCGGGGTGTTGCTGGTGGTGCCCGAGTTGTCGCGAGAGCGGCATGTCCCAAGAGCAGATGCTGGCCTGTCAAGTCTTTGACCCCCGGCCTGACCACCTCTTGCCAGCTTTATTCCTCCCTGCAGGGGCCAGGCCTTCTCCTGTCCGTGTTTGACCACCGGCCTGACCACCTCTTGCCAAGAAGAGCTTTCCTGTTCCTCCCTTTCCTCCCTGCAGGGCCAGGCCTTCTGCCTGTCCGTGTTTGACCACTGGCAGATTGTGCCGGGCGACCCGCTGGACCGGTCCATCGTGCTGCGCCCGCTGGAGCCGGCGCCCATGCAGGTGGGTGCTCACTGTTCACAGGGTGTTGTCATCTTTGGGTGCTGGGTGGGTTGTGCTGTTGATACAAGAGGGCGGGCGGTGCTGCGGCCGCTGGAGCCGGCGCCCATGCCGCCCAGGTTCACGGTGTGCCCTGACCCGGTTGCTGCATGCTGCTCCTGGCGGTTTGCATACCCTCTTCCAGCTCCCGCTGCAAACATGAACCCTGCAGCTGCTGGCACGTGACTTAATGCTGTCAATGATGAACCCGCGTTGCCACCCATGTGCATTGGCCCCACCCTTGCCAACTGGGTTTGACTTGCACCTCCCCCTTGTCAACAGGCGCTGGCTCGTGACTTTATGGTGAAGACGCGGCGGCGCAAGGGCATGACTGATGACGTGAGTAGCTGTCCCTGTTGTATGCACCTGCTGTGTTGATGCTTGAAGCATGCGACGAACGGGCATGCTTGATGGCGCGAGCGTCCTGATATTGACCCTGCGTGCAACCGCTTGCTGTTGTGGATGTGGTGGAGGCACTGGCCAGCCAGCCAGAGGGCCCTTTGACGACCCTTTGCTTCGTACAATGTGTGCACCAATCGGGCTTCCTTTCGTCTCGTTCCATTCGCACTGCAGGTGTCCATCAACAAGCACTTTGACGATCCCTTGCTTCGTACAGTTTGTGCTCCAATTGAGCTTCCTTTCGTTTCGTTCGTCGATGCCCCGCAGGTGTCCATCAACAAGCACTTTGACGACCCCATGCTGCTGGAGCTGGCGAGGCAGGATGCAGACCTGCAGCAAATCCTTTAAGCGGGCGGCTGTTTTGCGTGCGACATGCCGCAGCCCTTTGCGCGGTGTGGGCGCCCGCACCGCAACACATGGCGGCCCCACCGCGGCACGGCGTCTTGGCGCGGTGCTAGGCATGCTGCACTGCTTGCGGCAGCCGTGCAGCCGGCGCAGGCTGGCGCCCGCAATGGGAGCAGCCCCCTCCCTAGCTCTGTTGCTTTGGCTCCCTTGTGCTGCACCCTCCCATGCTCCCATTGCGTCTTGTTCCCCTCTCAGTTGCTGTCTTGTGGCATGCCGTGCGCCCGCCGCCGCTGTGCTCGTGCCGGCGCCGGCCGCGGCATGCACGCCTCCTGTGAAAGCCATCCTGGCTCAATGGTTCCAATGGGAAGGATAGATCGGCAGCCTAGGGATGAATGAACAGGCGTGTTAAGACCCGGTTTGCCGGTTATGAGCGGCCGGGCGGCGGGATTGGAAGCGGAGGGGTCAAACTTCAGGCGCCGACGGCATCGGGGAGCACAAGGGTGGTAAGCGACGCAGATAGGCAACATTTCGGGATGTTCATGAAGCGATGTAACAGATGAGTTGACCGTCTCCATAATTCAGGTGGGTGGTCAGCCAGGGTTAGGCGAGTGGTCACACGCGCGAGGGCGGCACACCGCAGTGCTGGACAGCAGCCGCAACAACAGGTCTGCCCATCTATTTCGAGTGTTGCTTTCAGTGTGGGCATGCTCAGCGGTGCTTCCTGTTGACTTCAATAGAAGATGGAACAACAGGCATTCGTGGCCAGGCTGGCGACAGCAGGCAAATGCTCGGCCTGCACAGCCCTGCGCCGCTCGACACTGTTGTTTTGTCGTTTTACACGGGCTACTGAAGCGTTCCGGTCGCTCGGCGGGGCAGGAGCGGACGCCAACACGGTCGAGGTCGCAGTGCTCGCGAGTTCGTGGCCCTGCGACTCCAGCCGCAATGCGCCGTGCCCTGGTCCTGTCCATTCTGCTCCTAGCGGCAGGATGCAGCGCGCAGCCTGCGCAGGTCCCGGCCTGGTCCCCCGACTGCCGCGCCGCCGTTGACCAGCAGCTGCGCGAAATGCAGCAGGCCGACCGGCAGGCGAGTGACCAGCCTGCACACATGCTTGTCGAGATCGCCGGGGAGAGCAGGGATGGTGTGCTGCTTGCCATGGCTGGGCACCTGCTGCGGTCGCCGCCGCAGCGGCATGTCAAGTTTGACTCTCCGCGCGCCCGCCCCCTGCTCATCGGCTCGCCTTGTTGCTGCACCCCTGCAGGGCGGCGTGCAGCTGCTGTTCGTTGGAGACAGCATCACCGAAGCGTGGCGAGGCACAATATGTGGCAAGCCGTGCCACCCGGCTTTGCGGCTCGACTGCGGCGGGTGCGTCAGACGGGTTGCCAAGTTGGAAAGACAGTAGTACAGCAAGGGCACGGCTGGCCATGGCTGGCGGGCGTGACAGCCGCCGCCTATGCAGCGCTGCAGAGTCTAACCCAAGTAAAGCCCCCCAATCCCAACCTCACATGTGAGGAGTGTACACTGTCCAAGCAGGTTTGCAGGAGTGATGCAGCGCAACTTTGGGCGGTACAGGGCCGCTGTCCAGGCCATTGCCGGCGACCAGGTGGAGCACCTGATGTGGCGGCTGCGCAACGGAGCCCTGCCCACCAAGCGGCAGGTAGGAGCGTGCTGCTGCTGTGCATGCAGTGCAGGCTGGCTGCTGAGCACGGGTGGCCGCCGCTCTCCTGCCCTCCTCTCCACACTGCGCTGCTGCTGTGTGTGCGTCAGAGCGCCCTGCCGCTGCGCCACCCCGCCCCCAGCCCAAGGTTGTGGTGCTGCTGATCGGCATCAACGACATGGCCAATCTTGTAAGCACAGAACCTGGTCTCGCAACGTTTGAGCGGAAGGCAGTCAGGGTCGCACCCGCTGTGGCCAGCAGGTGAGCTTGGGTGCCACCCAGTGGGCACATCAGCAAGTGCATGCCGACGCGTGTGCACCGCCCATTCCAGAATGCTCTACAACATCCTGCTGTTGGGTCCCGGGATTGTCGGCAGTGGTGTGCAGGTGCGACGCCCACACGTACGTCCCTTGCCCGCCCCCGGGGACGACCTGCTGACTTCGCTCCCCCACTTGCCACAGGGTGCAAGAGGCTGTGCGCCTGCTGCGCCAGCGGCTGCCCCGCTCCCGCATTGTGCTGCTGGGCCTGCTGCCGGCTGGCACTTGGGGGGTCCCACCTTATGCCAATCATCAATGGCCCTCACAGTACACCAAGGCGCTGGCGCTCGTGAATAAACGCTTGAGGTGCGGTGGCTGCAGGGGTGTGACCAGCGGGCTCCAGGCTCGCTCCCTGGAGTTGGTGCGAGTCATGCCCGGGGCGTAAGCTCCTCGAGGAGCAGCTAGCGCTGGCGCAGTTGTGCTGCATTTGAATGGGTGCGGTCGCTTCCTGCCGCCTACCAAAGCTACCATGTTTTGGCCCCACTGCCTCCGAACCCGCAGGGCGTTTGCCGCTACCCAGAAGCACGTGCACTACGTGGACTGCGGCCCATGCTTCCTCAACGCCAACCGCACCGCCATCGATGCGGCGCTGATGCCGGATGCGCTGCACCCCAGCGCTGCGGGCATGGACCGGGGCGTTGCACAGTGCATCAAGCCGCTGGTGGACCGCCTGATGCGGGGCTGAACTGAATCCGTGCACACAGGACCCATGCCCCTTCCTCGGACGCATGGCCTGTCGCTTGATACAGCAGGCTGCATTTCGCCTCACCTTCTTTATGGTCTTTCTGGTGCCACTGCTCCCATTCTTCGCACAATTCTCGTATTTCAAGACCTGAATTTTCAGACGAGTGCAGTTTGAACTGCCAGCTTGGATGGCCAATGCGGCCTCCAGGCCAGGACCGCCTCGAAAGGCCACTCCAGCCATTGCCTGCTGCGCCAGAATTGAATAGCTTTGCCACCCTCACCCTGCTTGGGGGGGTGGGGGTGCATGCTGCCGTCCATTCATCTGCCGCCGCCCCGCCGCCAGCCGCTGTGCCCTGCTGTGCGCTGTCCCGGACTAACTTAAAACGGGGGCACCGTGACCTCTGGCTCAATCGCAATTGGTCCTCGTCCTGCTGAAGGCGTCCTGCTGAAGGCGGCCGGGGCAGTCGCCTTTCCCCGGATTTGCACCCTGGCCCTTTAATCCGCAGCAGCGTCGGCCAGCCGCTCCTTGCGCGGCTTGCGCACGCCGTAGCTGTCCAAACATGAGATCGGCAGCCCTGATCCTGCTGCTGGCATGCGCGGCCAGTGCCGCCGCCGCCGCCGCTGCCGCCGCCGACTGCGGCCGTGGCTGGGAGCCTGTGCCTCGTGCCCAAATCGAAGCTCTCGCCACTCTGGGCACCAACGCGTTTGCCACCCACGCCCACGACGAGCTGTGCGACGAGTACCCGCTCTTCATTGCAAGCGAAGGCCTCCGCGAGTTTGGCGTGGGTGCGTGGCTCCTGCCGCTGCCGCCGCCGCCGCTTGCTTGTCTGGCTCTACTCCCCGCCTGCACTGCCCCTGCAAGTCGTTGGCAGTAGCGTGACGCCGCCGGCGCACGCTGGCGGTCATCAGAAGCAGGCACAGCTTAATCCCAGCCGCCAGCCTCACCAATGCCTGGCCTACCGGCTTGCCCCTTGTCTCTCTGCAGACATCACCCCTGCTCGTACAGACGGGGGCGGCTCGTACCAGTTTACTGTCAAAGCCAGGTGCACACCGCTGCTCACCCTGCACAGCTCCGCCGCTCCTAGGTTGACTGCCAACCTTGCCTCTGGCGTGCGTGCTTGCTGTAATTGTTTGATCCAGCCGATAAAGTCCGCCCGCCAGCCAACATCATGCCTGCCTCCTACGTGTGTACCCAACAGCAATCCCTGCCGTGGCCGCCGGGTGGCACGAGGCACCATGGAGGTTGACACCGACCCCAACACGCGCACCCGCGACTTTGTGGTCGTGGGCACCGTCTATCCAGGGTGAGCTGTGTTCATGCGGAACGTCCGTTGGCATGCTTTGCGGCTGCGCCTCCAGCTAGGCTGTCGCACGGATGTGAAAGTGCGTCATAGCACCTCCCAGAAACCCGCGAACTGGTTTGGAGCCTTGGGTGCTGGGGCTGGCAGACGCAAGCAGGGCCTGGAGCCCCTCCAGCTCCCCCTGCCTGGTCCGAGAGCGCCCACTCAGCAGGGTGTGCAACAGGGAGTGCCTGCCTCCACCCCTTGCAGCACCACCGTAAACAGGAGTGCCTGTCTCCCCCCTTGTAGCACCACCGTGACCACCCAACTGGACGAAGTGGCGGCCCTGCAGTGCCCCCGCGGCCTCCAGCCTGCCAGCCGGCGGCGGATCGAGGACACAGTTGCGCCATTTGTCCAGGATTGGGTGTTCGGCCGCGAGCAGGTGAGCCGTGCCAGTGGGACGGGGTGCTGCTACTGCTCACCTTCAATTGCGCATACGCCTGCGTTCTGTCCAGGGGCGGATGGTTGGCTGGGAGCAGGTCAGACCCGCCACTCACAATTGTGCTGCAGCTAGCCTGCCCTGTGTGCAAGCTGGCGCCCTTTGTCCAGGACTGGGTGTTAGGCTGGGGCCAGTTGGGTTCAGTGTGACTACAGCCGAACCGACCTGGCTTCCCAACCTCGTCTTGCACCTGCAGGAGGCGGCCCCTCTGTTTGCAGCCGCTGACGCGGAGTACTGCAGCATCGGCTTTGATTCGTTTGAGGTGCAGCCTGAACGCTCCAGCGGCTGCCTGCAGGTTCGGGCGCAGGGATGCCGGTTGGTGATGTTGAGGTGGCATGCGCTCAGTTTATGATGCTGACCGCTCGCAGTTAGTGCTCACTTTGGAGCCCCGCACTGCTCCGTGCGGCCCCTTCCCAACTAGACCTGCTGCCTCCCGCCTCCCTGGCAATGCCACTGAGCGCAGGACGGCGCTGCGCCCACCCTCCAGGCGGCGGTTGTGGCCGCGTACACCTGCCACGGCTCCCGCAAGCAGCGCTCAGTAGGTGCGGTGGGAGGGGCGCCTTTGCTTCTGTCAATTCCTTGGTTTTGACCAGGCTGTGCCAGAACCTGCCTGTCCCCATTGGCCCCTCTCACGTCCCACGCCCCTCTGTCCCCCCTCCAGGCATCACCCTGAGCGGCACCTTTGCCTATGAGAAGACTTGGAGGGTCAGCTTCGAAGGGATGGAGCCCAAAAGGAACCGGCGGGAGGGACCGGCAGTGGCGGCTGCCTCTGTGGCCGCCGGGCCGGCAGCACCGCTCAATGTGACTGCCCCTGGGCAACCCGCCACTGCGGCAGCAAACAGCACTGCCAAGCCTGCTGCCGCACAGCCTGCTGCTGCTGAGCCTGCTGCCGCACAGCCTGATGCTGCTGAGCCTGCTGCTGCTGAGCCTGCTGCTGCTGAGCCTGCTGCTGCACAGTCTTCCGCTGCTAAGCCCGCTGCGACCAGCAGCACAGCGCAGCCGGCAGCCAACAGCACGGCGCAGCCCACAGCCAACATGACAACCCAGCCTGCGGCCAACACAACAGCCCGGCCCGCAGGCAACCGCATAGTGCCATCCCGCAAGCCGCAGCCCAGCCCCTCACAGCTGGCTAAGCAGCCAGCCACGGCTCAGCCTCCCACTGCCGCTGCGCAGGCATCACAAACTGCCAAGCAGCCTGCAAAGGCCACTGCTGGCGCCCCTGCTCCCCTGCCTGCGAGGCAGCCCGTGGCCCAGCCGGCAGGGCAGGCCCCTCTTGCAGCCCCTGGCCCCAAGCCTGCCAACTGGCCCGCCGAGCAGCCCACCCCGGACCCTGCTGCTGCTGCTCCCCAACCTTCTGCTGAGGAGCCTGCCCCCACCCCTGTCCC
>RRZL01000034.1:739668-761671 GCA_006782975.1 Chlorella sp. Dachan
ATCCACCCACACAACTTGATTCCCCGCAAACCGCCCTGCCGCCTACAATTCTTGTGATCGGCAACCATAGAGGACTCTTTTCCATTCACGCCATTAGCTTGTGCGTATGTGCTGCATTGCATGCCCGGGCCTGTTGACAGGGCTGCACTTGCAACGCTGCACGTGCCTGAACAACTGATGTGACAGTGTGTGACTGATACTTACAGAAAAGCCCTGCTATTAGAGGCTTGTTGCAGCCGCAGCTCAGCTGGTCTTCTCTCGTAGGCTGTCGCCGCCCACCGTCACCGCCGACGGCACATTCCACGCTGGCAGCAGCCACGTCAGCAGATGCCCAGCCCCAAACACCCGCCGCACATTTGCCAGCCGGCCTGCCGCTGCATGGTGGGGTGCACCAGCTCCTGCTGCGCTGCGCTGCTGCTGTGGGTGCTGTGCTGTGCTGCTGAGCGACTCCAAGTAGCTTTCGCCGCGCAGCAGCAGGCGGATTTGCCGCAGGAGGAGCAGCCCAACTCCAGCCAGGGCAGCCAGGCAGACTGCGAACGCAGGGTGTGCCAAGGTATGGCAGTACATGTGTATTGACAAGACAAGGTGGGCAAGTAAAGTCTTGCAAGCAAGGTGCGGCATGCACTGGGGACGCCAATGGCTGGCTGGGGCAAGCTGCCGCGGTGGCAGCGCTTGGCAGCAGCCACGCAGCGCGCCAATGCGCCAATGGGCCAATGTGCCATCCCCCTCTCACCTATTGTGAAGTACGCCCAGCAGGCCAGCCAGGCGGGGGCCGACAACACCCAGTAGAGGCAGAAGGAAAACGCCCGCATGGCAGGGTGGAAGCGGGCAAGACCCTGCACAGCGAGGGGAACTACGCATTCCTTGCAGGTATAGGAAGACTGCACAGCAGGGCTGGCATGCCTTCCGCGTGCAGTGCGGTGCAGCAGGCACAAGCCAGCCTTTTAACAACACAATACAGACACACACAGTGCCACAGGTAGTGCATGCAGTGCAGATGTAGTGCATATGCAGGGCCACGCCAAGGCGCACCTGTGCCACCCGCTGCGTGTGCTGCGCAATGGCCCGCCGGTCCTGCCACCCCATCGCTAATGCTGCCGCCAGGCCGTAAGCAACTCCCTGCGGAAAAGGGGGCCCGAGGACGCGCCTGTGTCGTTGCCTGTAGGCGGCTCTCGTGTGCAGCGACCCGGGGGCATGCGCTACCAGGCTCTGCTTGTGTCTGCTGACCCCAGCGCCCAAGGCACCAACTCAGTGCACCAATGCACGTTTCACCAACTCACCGCTACCAGGTAGAGCAGGAAGAGCAGGAAGTGGCGCAGGTTGGAGGCGCCGCAGCAGTTGTTGAGGTACCAGCACTGCAGCCACATTGGGCAGGACATTTTCATGGAACAGGCTGGACAACAACAATGGTGACCAAGCCTTAAGGCAGGAGAACCACGGCAAGTGTTGTTGCGGTACCAGCACTGCAGCCACAAGCGGCAGTTTTGTGGCACAGGCTGAATAATGGTGTCGCCACCAAGCCTCAAGGCAGGAGGACCGCGACAGGTGTTGTTGATGTGCCGGCACTGCAGCCAAAAGAGAGCACTGAAAAGTAGCTGTGCAACCAGCTCACGTGGTGGTCGAGCCCCACCACGCAAGTGCCACACGAGGAGCAGTGGTGCGCCGCTGCTGGCTTGTAGTAGCGGCAGCTGCGAGTGGGTTGGGTGAGGGGCAGGCGTCGCCTGGGTCAGGCGGTGGTGTGTGCCCATGGGGGGCTCAAGGATCACTGCCCTAAATGAGCGGCAGGCCGGTAGTGCAAGCAAACTGCACCAAACCTCACCCCTCAGCGACCCCCGCAACAGTAGATAAAAGGCGGCAGCAGGCAGCTCACACGGCACAGTAGCGGCAGCCATCCAGCGCTCCTTGCCGCACCCGCCCCTCTGCATCCACTGCTGTGCGCAGCAGGTGCGGCTGCACGGGCCCCGGTTGCCGCGCCACGCAGGCTGCATAGTTGCTGCAGGGGCAGGGGCGGGATTTGGAGGGGGGGCCTTCGGTTGGGCTTTGTAGAGATTGAACAGCGCCGTTGCTGGCGCGGATTGCGCCTGCCTACTTTTGTTTGTGTGGCATCGTCATTCATCACATCGCATGCAAGCAGGCAAGCTGCCCTGGTGGTTTGAGCGCGCCCACTGACTGCCTCCAACCAACTCCCAACTCCAGGGGCAGACCTCGGGGCTCACAGACAGACGCTCGCCGAACAATTCACAATGCCAGCTCACAGCCTGCCTCCGCCCAACTGAATCGCTAGACAGCACAGAGCTCGGGGCTTACTAGCAGATGTTGAAGACGAGCCACACCGCCATCGGCAGGTGGTACACCGCCAGAGCGGCCGGCGACGACACGGCTGGGAGGATGAGGGACGCACCGAGCACGAAAATGGTGCCAACCACCACGGCCACAACGCAGACCAGCGCACAGCCGGCGGCATAGGGCAGCGGGGCGGGCCGCCCGCGCCAGGGCTGCATGGTGGGACGGGGTGAATGGGCAACACCGCGAGTGAGTGGTTGGTTGGTGCAGCGGTCACGAGTGCTTGGTTGGTGCAGCGGGTGGCTCTGTGCCATGCCATGGTTCACGCTGCAGCGGTACTGCCGGCAGCAGCAGTACTGCCGGCAGTAGCAAACTGCAACATCGGACGGCTTGCCTTGTCCAGCAGCAGGCATGGGGCACGGGGGTGGGCCACAGGTTCCGCGGCACCGCTCGCACTGTTGAGCGCCCCACACCAGTCGCACTGCAGTGTGGGAGGCGGCAGTGGGCGGGCAGCGGATGCACGTCTGGCAATGACCGGCATGCAAGGCCACAGCATCGCACGAGCAGGCTGCCATTGCCTAGCGACGAGTCCTGCAGCCCTCACTTTGAACGGGGCGGCGGCGGCAGGCCCGCTCGCGCCTTGCGGCACCTGGCAGGCGCTGCCGCACGCCCAGCAGCGCTGCTTCATCCCGTGGCGCTGCAGATCGCCCGAGGGTGGCGCCGTCGAGCGGCAGGAGGGCCCAGGAGGCAGCAGGAAGGGGCGGCGGTGGTGGCGGCGGCGGCGGCGGCTGCAGGGTGAGTGGCAGGGGCAGGGCGCCGGCAGACTGCTTCGATGGTTGCTTCGTCAATGGCTGGGGTTGCTGGCATCATCTAGCCCCTCAGAGCCTGTGTGCTGAGCTTGCATGTCTTGCATGAGCTTGCAAGCCTCAAAACAGCCTCCGCGCCTGCCCCCGCCCTCCTTTAGACACTCCTGTTGGTCCCTCTTGGGTTAAACACGCCTTCAGGATGTCCAAGTCCGAGCTCGCGTGCGTCTACGCCGTGCTGTGCCTGGCCGACGATGGCCTGGAGGTCACTGTGAGCTGAGCGGCTCTGGCAGTGGCTGGGAATGGGCAGCAGCAGCGGCGGGCCGCCATGCCGCCCAGGGCGGCGGCGGCATGCCCCTCCACCCGCGCAGGCCTGCCCGCGCGCCACCGACCCCTGCACACGTTGACTCCCACTGGCCGCAGCCCGAGAACATCGTGACCCTGACCAAGGCCGCCGGCATCGAGGTGGAGCCTTACTGGCCCGCCCTGTTCGCCAAGCTGGTTGAGAAGAAGTCCGTGGAGGACTTCATCGTCAACGTTGGCGCTGGTGAGGCGCTGAGGCGCACATGGGGGCAGCGGCGGCGCGCGCCCGCCGCTGCTGTCGCCGCTCGAGTCTTGCTGATCCGCCTCGAGCAGCTGTAGCTGGCCCTGCAGCCTGGCGCCATCATGCCTGGACCTTCCAACAGCTACAGCTCCAGCTGCCTGGATCGAGCACGCCTGCCTCTGTTGCCCCTACGCAGGTGGCGGTGCCCCCGCCGCGGCCGCCGCTGCCCCCGCCGCCGGCGGCGCTGCCGCGGCTGAGGAGAAGAAGGAGGAGAAGGTTGAGGAGGAGGAGGACGAGGTGGGTGTTTTTTAATACAAAACAATGAGTGGATCAATTGATTTGTTGGCTTGGTACGTTTCCGCTCCGGCCAGGCCGGCCCGCTTGCGAGGCTTTGCGCCAGGCTGTGCCGCTGCCATGCGACACATGCGGCAATGCTGTGATCAGCGCTGTCGGGCAGGCCAGCCAATGCTGCAAGCGGTGAAGCAGCTGCAGCAGTCTCAGACACGCATGCTGCGGCACAGCCGGATGGAAACCGGCGTCAGTGTTGAGCTGACAGGCAGCGGCAGCAGCCCAGGGGTGCCACAGCCAGCGGTGCCGGGCAGGTGCCGATGGAATGGCAGGGCGCCACTGGTGGGTCCACAGCCTGTTGGACGGCTCACCACCATGCCGTACTCTGATGCCGAACGTTGCTGCGTTTTCAATCGACTGATCCATTGCATTCGCAATTTACTTTGCTGTCCCTATGCAGGACATGGGCTTCTCCCTGTTCGACTGAGCGCACAGCCTGCGGCGGCCAGCCGCTTCCCACCTCCCCGTGTGTTGGCGCCTGGCCCGCCCCAGCTGCAGCGGCAGCCCGCCCCCTCACTTGCGGCACCTGCGGCGTAGCGCGGCGGCGGCGGCGGCAGCAGCCTAGCGGCTCGTCTGTCCCACCGCCCCAGCTGCGCCGCATGTAACGCGACCCCTTCAGTGTTGAGGCAGATGCAGGGCAAGCATTGGGCAGAGGCAGAGTGGGGAGGAGGCAGGCAGGGCAGTGGGCAGCGGCACAGGGAGGAGGAGGCAGCTGGGTGCAAACTGCTGGGTTGCTGCTGCTTGTTGCCTGCTGTCGGTTGGAAGTGAGCCGGCTATGCATCTGCAGAACAGTGTGACAGCAGGCACACTTGCTCTCAATCGCGTGCGGAGCCCAGCACGCGGGCTGCCTGACCTGCATGTACGCGTGGCGGGCGTGGGCAGCGCTCAGGAGCAGGCTGTCAGAGTGCGCTGAACCATCAAATGCGATGGGGAGCCACGGAAGGACGGTTCTTTGGGAAGGCAACGGGCAGCGAGTCATCAACACTTCCGCTGCACATACACCAGGTTGTCGTACTAGCGCTGCCCTGCAATATCACCCGGCATGAACCAACCCGTTGCCACAAGGGTGCACCCAAGCTCGGCTGGTCAGCTTAATAGCACCAATCGCTGGCTTCAACAGCCAGGGTCCGCCGCGGCGGCAGCGGCTAGAGCGGCGGCCAGGCTGGCCTAGCTTGGTACCATTCGGTCTTTGGATCTGGGTGCTGAACTGGCAACATGACTTGTGCAGTGTGCTGATCACAGACAACGCAAACCAACAGCCAGCTCCCCGACAGTCGGACCACAAAGTCCGCACCCGGCCATCACCACCCAACCACACTCGATCACCACCCAACCATGGTCTCTCCTTGGTGCTGCGCTGGTGCCTCCTGGGCTCACAAAGCTGAGGCGCTACAGCGGCTGCAACGGGAGCAGGAAAAGTGGGCGCGCAACAGTGCTCGGGACGTGGTGGTGGGGCAGCGGTGTGCAGAGCAGTGCGGGAAGAATCGAGGTTGGTGGTTGGTTGCGGACTGAAAAGGCTCGCAGCGCTCAAAATGGCAGGGAGTGGCGGCAAGCGGCGGCCTCAAGTGAAGAAATGCCACGCAAGGTTGGGAGGTGCACACAGCGCTGCCGTGTGGCGAGGGCAGCAGCCTGGTGGGTGGCCTAGCTGGCAGCAGCGGCCTGCCTGCTGTGGGGCAGCTGGGCTGATCAGGCCGCCGAGCCGTGCTCCAGCAGGCAGGCTGGCTGATCTGAAGCTGTTGGCTTCAAACTTAGGCCGCCGCCGAGCTGTGCTCCGGCAGGCAGCTTGGCTGCTCCGAGGCTGGCGACAAACTTAGGCAGGCAGGCAGGCTGGCTGCTCCGAAGCTGGCTGGCTGGTCCAGCTTAGGCGATGGCGCGTTTGACCTGCTCCAGCACCAGGAACATGATGGTGTTCCAGCTGCGATAAAAAGGCAGGGCAAGAATGCAGGGTGAGGATGGAGGGAGAGGATGAGATCATACAGCGCAGGGCGGGTGCAGTCGCTGGCGGCGGGCTGGCTGGCCAGGCACAGTTGACAACATCCTATTACCGCAGCTACAACCCGGCTATCTTGATCGCTGGGGCTAGCAGACACAAGCAGGCTTGGAGCCCCTGAAGCTCCCGCTGCCCTGGTCCGACAGGGCCCACCAAGCAGGGTATGTAACACGAGGCTACCCACCTGCCCAGGCGTGCAAAGTTGGAGCTGAAACCTGCACGTGGAGGGCGGACAGCACGGGTTGTTGGTCCATCAGAGACCACCTGGAACAAGTGCACAGCAAGTGCAGTGGCACACCGGCTGCTGAGGGGCACGGCGGCACATGTGGGCACCACCGATCTGCACAGGTTGCTCAGGCGTGCTCCAGCGGGCGCACCGTTGTAGAAGGCCAGGGGGCCGTCCGCCTTGAAGGTCTTCACGAAGCAGTCCAGCACACCCGAGTAGACGCCGGGGGCAGCGCCTGCAGGCAGAATGCAGAAGCTCCGGTAAGCAAGATGTAACTCATGCGTAGCATGTGCGCCCCGGCGAGCGATGCACGCAGTCTTAGGCTTTGACGTCCATGAGGACTCATGGCCTTGGCATGCCAAGTCCTCATGTCCTCATGTCTCCAACAACACAAACAAACAAGCAGCTCACCCATCATGCGGCTCTTCACGACATCTACCGGGCTGCCGCAGATCACGGCAAACAGGCCGGCGCCCAGGCCAGACGTGACGTGGCAGTACACATTGTCGTCAAACACGCCGCTCCTGCGAACAAACACACACAGGTGCAGGTGTGGTTAGAGATGACAGGGCAACGTGCGTCTAGTTGCAGGTTGCAGGTGATGTGGCGGTGCATGTTGTCCTGGGGACACGCCGTTCCTGGTGTTGGGCAGGGGTGAGGGTTGGGGAGGGTGAGAGGCTTGAGCAGGCATTTCCTTGATCTGGTCATCACACCCTCTCAGTCCGTGCCAAAAGGGCTCCAATCGACCCAAAAACAGTCGTGGCCACCATTGCCCACTCACTTGAGCAGGCTCTCCTTGATCTGGTCGTAGCTGGCCAGCTCCGCCGCGTTGATGATGGCATTGCGGGCAATGTTAGGGCCCAGGCCCGTCCATAGCGCGCCCACGCCCTCTGCGGGGAGGATCCGTGGTGAAGCAGCAGCGGTCATTGTGCAGCGTGCAGCATGGCATTGCGAGCAATATTGGGCCCAGGCCCGTCCACAGCGCGCCCACGCCCTCTGCGGGGGGCAAGACGGCCAAGAGGTTGATTGAAATGTGAGGCTGGATCACGTCGAATACCCCATTGCAGCATGGGTGAGTGCCATGGCGCTGCGAGCGGAGGCCCATCTGCGTCACTCCATGCAGCGGCACACCCCCTGCCCCAATCCGAGCTGGGTGCAAACTCAAAGCACGTCAAGACTGCTGCTACCAATCAGTTGGAATCCTACACACCGCTGGAGATGATTGTGCGGTAGGCTGCCAGGCTAGAGGTGTACTTGCGAGGGTGGCCCTCCGGCAGCCGCCCTGCCGACTGCATGCGCACCTGCAGGGAGGGTTGGGCATGCAGCATGGCGATTTGACATGGCATGGCATGGTGTGGCTGGCATGGCATGATGTGGCTGGCATGTGGGCAGCAGCCCCGCCGCCTGCATGCGCGCCTGCTGGAAAGGCAGCAAGCGATCATGCGGCATGGCACGATCAGGCATGGCATGGCATGGCATGGCATGGCGTGGCACAGTGTGTGGATACGCGGTGAGGAACGGCATGCACTGCCACGTGAGCAGCCGCCCGCGAGATGATCCGCGGCCATGAAGGAGCCAGGCAGAGCATTGGCATGGCCTGTGCGTGGCACGCACGGAGCATGTCTAGGTATGTCTACAGCATGGCATGCACCTTAGGATAGCGTGGCATGGCATGGTACTCACAGGCATGGCATGGCATGTCTTCAGCATGGCGTGCACACTGGCATGGCAAGGCATGAAAACGCATGGTGCGTTGGCGTGCATACTAGCGTGGCGTGGCATGTCTTCAGCATGGCATGGCAAGGCATGGCAAGGCATGGCGTGACAATGAGCAGTGCATGAACGGATCAAATTCCAAAGCCGAACCAGCCTTACCTTGACCAGGCCAACCGAGGAGGCCACCCCAATGCCAACAGCGCCGGCGATCAGGGTCGTTAGCAACCCGGGCAACACAACCTCGCGCTAACAACCCCCCCTGCACCTCTTTGAGTCTCTCACCTTGACCAGGTCGGTGGGGGAGGCCACCGAAATGCCAATGGCGCCGGTGGTCAGGCCTGCCGCAATCTTGATGCCGAGGCCTGGCTCGCCCTCATGGCCCTTGGGCACCTGGTCAGAATGCAAGGGAAGAGTGGCGTGGCAGGGAGAGGTGAGAGCAGCAGCAGCACAGCAGCAACCATTCATGCCAAGGCCCGGCCTTGGGCACCGGTTGGGGGGAGATGGCATGCATGGTGGGCGGCCACACAACAACAGGGCATGGTGGCTGGCCGCGGCACATGACAGGAGCGGTGGCTGCGGCACGTGGCAGGACCGATTGCTCATGGCAGGCACGGTGGCATGCGCGCCATGAGCATGAACCAGCGAGCCAGGGCAGGGCCACAACACACACCATGGCGTTGCGGATCGGCTCATAGAGGCCGATGCGCAGCCCGCCGTACACCACTTGCCGCTGCAGGCCTGCAACGAGGGAGCAACGACGGAGAGGACAGCATTATGCTGCAGCCTGCATCAGCAGCCGAGGCATGCGCAAGCCGCCACTCAACACATGCCGCTGCAGACTAGCACTCAATTGTTGCTGGGGGCGTGCGTTCCGTGCGCTGCATTTAGAGTTGGTTGAACGCGGCAAGACGTGACGAGAGCAGCCGTTTCCACCTGGCGCCAGGCCCATCCACAGCTGTGCTGCCCCCACCTCCCGCAATACTGCCATCCCCCAAGGTCGATCCAAAGGTGGGCATGCGACTCACCTGGCGCCAGGCCCGCCCACAGCTTTGCCGCCCCCTCCTCCCGCGCCACTGTCAAGCAGGTGCCCAGCAGTCCGCGGTACTTGGGCGCTGCGCTCTTGGGCTGCAGCTGCAGCTTCACCTTTGCGGTGTCTGCATGGGGCAGAATCATGATGGATCAGCAACATCAAAATGCAGCCGCCCTCTTGGGTTGCAGCTGCAGCTGCAGCTTCACCTTTGCCGTGTCTGCATGGGGCGTGGGCACAATGGAGCTCAATGATCAGTTTCAGCAACAGCACAATGCAGCTGCGCTCTTGGGCTGCAGCTGTGCCTTTGGGCTGCAGCTAGTCCTCCTGGGCTGCAGCTGCAGCTGCAGCGCCACTCTTGCCGTGTCTGGGGCTGGACATGGGGGCAGGTCGGCAGACGTAGGAGCATGACGGAATTGGCCGGCAGGGCATTCAAGCTTTGGCTGGAGCTGGCGCGACAACAAAGAAGAGCAGCAACAACCACGCCGGTCCACACGCCGGTTCCGCCGATGTACGTGCATGCGCAGATGAGAGCATGCAAGCCGACGAGCCGGCCAGGCAAACCGCGCCCCAGACGGGTTGCGCCCCAGGCGCACCCAGCGGGAGCGTCGTGATTTCGGCGGTGCATGCCGCAATGGCGCTGGCTGTGAACAGCTTGTGGAACGGCAGCGCCGGCCCGCTGCTCTGTCCCACCATGGTGATCCGCTAACCGCACACCTCACTGCACAGCAAGGGCAATCCCTCGGGGTGAGGGTGGAGCGTCGAGCGCGGCGGCAGGCGGCGGCAGGCTGCCAGGCCCATCCGGACGGTGCGCGCTTCGGACACACACATAAACCCCAGCCAAGCGCGATCCAGCGGTGGGCGGGGCCGCCGGGCCTCGCCGCAGCCCCAAAACTGACCTGCGACTACTACCCAGAAGCCTGGTTGGGAGTGCCTGGCCGGTGGGCGCAGCGATCACCAACGGTGCAAGGCAATGCGGCAGCGCCTGCGCCATCCTGCCACATGACCAGCCCCGCCCGCCATGTGGCGGCGCCGCTGGAAGCGGAGTTGGCGATGCACATCAGGTGACTTTGGAGTCTTCCCTCCACACTTCAACCGTCAGTTTATACACCAGGCAGCCTCGCACTGATGCGTGGGCTAGTTTTCGTCTGGATCTTTGGCAAAAGGGAGCAGGTCCAGGGACCAATCGGGTGTGTGTGGGTTGGCTAGGGGAAGCGGAGGAGCTCCGGCGGACGAAATGGGGAGGCAGGTTGGGGCACACGGGACGAGAGAAGGACACCAGCGCAGACGCGCGCTGGGTTAAAATTGCACATGGGTTGGAATCGACTCACACGGGCAGAAAGGGCAGGGGTTGGGGGTGAATCAAAGGGTGGGCTGCAAGTGATGGTGGTGGCGTCAACGAAAGGAAAGGGCTGGTGATGAGAGGTTTAAGGTGGGCGGGCCACTGGCACGCCTCAGCAGGAGCAGGCCAGGCAATCGGGCGCGCTTGCGGGTACAGGGTTCAAGACAAAGGGTGGGTGCCTCGGCGTGCGCGGCGCCGGAGGCTTTGTGCAAAAAGCGGGCTTGAGCAAAACAGGGTTGCAAAAGGGGCTTTGGGCAAGGGAGGCACACTTCGGGAATGATCAGATGAGGGTGAGGCAAGGCGCGGGGCGGCACAGCGCACAAAGCGGGCTGCCCGAGCGCAGCGGGGGTGAAGTTGCGGCGGTGGGTGGTAGACACAGGCAGACACAGGGGTCTGGACAGAGGAAAAGGCACAGGGGCGGGGAAAACACGCAGGCCAGGAGAAACACGGGGCGAAAAAAAACAAACAGTTCCGGCAAAGGCTGGCGAGGTTTAGAAGCAGCGGGGGGTTGTTGGCAGTGCATCATGAGTTTGGGAGGGCCCATCAGCGGGCAGACGGGTCCGCACACACACACACAAGCATATAATATCGCGTCCCCACTTAGGTTAGGCGTTGGGGGGACGGGCGGGTGGCTTAGTACAGCTCAAAACAGCGGCATGTGGATGACTGGCACCGATAATCGGGTGGGTAGATCAGCCTGGCGGCACGACCAGATCGTTCGTTGGGCGTGGGGATTATGTAGCAAGGTGGGGAAGGGAGCTGGGCAGGCCCCGGCAGGGTTAGGAGAAGGGTTGGGGAGGCCCGGGCAGGATTCAAGACAGCCGCGCGCACTCGCGCGGCGGGCTGTGTGCGAAGGAGTTGCATTCACAGCAACGGTTTGTTTTTATGGAGGCCATTTCACGGCTGCAGCAGCGCCGGCGCTGGTGCTGGGGCTGCAGCCCTTGGGGCCGCAGGGCTGCGCTTGCTGCACAGCCAGGCAATGACACGCTCACGCGTGCTGCTTGCCCGCCGCCTGGCGCACCCAGGCGCCGCCCAGAGGCACCGCCCCGTTGGCGGCGGCGGCCNCCGGCACGGCGGCTGCGCCCGCCGCCTCGGCGCGCTGCTCCTGGCGCAGGCGCTGGCGCAGCTGAGTGTACCAACAGTCGGCCGGCTCGGAGCGGGCATGGAGTTCCATTTGGATGTTCAGATCCACCGGCAGCAGCTTGTCGGCGTCCAGCAGGCGCTGCACCTGGGAGGCGGAGAGGGGGTGCTGCAGCGCGGCGCGCACCAGGCGCAGCCACTTCCCGCTGACCTGCGGGTGTGGGGTTGGGGGGAGGGATGGAGAGGGCAGAGTGAGCAGGCAGAGTGGGCAGAGATGGTAGAAAAGGAGGAGGCTGGTGATGTGGCGGGGCCAGCCGTGCGAATGGCTGGAGAGGCAGCCGGGGGCACAGCGGCGCAGCCAGGCCAGGGGCCGCGGCAACCCGCCAAACCCAAAGCACTAAACACAGCCTGACACGCACCTGGATGTAGCGGCCAGAGCCAGTCAGCTGGGCGTACGCCTCGGTGAAGCGCACCGCCAGCTCGCCACAGGACCAGCCTGCTTGGGAGGGACGAAGAGAGGGAGGGCGGGTCGTTGTTGTGACCAAGGGATGGGCGGCAGCAGCAGTGGAGCGCACAGCCCGTTCGCCGCAGGGCCAGCTGCATGCCATTTTGGGCAGCTTGCAAGGGCAGCCAGGTTGCGCACGAAGCCGTCGGGGGCGCCCACCAGGACGTCACAAACACCCTGAAGCAAGCCAGCAGCCAGGGGCACCCACCCGAGGTGACGAAATCGTCCACCACGGCGGCGCAGCGGTGCCCGAAATAGGGAGTCATCCAAAGGAAGAGGGAGGAGCGGGCGCACGCGCAGTGCAGGTCCACCATGTCCTGCAACACGTGAGGGGGCGAGGCGGGCCTGTTTGGAGGAGCATGCTTGCTGTCTGAAGCTATTTGACGGCTGGCAGCACGCACAATGCAGCTCGGCAGTGCCCTGTGAGTCAGCAAGGCCTCCAAAGAGAGACACGCCGCCAGCTGTGCTGCGTGGCGCCCAGGGAGCGCCTCGCCGCTGGAGCATGCCAGAACACCTCCCGGGACAACCAACCTCACACCCCATCACCGCACAGCACAGTGCAGCAGCACATTGCACCTCACGCAGTCCTAGTCTAGCCTAGTTCAAAAGCTGAGCGCCAGCCCACTAGTCTGTCTTAGGACCTAAAATAAAAGGCGTCCGCACCTCCTGAGTGATGGGCGCGCCAGCATCATATGCCGCCTTGAGTGCCTGCTTGCAGCGCATGCCGATGGCGGCATAGGGCTGGGAGGATGCGCGGCTGCCAAAGCGCAGGCGGGAGAGCAGGCGCAGCGTGGCGGAGGCTGTGGCCACGGCGCAGCGCAGGTTGCCGGTCGCGAGGGAGGCTTCACAGCAGGACACAGCGTGCTCTGCAGGGCGGGCGGGCGGTGGGCGCAGGGGAGGGGAAGGTGTTGTGTATTTGGGTGGGAGCCGGGTGTGGACAGAGGGGCGGCGCCAGCAGGTGGCTGCACAGTATGGGGAGGCCAGCACGCGTACCGGCCGCTGGCGCCGGCACGAAGTACGGATGCCGGCAGTCCGGCCTTGCACACCACGCCTGGTATTGGCGCGCGGTGGCCTCTCGGCAGCTCACCCAGCAGGGGCACCAAACCGGGCGCGATGGCCACGAGCACGCAGTCGCCGCTGGGGGCGACGTCGGTCAGCGTGGGCGGCAGCTCGGCTTCCAGGCGGGCCAGCAGGGGGGCGGCGTTGGCAGGGGTCATGGCGGCGGCAGCGCTTGCGAGCGCCTCCAGCAGCCCAGGGTGCTCACAGCGGAAGGCCTGCAGCGTGGGGAGCGCGCCGGCAAGCAAAAACCAAGTGTGAGCCAAGGGTGAGCGGACGGCGTTAGCGGCACCCGGGCACCGCTGCCGCCACCTCTCCAACTTCCCCCGCCGGCTGCCGCTGCCCTCACCGCTTCCAGCTCCAGCGGCGTCAGGCCGCAGTAGCGGGCAGTGACATCAATGTCGCAGGCATCAGCGGCGGCACGGGCCGCGGTCTGCGAGGATTTGGGCGGATGGTAGTGGGTGGAGCGCAGGCGCCGGGACTTGGAGGGCGGCGGCGGGAAGGCTGCCCCAGGCGCGCAGCAGGACCGCCTGCCAGCAGCCCACGGGCTGCCGATCAGCATGCTGGGCTGCGGGGGCCTCACCCTGAGGCGCTGGGGAGCGTGTGCTAGGCCCTGAGCGGGCCGGGCGTGTGCAAGGGAGTGGGCGGGCTGCCCGCCGCCCTGGCGGTCGGTTCTAAGAGTAAATCCTGCGGCAGGGCGGGGCGGGGGCGCTGGGTGGGCCGGCAGCCTTCAAAAACAACCCTGCGTCGTCCTGGACGCTTGCAGCGCGCCGTCCGTCCCGCTCACGGCCTTGCAGCACCTGCCCCGCACTCACCGCGGCTCTGGAGGCACGCTGCTAGCGCCATGGCTCGGTCGGGCTCTGATAGCAGCTACTGCTTCGCTCTCTGCCTACAAACGAATGTGAAATGTCAGTGGATGAAAGGGAGCCGAAGAGCCAAGGGCGCAAAGACGCACTGCAGGACCCGCCCGGCGGGATTTGGGCGCGCCGAGGTGCCGTGCAAATGCTGGGCCGGCCGCCCCAGCGCACCTGTGGCCTCCACAGCAGCGCTCATGCACTGTAGCCAAGCGGGGCGCCCCAGGGCGCCTTAGGGAAGCACCTCGGGTGCGGCACCCGGTCACGGTATCCACACGTCGGTGCCGCCTCCTACGCGCATTCCGTGCTTGTGCACTGTTCTGGGCGTTGCCGCAAGGTCTGGACTCCCGGTTTGTGCGTACGAGAATTATTGTTAAAATGCAAGGGCCTTTGGATGGAGAATGGTCCCAGCAAACGCTCGCGCGGCAGGCGGCCCCACCTTACGCCCCCTCTCCGCGGCGCGCTTGGGGGGACGGCGCCTCGCGACTGGGGTTTGCGCAGTATGCCCTTGCAGCAAGGCTTGCAACTGGACATATAACCAGACCACCAATCAAAGAAACAGTCACATGCAGTGTCTACTAGCAGGGTAGCGAGAGCTGGCGGTGCGGTGGCCCAGGGGTGCGTACAGGAGGGGGGACCCAATTTGGTTGCTGTCAAAGCGAGGCCGCAGCTCATTTATTGGTTACGCGTCTACATGTGCATTGATGTACAAGCTGGCCGTGCTGCGTTGCCATCAGCGGGGCTGCGACCATGAGCCGTGAGCGTCGGTCCCAGTTGCTAACAACCAACAACGGTACTCGGCACTCAGAAGTCACCGCCGCCACCCATGTCTGCAGAAGCAGCAGTGTGCAGAGGGAACTTTTTGGTAGGGTGCGCGGGCAGCAGGTGGCCAGCAGATGGCTGGGTTGGCCACAGGCAGGGCTGGGCTGGCCTGCTCGGCACCCTGCGCCCCGGCGCGCAGCGCAAGCCGCCACTTGCACCCTGCAAGCAACCAACTAAGGCCAACCACCCGCTCACCGCAGCCGCCTCCGCAATCGGGCGTCATGGCGTCGGCAATCAGCAGCCCGCCCAGCAGGCCGGCGCCAGCACCCATCATGGCTGCTCCGCCGGTGCCCATGCCGCCGCCGCCAAACCGCCGTGGCGGCTGGCCATACGGGCCTGCGCAGGGCTCGGGTCAGGACAGTCCACAGTACCGTGCATTTGTGAGGTGCAGCAGCCTTGGGCACCGTATGGGGCTGCACAAAACACAGCCTTGCAAGAAATGCCAGCGGCAAGCGGGCGCTTTCAGAGAAGGCTGCGACAAGTCATCTCGAATCACTCACCGTGCTGCGGCGGCGGCATGCCAGGATAGGGGGGCGGGTAAGCATAGCCTGCGCCGCTGTAACCTGGATGTGGAGTACTGTACGCGGGTGGCATCGCCCAGTACCCGCTGTGCTGCGCCGCAGGCGGCAGCGGCTGGCTGTGCGATGCCGGCATGTAGGTATGTGGCGGGTACGGCGGCGCAGCTGGAGGGTAGCCAGCCACGACCACAGGTGGCGGCTGCGCGACCGGCTGGTAGGCGGATGCGGCCTTGTGGGGCGCAGGGTGGCTGGCGCCCCCATCCGCGGTGGCGGGAGCGGAGCAGCACGCGCCCTGCAGCAGGCGGCGCAAGGTCGGCGGCAAGGTCGGCGGCAGGCGGGCTTGCTGGCACTGGCCAGCGCTTGGTTTATTGGGGAGCGCGGATTACATCTGCAGGCGGCGTGGGGTCCCTGCAGCCCTTTGCAGGCAGCCCAGGCGCTGAACGCGTCGAACCTCCCACTTCCCGCGCACACAGGACCTGCGCAGAGCCGCAAACCTCACCATGGCGGCTCGCAACGGCGCGCAGGCGCAATAGAGCGCCCTTCCGTGGTCCAGCGCAGCCTGAGGGGCTCTCTGCATCGGGCCGCCACGCGGGCGTGCGCTGCCGGCGCCGGCGGCGCCGGCGGCTTCCTGTGCAGCCTCCAGATCCTCAGCATCTTTGCACATCACGGTTGCCACTGCTTCCAGAGAAGGCTCAGACTCCAGATTCTTGGGATTGCTGGGCAGCGATCAGGCAGGGACGGCATCTCGGTGCTCCGCCTGCGCTCGTCAACGTGCTTCAAACTGCTGTCGCTGTCGGAGGCGACTTGCAGCTGGCAGCTGCCGTTGCCATGCAGCCGGCCGCTCAAGCTATCTGGCCTGTCATCAGACCTGGCATGGGTGGTACAGAAGCACGACAGAACCCCGCATGCTCGTTTGCCTGCTCAAGGAGCCTAACATGGTCAGGTTGGGCTGAGCAGAGTTTGTTCCAGCCTTGAAGCGCGTGGGCAGGCAGGGACGGCTGTTTCTCAGCGCATTCAGGAGGCACAGCTGGCAGCTCCCTGTCTAGCATGCAACGGCAGCACGCGCCGTGCTGGACTGCGCTCACAAGCGGCGAGCATGCCAGGACAGCAGCGGCCATTGAAGCGGGTCCTCGCTACACTGATGCACATTCTGGCGGGCGCATGCCATTTGTCAGGCCGCTGCAACAACTCGGCACAACCCGCAGACGCTCACCAATATGCAGAAGTGGACTGCTGCAAGCAAAGGACACCCGTGTGCGGCCGGCTGTCGGGAACCGTTTGCGGGCTGTCGCCCAGCTGGCGGGCGCCTGGAGAGGAGAGCGGCGGGCCGCCTGTCGCGTGGCCAGCAGGCGCGATCACTTATTTGCATCAACTGGGCTCTGTCGCTTCAAATAGCGCCCGCAGGGTGCCGCATGCCCGGCTTTTCAATGTCAGCTGCGTTCACTGGGTCTTGATCCATGCCGCTGCCCCCAGCCCTCGCCCCCGATGGCCCTGTTCCCTCGGTGTGACACAATAATGCATGTCAGAGGCACGGTAATACTTGAACCAGTGATGACTTGCCCCTATGCTGTTTCGCGCGGGCCACACAGTGCCCGGTGCCGGCACGCTGTGGCGCATGGAGTGGGCCAGCAAGCCCGTTGCGCCAGTTTCGCGATCAACTGCTTTCTGAGAGCGCCCGAGCAGCTGTCTGTGTGAGGGCCCCATTCGCAGCACCGAGAGCTTCGGCACCTGTGCGGGATGAGGCAGCCCGCCTCTCAGCAAGCGTCTGGCAGCTCCAGGAGTCGCATGGATACGCGACAGGGGTACGCGCGTACCCCTGTCGCTGCGGACACTGCGGCCGTGCCAGCCCGCCCAGCCCCGCCACCGCGTGGGCGCCGCTGGGTGTTCCGCCGCCTGCGAGCCGCACTCTGTGGGCGCATGTTTCACAAGGCTGCAGCCTGCCCCACCTGCAGGGCGGCCAAGACCCCGCACGCCGAGCGTGAGCACGTGCACCTAGAGACGCGGCGGCAGTGGCGGGCGTGGCTGGCGGCCCACCACGCCAGCAGCGCCGGTGTGTGGCTGGTGAGGTGGAAGCAGCACACCGGCCGGCCGGCCATGGGCTACGAGGCGTCAGTGGAAGAGGCGCTCTGCTTCGGCTGGGTGGACAGCACGCAGCGCAGGCTGGACGGCGACCGAGCCGCACAGTGGTTTGCCCCCCGCCGGCGCGGCAGCCTGTGGTCGGGCGCGAATAAGAACCGCGTCGCGATGCTCACAGCCGCTGGTCGCATGGCGCCCGCCGGGCTGGCGGCTGTGGAGGCGGCTCAGCAGAGCGGCGCCTGGTCGGCCATGGATTCAGCCGAGGCGCTTGTGGTCCCAGAGGAGCTGGAGGCAGCCTTTTCCCGCCACCCAGGCTCCCGCCCCAATTGGGACGCCTTCCCGCCCTCGGCGCGACGCAGCATCCTGGCCTGGATTGCCCAGGCCAAGCGGCCCGACACGCGCGCCAGGCGGGTGGAGCAGACCGCTGAGCGGGCGGCCCGCGGCGAGCGCGCCAACCACCAGCGCCCTGGGGCCAACGCCGCGCCCTGATGGGTGCGCCAGGTGGCAGGTGCCCTGCTGAGGTTGCTCAGCATGATGCCTTGCCCCTCATTGTTGGAGTCGGGATGTGTGGTTACACTAGCACGCTGGACGATTGTTATGGCCGTCAGCACTAGGGCCCGCTAGTGGCGGCTCGCTTGTTAAGTGGAGCAGCTGACTGATGGAGCTGGCTGTGGCAGCTGCCACATTCATAACCCATCTCCCCTAACTGGCTGATGCATGCCACATCCCAAGTGCAGGTCAGGCAGCCCTGGTGCACGCTGGACTGCCTGCCCGGCCTCTGGCTGGCTGGCCCTCGCATGGCCCTTGGGTGTGTACATGTACCGTGACACACGAGGTGCTGGAAATGACGCACAAGTCGAGTTGCTGCATCGAGTTGGTGGTTGAACATATACCTGGGTGCTGCCGTCAAGGTTCCACGTGCGTTTTCCTGTGCTGCTTGCGCTTGCAGTGTGTCGTTCCCTGCTTGGCGCTGCACTGCAGCGCACGGGAAGGCTGGCGGTGGTGGTACGGCATGAGGCTGGAGTCAGTCAGTCAGTCGGTCACCCGCGTGCACGGTTCGTGTCGCATGCTGCCCTGCCATTTGCCATCTGCATCTGCCATCTGCCATCTGCCATGTCTGCCACCTCACCTCGCAGGCAATCCCTACCACTTCCAGCGGGACCGCCGTGCCGCATACCCCAGCGCCTTCATGCATCAGCTATCGAGTGGCGCTCGTGCAGGCGAGTGTGCGACAGCTGGGCACAGCTGTGCAAGCACAAAGGGGTGAAGGTTGGCTGCCCCCCGTCCGGATGCTGACATGCTGTGCACGCTGAACTAGTCTTACCACCCTGGCGCCCTGGCTACCAACCCGTTACAGGTGGACCCCGACGGCCGTGCCACCGAGGCTGGTTCCCAGCTGGCTGCCGCCTGCTGATGCAAGCCGCTGGTTGTGTGCGACAGCACACATATACAGCGGGGCGCGCCATTTCATGATCAGCTGTATGTTGCCCTGCCCCGATCCGTGCCACTGCTCAGGCTGCCTCATGGCTGTTTATAGGCTGGTTGTTCATGCACTCATGTGAAAGACGGACCCGCAAGCAGGCCAAGCACAGCAGCAGTGGCAGATGCAGCAGCCGGCTGGTCTTATTGAATGCACGCCCTAGGCCGCTTGCATGCAGCCTGTTGCTGCTGGGCTCTCAACGGGATTGCCTGGTGGCAGCTGGGCAGCAAGACATCAGCAGCAGCATCAGGAGACCAGCGGCAGCAGCGCCGCAGTGCCAAGGGACTGATCGGGTTCTCAGCAGTGTCTCCTGAACCACAACCCTGAAAGGCGGGCAAAATCCAAGCCTTCCTCGGGGGAATCGCTGGTGTGTCCTGTGACTTGTGCACTGGCTGATCGCCGGCTGTCGAGAGCCGCCGCCGAGCTGTCGCCGAGCTGGCGGGCGCCTGGAGAGGAGAGAGGCGGGCCACCTGTCGCGAGGCCCACCAACCTGCGATCAAATATTTGCGTCATCTGGACTCTATCGCTTCAAGTAGCGCCCGCCAGCCAACTGCTGAGCATGGAACCACCACGACGAGCGCTCCTTGTGGCCTGCCTGGCCCTAGCGCTGCTCCCAGCATGGTGCGAAGCGGGGTGGCGACGCACAGCCGCGCTCGGAGACTTGGGCTGTACTGCCGCCGCCGCCGGCGGAACCGAGCCGCCGCCGCCGGGGCCGCACATTTCGTCTCGTGCTGCCGACTTTCCTCATGAAAACGCCCCAAACAATGGCCGTGAGTGCAGGGCAGCGGCAGGCAGCGCCAAGCGGGAACAAGAGAGCGAGCAGTGCCTGCAGCCCATCCAGCCGGGGCCATGCCGAGGCGCCACCAAGCGGTGCGTGGGTGGGCTGTGCGAAGGCTGCCTCAGTAGGCAGTGCAAACCTGGCAGCTTGTTGGCGTCTGGCTGGTCGACTGGACGGGGCTGCATGGTGGGCGCCGTGTCCTTCCGAGTAGGCTTGCTGTGCTGAGCTGTCGCCGCCCTGCATGGTCCAACTGCAGCACCAGCATACCCCACCTGGCTCCCTGCATCGCAATGCATGCATAACGAAGGCAATGTAACCCCACTTGGCTCTTGTGATGGTGCAGGTGGGCCTACTCACCAGAGCGCCGCCGATGCATCACCTTCTGGTACGGCGGCTGCCAACCCAACGCCAACAACTTTGCCACCAAGCGCGAGTGCAAGCAGGCCTGCAGTTAGGGGACAGGCGGCAGGCCGCAGAGCCGTACAGGCTGCAGGTGCCTCTTCGCATCGTCCTGTTTATCCGTCGGTGCAGTCTTGAGGAGAGCACGCAACACCATCGTGTGGGGCCGCTGCCTGCGCCGGCGTGGCTTGCATGTCTTGGCAAAGCTTGCAAGGTGGACCTGTTGGCCTGCAGGCACCTGAAGGCGCAGGCCGCGGCGCAGCTGCCCCTCTCCCCCTGCCACCTGCCTAAGGTTAGTTGGCAGGTTGTTGGTTGGCAGGTTTTTGCTCGTCCCTGCGGCAGTGCCCTGCTACCAGCGGAAGCAGCGGTGCAGCAGCAGCTGGCGCAGCGTCTCGCCCACGCATCTAAGCCTCCCGGCATGCATGCCGCCGCACCTTCCAGCATGCACGCCGTCGCATCTCCCACGCACCTGCCTCTGCTCCGCCGCACTCTGCAGGAGTCGGGGCGCTGCCGCGGCTACATGCCCGGCTGGTTCTTCAATGCCGACAAGAACGAGTGCCAGAGCTTCATCTTCAGTGAGGCTGCCACTGCTGCAGCCGGGGGCGTATTGCTTCGCGGCAGCAACAGGCCGCGCAGCGGACGGTGCCCGATCTGCTTGCCACAGCTGGCGCTGTCCCTGGCTGCCTCCCCTCTTTGCAGCCGGCTGCGGGGCCAACGCCAACAACTTCGCCACTGAAAAGGCCTGCCAGACCCAGTGCATGTGAGGCTCCTGCTGATGATGAGACTGCTGAGCTGGAGGGTTGGTGCTGCACCTGCTTACCCGCCTGCACACCTGCGGCGCCTGCTCACCCGCCTGAACCCCTGCGGAAACGAATTCACGGAATACCGAATGCCCCTGCCCCGCAGACCTGAGAAACCTGAGGAGGATGCGTGCAAGCTGCCGCCGGCGCCCGGCCCCTGCCGGGCCCACTTCCCCTCGTTTTACTTTGACCCCGAAACCAAGCAGTGCAGGTGGAGTGGGAGGTGTTATGAAGGGGCGGTTTGCGGCAGCACGTGCTGTCTGTCGGGCTGCTGCGGTCGCAAGCTTGCAGGGATTGAAGAGCACGTTGGGTCGGCGCGTGGGGAGGCAAGCACATCAGCAGTGGCCAGTGCTCTCCTCGGCCACACCCTTCCCACCCAGCTGCCCTGCTGACTTGCCTCGGCCAACGTGTGGGTGCCTCCCATTCGCTGCCCTTGCAGGGGCTTTGTGTACGGAGGGTGCAAGGGCAACGCTAACCGGTTTAAGACAATGGCAGAGTGCGAGGACGCGTGCGGCGCCCGATGACGATTTGGTTAACATACGGTGCATGCTGAGCCGCGCTTCCTTTGAGGCTCTATGCAGTGCAGCTGCCAGCGATTTTTTCCCAAATGTGCCAGCCATCTTTTTTCAAATTTGCCAGCGATTCTTTTTTCGTTGAGTGGCCTGAGAGAGTTGCACTGCTGCTGTGGATACTGGCCCCAGGTAGCGAGTCACGTTGGGGCACCCATAGCAGTCGGATTGTGGCAAAGAACACACCAGGATACAAGCACAGGCACACAGGGCTTTCGGGCAGCACGCAGACAGCTGCCCCCTCCCTATCGTGCTGAGCACGTGCTGCATTTACACGGGGCAAGCATGCAACGTGACACGCAGCCAACAGGTCAACAAGCGCCAGGCATACACTAGCATCACAGGCCTCAGTCGCCCTTGCCCCGCCGCCGCCTCTTTTTCCTCCTCTCCTTTTCTTTCCGCCACTTTTTCCGCTCCTTGCCGCTCCGCCGCTCCTTGCCACGCTTGCGCTCCCTGCTGCCGATGCGCCGCCGCCGCCGCTTGCGGCCGCCCCTGCCCTCACCGCCGCCGTCGTCGCTCTCACTGCTGCTGCTGCTGCTGTCCTCGCTGCCGCTGCTGCTGCCGCCCTCATCATCTGAAGGCAGCGCCAGCCCCGCCGCTCTCAGAAATGCTTTGGCCTGATCCAGCTGCGCCGCCGCCGCCGCCTTGTCCGCCCGCCGCTTGGCTTTCGCCTCGGCACGCTGCAGCCGGCGGCGCTCGTCGGGCGGGATGGCCGCCAGCCGGAGCGCTTCCTCCTCCTCCTCACTATCCATGTCCCCCACAACAAACTGCTGCAGCTCGTCGCCAG
>RRZL01000034.1:767099-780846 GCA_006782975.1 Chlorella sp. Dachan
CCGCCGCCGCCGCTGCCCTTCGATGCGCCGGCGGCGGGGCCGCCAGCCGGCGGGCAGGAGGGGAAGGGGGATGACCACTTCCGGCTGCCCTCCCCGCCCAAGCAGCGGCCGATTGAGACGCAGCACAGCCACGGCGCGTGGGTGCCGCCGCCGCCGCGCCGCTTCCAGACCTTTCAAAAGGTGCGCCCGAGGGAGGTTGCGTCCTGCTGCGGTCGTGCTGAGCTCGTGCTGCGGTCGTGCTGTCGTGCTGCGGTCATGCTGACCGTGCTCTGGTCATGCTGCGGTCGTGCTGTGGCAATGCGCTTTTGCTGTGTTCCCTCTTCCTCGCTTCCCCTCAGGTGCTTTCAAGCCAGAGGGCGCCCCCGCATGGCTGCTGGTTTCCCGTTCCACAGCCCTTTCTTTGCTTGCCTGCTGCTCCCTCACTGCCCCCCCCCTCAGGTGCTGTTCAAGCCGGAGGGTGCGCCCGCCCCGGTGCGCGGCACGGTGGCAAAGGTGGAGGAGGGGCCGGACCCGGAGCGGCCCACCTACCTAGTCGCCCTGCCGGGTGAGCTGTTGTCGAGCAAGTGATGTGGGGTGCAAAGTGCAGTTAAGAGGCAGCCGCCAAAGGTGGAGGAGGGGCCGGACCCGGAGCAACCCACCTACCTGGTTGCACTGCTGGGTGAGCTGTTGGTGCCGTCCCAGCGCGGCGCTGCTGCTGCTGCTGCTGCTGCTACCGATGCCGCTGCTGCTGCAGGAGGAGGGGGCACAGCCCGCCCCCCCAGCTGGCGTCACGTCCTCAGCCCGTCCCATCACGCTGCGTTTTCCCTGCCTGTTCAACCGGTCTCCCATCTGCCCTGCAGACCGCATTGCGGCAGTGTCCGACCCCAACCAGCTTGTCAGCATGCTGAAACCCACTCAATGCGCGCTCCTGCCTTGCCGCATGCTGAACCTGGGCGCACCTCCTCGCCCACTGCAGACCGCATTGCAGCAGTCTCCGACCCCACCCAGCTGGCCCCTGAGCTTGCCACCGGCGAAGCGGTTCGGTACCACGGGCCCAGCGGGCACAGCATGGACGCCACGGTTGCTGAGCTGGAGCTGTCTCACTGGTGGGCTGGCTTGCAAGGGCGGTAGGGTTGTTGGTGGCAAAGGCGGTACCACGGCCCAGCGGGCAGAGTGGGGACGCCACGGTCGCTGAGCTGGAGCTGTCCCACTGGTGGGCTGGGGCACCGTTCAGCGCAGAAGCCTATCGACATCTGCGTGACCACCACACATTGTGCAATGCCTGGTGGCTGATGCCGATGCAACCACGTGCAGCAGCGCCCGCCTTGTCCCCGTTTCGTCCCTGCGCAGGCACCCGCTTGCCTGGCGCGCCTGACGGACGGCCTCGCTCGCTGCATTCTGCTCTCACGCCCGCCCCTGCCCTCACTTCGAATAACATCACCTCGTGTGCTTGCAGTGCAGGCCCCCCTCCTGCCTGGTACTTTCTGTTCTCAGGGCCGCACCTGTTCTCACTTCTAAAAGCGCCACCTCGTGTGATTGCATTGCAGGCCCCCCTCCTACCTGGTGCTTTCTGTTCTCAGGGCCGCACCTGCTCTCACTTCTGAAAAACACCACCCCCTGTGCAGGCCCCCCTCCTACCTGGTGCGCCTGGCAGACGGCAACTATGTGGACACAACCGATGACCGGCTGGTGCAGGTGAGCCGAGTTTTGAGCTGTCTTCCGGACATTTTTGAGCTGCTTCCGGACATGGGAGCCCTAGACATGCAACGATGACCGGCTGGTGCAGGTGAGTTGGGTTTTGGGCTGCTTCTGGGTGGTTTCTAGACGACCGGCTGGTGCAGGTGAGCCGACTTTTGACCTGCCTCTGGAAGCCCTAGACATGCACTTTTGTGGTGGTCCGGCCGCGGGTGGGCAGCTTTGTGGTCGCAACACACGGTGCCATCAAACGTTTGGCTTGGTGCAAGCGGGTCCTGTGTGACCGAGATGCGTCGCACGCCTTCCTTCTTTGGAGGGGTTTCCCAGGCATCCCGCCGCACCGGGTCACCCCTCTCGCCGGCTCCCAATGACTCCATGCTGCAGTGAACGTGCCCAAGCCACGGTCGGAAGGAGGCAGATTCCATAAGTGTGTGCAACCCTCACCCCCCCCCGTTTCTCCAACCCTGTTGCGCAGCTGAACGTGCCCAAGCCGCGGTCAGAAGGAGTGGACCTTTCTCGCATCGGTTTGGGCGGCTCCAGCACGGCAACCGGCAGCACAGCACCCAGCAGTGCAGGCGGCGCCTACCCGCCCGCACCGCCCGCCGCTGCCGCGGCGNGGCCCCCACAGCACGGACTGCTGCTGCGCCGGCAGCGGCGGCGCCGGCGGCCGTGGCGGTGCCGCAGCCTGTGCCTGGCTACCAGCCGGGGCTGAGGGAAATCACAGAGGCCGCCAAGCTGACCAAGTCGGCAACCAGTGCACTGCAGTTTGAAGACGTCAACACGGCGGTGCGCCTGCTCTCGGAAGCCATCGGGCTGCTGACCCAGCCGCAGCGCAAGTAGAGCGCCGGCTGGCCCCTGGCCGGGAGGCGTTTGCTGCCAGCCGCTGCCAGGCCTGTATTTGTGACGTGTCTCGACCCACCCATTGTAACCACAAGTGGCAAAACGGTCGAGCCTGTCGCTCTGTGGTTGGAATGGCATGGCTGTGTGGGCTAGAGAGTTGCCAGCAGCAGCTGAAGGCGGCGCCTGGCGGTTGGTGCAGCTGTGTGGGAGAGTCAGTCGCAACATGTCAAGCATGTTTACAAAGTGAATGCCTTTGGGACAAGCTGGGAGAGAGTACAGCAGTGCAGGGGATTGCTTGAGAGTAGCGGGCATACCGAGCTCGTTAAGTGAAGGGCCCCTACCGGCTTGCTGAGCCGGCATGAGGCCAGGCTGCTTGACATGCTGGCATGCCTGATTTGCAGGCTCACTCGGCCTTGCGGAAGGGTGGGCCCGCCACAGCCACAGGCCAGGTCAGGCCCAGGTCACTCAGCCTTGCGCAAGGGTGGGCTCGTAGCATCCCTTGAGATCACTCGCGCTTAAAGGTGGGCCCCTTGAGCCGCTGGTTGCGCGCCTCGTTCTTGGCCTCCATGGGGTCCAGAGCCTGCACAGTGGTTGTCGTAGGGGGACCGTTATGATAAGGTTCGAAAAGGGACTGTCGGTTGCGCGCCTCGTTCTTGGCCTCCATGGGGTCCACAGCCTGCATGGCGGTTGTCGTAGGGGGACCGTTATCATAAGGTTCGAAAAGGGGGCTGTCGCATGGGGTCAACAGCCTGCACAAGCAATAGTTCAGCAAGCAGAAACATCGGGCTCGCCGCCCATTCGTGTTTGCTGCCGTATCAATCACCAGCGCTGCACCTCTGCAGGCAGCGGCATGCCGCCCAGTGGCAATGCAGTGCCGCCGTCTCTGCTTGCATACGACTTCCACAGCAGCTGCTGCTGCTGTTGCTGCTGCTGCTGCCGTCCCCGCAAACCCCCACACGCACTGCAGCCCTGCACACTTCACACTGAGCCGCACCTGGCCGTCCCGCAGCGCAGCCATCTTCTGCTCCGTGTCATACACCTTTTTGTTCATGAGGGGCATGGCTGCGCCCAAGGGGGGTGAGTGAGAGCACACTGGAGCACACTGCACTGCCAGCGCACACGCCGCTGCTAGCGTGAAAAGGAAGCGTCAAGCGGCGGGCTGCCGCAACGTTCCTGCTCGTCAGCGGCATAGCTGCGTTTCAAAGATGGCGCCACGGTTTGGGCTGGGTCTGAGTTGGTCAGGCACCCGCACAGTGCATAGCGACCGGCAAGCACTGGAGTCGGTTCAAGGTGCAGGCAGGCCCGCCGCCGCCGCCAAGCAGCATGTTGCGGCTGTCAGTCGCCACCCACCCACCTGTCACGCCCAGCGCGACGATCACGCTGCCTATGACAATGAGCTTGTTGCCCTTGGGCGCTTGTGAAAACTTGCCACGCAACCGTGCCGTGTCGCCCGCCATGGCTGCCGCCGCTGCCTGCCGCTCTGCCGCTGCTGCCTGGTGTGGGAGCCTGGCCTGCCTCTGCGCTGTCCTGAGCTACCCCGCGAGTGCTGTCAATCAGTTGCGCTGCTGCAGGGTGGCCTCAGGGAGGTGTGGCGAGAGGCTCGTTGCGCAGCGGACGCAGGTGGCGTCAGGTGAGGGCGGGGCGTGCAGGGTTGTGTAATTACGTGCCAATTGAGCGCGCCAAGCCTGCAGCTGGCCGCGCACAGGAGGGGTTTGGCCTCCCATGCAAGCCAGCGCTCGGGCAAGGCGATCGGCCCCACCCGCCGCATTTCCCAGCTGCCCACTTTGCACCATTGTCGGATCGCCCCTCCAGCAGGCATGCTGTCGACGCAAGCCGCCGCCCGGCCCGTGGGCCGCGCAGGGACGCTGCGTGTGTACGCCCGGAGCCGCAACTCCATCACGCCCTGGGGCGCGCAGCAGCCTGCGGCGGCCGGAGGCGTGGGGGACCGACTGCTGCCGCTGCTGCGGACGCCCTTCGACCTGCTGGCGCTGCCTGGGCGCGTGGCGCTGGGAGCCGTGCAGTCCATCCCCGAGGTGCTGGAGAAAATGTGAGCGCCAGCTGCGGCGGGGCCTGTCTGCGGGCAGCGGGCGTTGGCGGCGGCACGCCGGCGCCGCCGCCGCCAACTGCCTCGTGGGTGCCATGATTCAGGATTTGCGTCGGCAAATGTTGGGTAAATGTTGACTTTTTTCCCTGACCGAGTGCGGCTGTCAGCCCGCCATGCAGTCCGCCACCGCGTGTCGCCCGCCCCCGCGTGTTGGCTGCCCCCTCGCCTCCTCTGCGTGACGAGGCCCTCTCCGGCCGCCCCTAACGCACCTGTACGCATCCCACCAACCCGACTTGCAGCCCGGCGGATGTGGAGCGGCTGAGCATGCTGGCGCAGGACCCGCGGCCGCTGGAGGAGAAGCAGGTGGGTGCTGCAGCTGGGTGCTGGCCGCCTCGCCGCTCCAGGCTGTTGCTGCGCTGAATGGTGTGGCTGCGATGCGGTTGGTGGTGCACGTGCTGGCATGCCATGCAGCACCCGCGTGCAGCCCAGCTGCGTGTCGCTGCGCAATGGCAGCCAACATTAGCTCGGCCAGTCCATGCAGCCTAAGATTGTCACCTGCCAAACTGTGGGTGCTGCAGGCTGAGGTGCTGGGAGAGATTGAGGACCGGCTGGTGGGCTACCTGCAGAAGGGCACCGGTGCGTGCACCATGCGCACTGTTGCTGTCGTTGGTTGGAAACGGGAGGGCTGCCGCACTGTGAGCCGCCGGCAGGAGGGCACCGATGCGCAGCCGTTGCCTGCCCTGTTGGCTGCCCCCTCCCTAGTCCTTTCGTGAGTGGGTGGGCATGCCTCAGGACTGCTTGCCTACGTCCCGAATGCTGCCTGCAACACCCTGCCGCTCACTGTTGAGCTCCTCGAATCATCCTGCAGACACCGAGGTGGAGGTGCTGAGCAGCGTGGCCGCCGTGCTGCTGAGGCCTGCCGTGCCAAACCCACCCGTTGTCTGCACTCTGCACTCTGTGCTCACCCTCTGCAGACACCGAGGCGGAGGTGCTGAGCAGCGTGGCGGCGGTGCTGCCCGACCCTCTTAAGGAGGCGCTGCCTGAGCCGATCAAAGAGGCGCTGATGCCGCGGGCAGACAACGGCAGCAGCTCCAGTGGCAGCAGCAGCGGCAGCGGCAGCGGGGCGGCAACCAAGCCGCTTGCCACGTGGACCATCACCAGGTGCGAAGTTTAGGAGGCTGCCAAAGGGTAAAAGGTTGCAGGGCAAACCGTGCCTTCTCCTGCTGGTGGGCACAGCCATTCTGCCACCTCCTACCACCCGTGCCCCAACCTCCCCGCTGCGCCTGCTGTGCAGCGACGTGGACGACGTGGTTATTGAGGTGGATGAGGACGATAACCTGCCGCCCATGACCCCCGCTGCCATCGCCGCCAGCCAGACGGGTGAGGTGCTGGGTGTGGAGAGGGCGGGTGGGGCGGTTGGCACCAGAAATGCAGGGCGGTGCCGCCAGCCAGGCGGGTGAGGTGCTGGGTGCCGTTGCAGTTGACCAGATGGCACAGAAGAATGCAGGCTGCTAGCTCGCCGTACAGTAGCCTTGACACCCTTCCAATCCCGGCTCTGCCTGCTGCAGCTGCCGAGGTGGTGGAGGTCAACGCGGCGGTGGCGGCGCTGCGGGAGCAGCTGAGCGCGCTGCAGAGCAACACAGATGACAGCCGCACAAACATGATCAAGCTCAACCTGCGCGAGGCGGAGGCCATTCTGCGGGGGTGAGCGGGTTTTGGCCTGCCTGCCCAGTTCAGCTGCGTTTCGGCCTGCTGAGCTCAGCTGGTTTTGCCCTGCTGAGTTCAGCTGGTGTTGGCCTGGGGGACTGTGGTTCGGCAGGGGGCCGTGCCTCACTGCTGTTCTCCCGCTGACTTGCTGACCTGTGCAGGCGGCTGGAACAAATGGTGCCCAGCCAGGATTGAGCTGGTCCTCTCAACCTCACCTCTGTGCCATCTGTGCCTGACCAAACGATGTGCCTTGTCAAACCGTGCAGGCGGCTGGAGCAGATGGTGCCCGCACACAAGGCGGTGGGCGATGCGGCGGTGCAGGTGCGCTGCGCTGCGCCATGCTCTGCTGCGCTGCGCTGTGCTGCACTGTGCACAAGCGGGCTCGTTGCTGTGCCCAACCCTCGTTGCTGTGCCCCACCCTCGTGGCTGTGCTCCACCCTCAATGCCGTGCGGCACAATACGTGTGCCTGCCCTGCGTGGACCCCCCTTGTTAAACTGGCTGTTCCATTGAATGCGCAGGCAGCCATTCGTGAGGCGGAGCTGCTGCTCGAGGAGGTACAGGCCCTCCGGCTTTGAAGCCCCTGATGAGCACAAACGGCCAAACGTGACTGGCTGTTCTAGTGGGTCCTGCCGCGCACGTGCAGCACGCGCCGCCGAATCTGCGGCATAACAGCCGCCGGGCGCCAGCGCGCGCTCCTGCAGCTGCGCCCGTGCCACTTCAGGCGGCCACTTCTGCTCCCCGGCCAGAGATGCTTTGAGACACGACAGCAGCGGCAAATGCTCCCGCCCAAAACCTTCGCGCCGCATTGGCGCCGGTTCATCAACCCTCAACAAATGCATGCAATTGCAGTTTAGGCGCACCTTCATCCCTCGCAACCCCTTCATTTAGTACAGCTCAGAATGAACCGATTCTTTGGCATCAAACGTGTAAGCTGCCCTGATTTGCGAGGGACGCGAGCGTGTTCCCTCTGCTCTACTCTGCTGCCGCCAGCAGGACCACTGCATGCATGGCGTTCTGCCGTTGTTCTGTCTTGCCGATAACGTCACAAGTTCAGTGGGAGCCATAGAGCAGCGCGATGGCCGCCCAGCTGGTCGCGAGCAGCACACCCTCGACAAGCACCTGCGCGCCGCCAGCCGCCTCAGCAGGCGCCGCGAGGTCAGCAGCGTGTGCCTGGCTGCCGCGGCAAGCACAGCGGCAACAGCAGCGGCAGTGGCGGCGGCGGCACCCAGGCGGCGGCAGCGGCAGCGTAGCGGCCTCCAGCTCCGACGCCTCCAGCTCGGACAAGCCCGAGTGGTTCCAGGCGCTAGAGGAGACGGCACACCTGGACGATGATGTGGCGCGGCTGCTGTCCAGCGCTAAGAACAACCCGGATGCTGTGCGGCGGCGCATGCAGGAAGGCGAGTTGGCATGCCCAGCGCTGCACTCCAGCACGGCTGGTTGGGCGCCCTGCTGTTGCTCTGTAGTGGTGGCAACTGCCCTGCCCCTGAGTGCTGCACCTCAGGCTGAGCAGCTCACCATGCCGGCCCTGGCGGTGCGGTCAACCTGCTTGCCTGCTGCAGAGCAGGAGCAGCCGCATTGCCGCACCGCCGCGCTGCCGCACTGCCAAGCGCGCCTCAACCTGTGTGCCGCTGCAAACTCGCCCGATCTGCGCCAACCGTGTTTTGCCTGTGTGCAGAGCAGGAGCAGCTGTATGCACGCATCATGGGTACCAAGTTTGGCGGCGAGGATGCGCCGATAGACGTCAGGTGCGCAGCTGAGCAGGCTTCACTGGCCGCACGCCTGCCATGCGTGCGTGCCGATGGAGTCGCTGCGGTGATCGCAATGGCGGCTAGATGGGTCTCCATCTGGTGCAACTGCTGCTGACCAGCACCTCGCATTCACACCTGCCGCTGTGCCGAGATATGGACGCACCCGCAAACTGAGCTCCCTGTATGATTGCCTCACGTGTTGCAGCTTCCGCGGCCCAGTGGACACGTTCAACCTGTGGACTTGGATCCAGCTGTACCGCCCGCCCACGGGCACAGACCTGGAGATGCTGCAGGCAGGCGCCTTGTGTGTTGGCTGTGGTGGGCCGTTTTGCTTGCAAGGGAGTGGATGCAGCTGCACCGCCGCCCCGCGGGCACAGACCTGGAGATGCTGCAGGCAGGCGCCTTGTGTGTTGGCTGTGGTGGGGCATACATCCCTGCTGTCACATAGAACCGAGTCAACAGGTGGCAGGCAGGCGCCTTGTGTGTTGGCTGTGGTGGGGTGTAGAGCTTGCAAGGGGGTGGATTCAGCTGCACCGCTGCCCCACAGGCACCATCCTGGCGATGCGGCAGGTAGGTTGTGCACGTGCCGGGGCCAGGGACTGTGCAAAGTGCCGTGGACAGGCGTTGCTTTGATTGGGCAGCTGGCCCAGGCCCCTCTGTGCCATCCAGGACAGTCGAGGGCTGCAGGTTGCCGCCGAGCTTGTCGCTTACAAGCCCCCTTCCTTTACCCTTGAGCCATGACTTGCACATCTGCCCCTCCAACCTACAATTGCGCTTGCCCACGGGGGGTGCTCAACAGCTGCTCCTCCTCTGCCTGCGAATCTCGCTCAGGGGCTGAGATTGTCTTCCTCTTCCCACCCCACACCCTCTGTTTGTAGGAGGTGCTGAACAGCTGGTTCCTGCTGGGCCGCCTGGGAGGCTTCAACTCGGGCAACCTGCAGGCGCGTGAAACATTTGGCTTTGGTCTCTCGTTAGTATACTATTGTCTGTTGCGAGACGCACATGTGAGCAGCGGTCGCCGCCTGGGCGGCTTGATCTCCGGCAACCTGCGGGCACGTGTTTCACTGTGCCCCTTGATTGTGCTGGAGGATGGCCATGTCACCATCTGCTTGTACTCCCGGCTCTCAAGCACCAAACTATATCACTTCACTTCGTTTCAATTCATTTCACCTCCCTTGCAGGTGCTGCACAACCAAGAGGAGGGGGCTGGGAAGACTTGGATTCCAATAATGCCCCAACATCTCCCTGCTTGCAGCGCCTCACGGCTGGTTACCCGCCACCATTTTTTTGTTGTGATGTCTGCAGGTGCTGTACAACCAGGAGGAGGGGCTGGAGGAGCTGGAGTATGACAATGGCGACGAGGGGGCACAGGTGCGCTTTTGTATGGGCTATTTCAGTGCTGGCAGAAGTAGCACAGGCTGGCTGCCGCTAGGAGAGCAACGGCACGCTGGCTGGTCGCACACCCTCCGTTGCAATGTGGCGTTGTAGGCATGACCGTGCCTGTGACAATGCAATGCGTCTCACATGCCACACGCAGATGGCGGCCACGTTCCACGAATTGTGGCATTTGCATTTGTGTTTGCTGGGGGCCGCTCCACTCGAGGCATCCCTGGATTGCATGCCCATGCCACCCCTGGATTGCATGCCCTGCTGTGCGCAGATGGCGGCCACGCTCCACAAGATGGGGCCTTTGCATTTGTTGGGACCGCTCCACTCCAGTGTAGAGATCCCATTCCCGGAATGCATGCCCTGCTGTGCGCAGATGGCGGCCACGTTCCACGAGATGGGCCCGCTCGAGGCGCAGGGCTCCTGGGTCCGCTTCTGGTGAGGGGCAGGGTTGCGCTCGCAGCTTTTTCAGCTAGCTCGTGTTTGTAAGGGACGCCTGCTGCAGCAGGGGCAGTTGTTGGGGAGCGGGTTCCCGGCAGCCTTTTTCGCATGGCTTGCAGGGCTCCTGGGCCGGCTGTCGGTGAGAGTGCGGAGAAAGGGCGTGGCGTCTCTGGTCTAGGAGCTGCTGCTGCTGCTGCTGCTGCTGCTGCTGCTGCTGCTGCTGCTGCTGCTTTCCCTCCTTCTGCAGTCGATGCGCGGGACAGAGGCTGGTGCGCTCATGCCTCTCCCCGGCTGCTTGGGTTGCGCTCCACCGACCGAAGTGCTGCTTGCTGCGCTGCAGGCTGGACATGGGCACCGCTGATGAGCTGGCGCTGGATGTGCTGATCAACGCGCTGTCCACCTTTAGCAGGCGAGGGTGGGGAGCTGCATACGGGGCAGCTGTGCATCGACTTGCTTGCCTGTGGGAGCAGGCGCCTCGCACTTTGGCCGAGGGGTTCAGCCTCGCTGCCGCATCTGCCTGCCCCATTGAATGCTTGCTCACTTGCGCCCTGCTGCTTCACTCCTTTGGGCACCAAGCCGCGCCTGTTTGGCGGCTCAGCATGCCTAACAACTAGCGCCATGTGTCCTTTTGTTCGTGCCTGGTTGCAGGGAGCAGCTGGGCATCAAGGCGCTTGTGTTTGGCGGAGAGAACGAGAATTGGCCAGCGCCGCAGGCAAGTGCCGCTGCAATCATGCTGCCTGGTAGTCACAGCTGCCGTGAACGTATTGAGCAGCGGGTGGCAGGCACGGCCCCAAAAGCACTCTGGTGTGGCTTTCGGGGACAGGCTGGCGTTGCGCCGCAGGCCATGCCCCGGTCGTGCAGCTGACTGCTGCAGCTTGCTGACTCCAACCCGTGGTCGCTATCCATAACTGCAACGTGGCAACTTCTTGCCGCAGTTCAGGATGCATCCCACGCGCTGGCCCTCGCCCCACGTGTTGCCTGCTGCATCTCATCTCACCCAGGCCGCTTGTTTCCAATGTCAATGCCCATTGTGCTGCAGCGTGACGAGTTCTTGCCGGAGGTCACGATGGATCCGATGCGGGCACCTGCTGTTTTTAATTCCATCAAATGCCGTTTCCAATCATCAATGCCCCTTACCGTTCTGCAGCGTGATGAGTTCCTGCCCGAAGTCACGATGGATCCGATGCGGGGACCGCGGCGTGTGGGCGCCCGCCGCGGCACAGATGACGACTCGGAGGACGAGGACGAGTTTGAAGATGACCAGGACCCCTTCATGCCCTGAGCTGCTGCAGTGCAGTCTGCAAACAGGCTGTGGATCGACGTGCCGCTGCGTGTGATAACAGAGCTCCGCAGAATGGATGAAAAGGGGCAGCAAGGGAGGGCGAGGATGAGGTCGAGGATGACCAGGACCCCGTTAATGCCTGGACAGCTGCAGCGTGAGCGCATCTGAGCTTGCTGTGGGCTTGCGGCAGCGCATGCTGTTCGTGTGAAACCAGCACATGCGCAGCTTCAGATGCAGTGGGTATGGCCGAGCGGCTGTGTCGGCACGGCCCGAACTGGACATGAGTTTGGGGTTGCGGGATCACTTACCCTTCGTGCGCTGCTGTGACAATGGGCACGCTCCAGTCGGAGCAGCTGCATGCACACAGGCTGGTAGGTGGGGCACTGCAATGCAGCTGCCTCCTCAAGGGTGGCTCACGGCACCCTGCTGTTTGGCCGCTCGCACGTGCGACTGCTGGCAGCGCGGAACTGCTGCAGCAATCACACTGAACCGTGACAACCTTTCGAAGATGCGAGGGAGCTTGCGCAATACTCAAATGGCCGTTGCGGCCAATGGTTCCGTCGGGCGCACGACGCCAAACAAGTGGCCGCAGGCGGCGGGGGCGAGGTGAGAGGGGCGGCAGCGCCGCCTGTGCCATCGGCAGTTGTTCTGCGCCCTTCAGGCATGTCTGAACGTGTTTGTGGGCCGCCGGGCCCTACCCACTGCATGAGCGAAGGAACCGGCGCCCTGGTGGTCACAGCAGCTCGCCGGGCTCGACGGGACCACTTGCCGCGTGTTCTGCCGCCTGTAGACGCTTTTGAGAGGGAGTTGAAGAGCCCGCGGGCCTCGCAGGCCGCCACTTTCAGCCCCCTCTCAGCCCAGCGTCTGCTCCCGCACCCAGGAGCATGAGCGACGACGAGGATGCCGCCATCAAGCGGCGCTACATGCGGTGGACTGGAGAGTGAGTGGGGGGAGGCTGCGAGTGTCCCTGCGCCGCTGCAGGGCACCCAGCGTGTCTTCAGGCTCCCAGCTCGCCGCTACAGGCCGTGAGCGCGCCGCGGCAGGCCGTGAGCGCGCCACTGCAGGCTCTGGGGCGCCGCCGCTCTCGAGCGCTCGCCGCCACCGCCCATGCCCTCATACCGCACCTGCCTGCAGGCTGCAGGAGGCCTACCTGGCTGCGTTGGAGCAGTGCGGAGGGCTTCACGAAGCACGCCCGAAGACGTTGCTGGACATGCTCCAGCCGCGCTTCCCATTTCTCACACTGCAGGCAAGCGCGCGCCTGCCGGGAGGGGCGTTGATCGTTAGTGGGCACACACCCTCACGGGGCGTTGCTTGCCCGCCAGTCGTTGGCTGCTCTTGCCATCCCCGCATCTCTCTGCCGTACCAGCAGGGGACGCAGTGTCACATAAGGGACCTTCCAGTGTGGCGCCACCCCCTGCCGCTGCGCACCAAGATCATTACACAATACTTTTACTTCAATATTTTGCACCTTTTCTACTTTTTACTATTATCAAAGCCCCCCGGCCGCTGCCCGCAGAACGTGAAGAACCACCTGCAGAAGCAGCGCACCAAGGAGGCCAAGGCGGGGGCGGGCGGCCGCCGCGGTTCCTTCTCCCGGCCATCCAACGATGAAGAGGAGGATTTGGATGATGCGGACGCCATGGACAGTGGGGAAGGGCCGGCGAGCGGCGGCAACGCGGGGCCAGCGCCGCCACGGGGAGCACCCGCCATCTGGCTGGCGGACAGCTGGGCCGGGCCGCTGGTGGGTGCTGCCGGGGATGGTGGTTTGCATGGGCTGTTGAATGAGGTCGGGAGCACCCGCCCTGGGTGCTGGGCGCCCCTACCGCTGCACGTTCCCGCTCGCCTGGCCCTGTGCAGCTGCACGCCGCGGAACTGCACCCAGCAGCCTGACGGATGCTGCAAAGCCCCTGCTCTCACCGCTGCGTGCCGGTCCTGCTGCCCTGTGCAGTGCGATGCCACGGGCGTTGCGCCGAGCAACCTGATTGACCTCGCAAAGCGGGCCCTGGCGCTGACCGTCCACCAGCTCGCTCTCTACCGCAAGGTGGGCACCAAACCCGCAAGGGGCTGTTGGTGCCTGCATCGTCATACACCATATCGGTCTTGGAAAACAAACACCGGCCAAGGGGTTGTTTGGGGGCTGCCTCCTGCACTGCTGCCGCCGGCTGGCAGGTGGAAGGTGGGCGTGGCTGTGCGGAGCTGGACCGTCCATGCACTGCCCATGCATCGTCGATTTGTGCGCAAAACGTTCATGTCTTCATCCCTGCAGCTGCTGGGCGAGCTGGAGCTGCACGAGGAGGACCACACCCTGCTGGTGGCCGCCCTGCGAGAGGACCCCTCCGGCCAAACCATTGTGCTGGAAGCGCAGCGCGTAGCGGCAGCGGGCGCCAGCGCAGGCGTCAGCGCAGGCCTCAGCGCCGGCGGCGCCCCCGGCGCCTCCACCCTGACTGGAACCACTTCCATGGCGGGCGGGGACGAGGCGCGGGCGCTTCGGCTGCGCCGCATGCTGGCGCGCCTGCTGCCGCCCAACCCCTTCAGCTCCGGCCCCAAAGCAGAGGCAGCAATGAAGCTGGCAGCCTGGATGGCCGCCGTGTCGCGCGACGGCGGCGGCGGCAGCGTATCGGCTG